>CAUDMG010003988.1:102500-142500 GCA_958450375.1 Homarus gammarus
ACATATATCTGACTGTCCTATATGATAACAGTAAATATTGTATATGACTCGGAGATTAATTATAGAGTATTTTATGATAGTGAACTGTAGATGGTGATGATAGTGATGGTGTAGATAGTGATCCATCTCTCTCTCTCTCTTATCTCTCTCGTTTCTTTTTCTCTATTTTCTTTCGTCTTCTTTTCCTTCTCTTTCATCTTTTTTTTCATATAAATCTTCACGTCTCTATATAATTATACTCTCTCGCTCTCTCTTTCTTCTCTCTCTCTTTTCTCTCTCTTTTCTCTCTCCCTCCCTTTCCTCTCCTCTATCTCCTTCCCCACCTCCCCCATTATTCCTTCCTCTATCTCCCCTTCCCTCCCCAACTCTCTCTTATCCCCTTCATCTCCCCATATCCTTATTACCACCCCCTCTCATCTTCCCCCCCTCCCCCCCACCATCACCATCACCATCACCACCATCACCATCACCATCACCACCATCACCACCACCACCGCACCGCTATGTCCAAAGTCATCACACGGACCGAAAAAAATAATAATAATAACAAATTAAAAAAAATAAAATAATAAATAAATTAAAACCACATATTAAAAACCACATATTAAAAACCACATATTAAAAACCACATATTATACTATACATTTTATATAATATACCTAAATGGAAACAGAATAATATAGAGATATAGTGATACCTATATATAACGGATTTCTCTCTATATATAATCCGTTAGATGGAGTTTCTATCGGTCACCTCGATTTAACGGAATTTCCTCTCTATATAGTTCGTTAGATGAGGGTTTCACATCTAACCGACCCTTGATATAATGGACCATCTTATCTATTTACAGTCCACTAAATAGAGGTTTATGTTTATTAGTTCTGGTTATATACTGAGTGTAGACCCGATTATAGCGAACTCTATTTTAACTTCACTACTAACCCGTGTTAAATTAGTTAATCCTAAAAACAATCCAGTCATCCTAAATACAGGTAGAGATAGTTACAGGTACAGGTAGGGATAGTTACAGGTACAGGTAGAGATAGTTACAGGTAGGGATAGTTACAGGTACAGGTAGGGATAGTTACAGGTACAGGTAGAGATAGTTACAGGTACAGGTAGAGATAGTTACAGGTACAGGTAGAGATGGATACAGGTAGAGATAGTTACAGGTACAGGTAGAGATAGTTACAGGTACAGGTAGAGATAGTTACAGGTACAGGTAGAGATAGTTACAGGTACAGGTAGAGATGGGTACAGGTAGAGATAGTTACAGGTAGAGATAGTTACAGGTACAGGTAGAGATAGTTACAGGTACGGGTAGAGATAGTTACAGGTACAGGGACAGATATTTCAAAATAATAACAGGATATTACAGTACATTATTATTTTACACACACTGCTCACCTGTTAAGAGTCTGATCACAGGTAAGACATAACAGGACAGGGATAATTACAAGGACAGGTACAATTACAGGTACATAGTATACAGGTACAATTACAGGTACATAGTATACAGGTACAATTACAGGTACATAGTATACAGGTACAATTACAGGTACATAGTATACAGGTACAATTACAGGTACATAGTATACAGGTACAATTACAGGTACATAGTATACAGGTACAATTACAGGTACATAGTATACAGGTACAATTACAGGTACATAGTATACAGGTACAATTACAGGTACATAGTATACAGGTACAATTACAGGTACATAGTATACAGGTACAATTACAGGTACATAGTATACAGGTACAATTACAGGTACATAGTATACAGGTACAATTACAGGTACATAGTATACAGGTACAATTACAGGTACATAATATATTGGTAACAGTTTTTCCCAACCGGATGCACAGTGTCCAAGGCTACAGGTAGGAGCGATGAGAGAAGGAAGAGAGGGGAGGGGTGATGGAGGTACGGATGGGAGGGGAGGGGGAGGGGTGAGGGAAGGAGAGGGAGGGGGAGGGAAGGAGGGGAGGGGAGGGAAGGAGGGGGGGAGGGGTGAGGGAAGGAGGGAGGGGGAGGGAAGGGGGTCATTAGTGTATCTATACGGATGGGCAACGTAATTATTAAGTGATTAATATGGGCTGGTGACTTTGTGTGTGTGACGGACAGAGAGAGAGAGAGAGAGAGAGAGAGAGAGAGAGAGAGAGAGAGAGAGAGAGAGAGAGAGAGAGAGAGAGAATAACACTATCAAGTGTCAGGCTCGGGGGAGGCTGTGGTGAAGGAAGGTATGGGACCTCCACAGTCACCAGAACCTCTCCCCTCCTGACCTCACACACACTTTAGCTGGGGATGACAGACCACTTCCTGTTACTACTGCTGCTGCTAATAATAATAATAGTAATGGTTTATTAACAAGATTTTGATTTTTAGGTCTAAATACACACCATAAACGTTTTTACACACACACACACATGGTGGCAGAAGACACAGGTGTACCAACAACACACACAACTACACCTCGATTATCATGATTGATTTGCATCCCAGGTGTTGACACAGATTACTACTACGAAACATTGCTGTGGCGGATATCACCTAAGATCAAATGATGTGTGTGTGTGTGTGTGTGTGTGTGTGTGTGTGTGTGTGTGTGTGTGTGTGTGTGTGTGTGTGTGACCTGTGTTTGACCTGTATAAGACGAGGTTAAGTAGCCATTCAAAGAAGAATGTTTTCCCCCCACATCCAGGTAACCGGAAGCACCTCGTTCATGATGCCACTACAGAGTAATTAATGTACCTGTGATCTACGGCTTCATTACACACCTTGCACAGGTAAATTTTTTAATAAACCTTTGATATATTGCTAAACAACATATCAATCGTATCTATATGAGCTTCGTTATATACAGGTATATCCGAATAAACTTTAATCAACATACTGTAATCAATCTACCTGTTATATAATGGCTTGATTATCTCACGTGTACAGGTAGCCAAGTACTATATGTGGTGGTGGGTGAGGAGGAACAGAAAGAGGAAGGTGAAGGGAAGGAGAGACAGGATGATGAGGAGGGGGAATGGGAGAGAGAGAGAGAGAGGAAGGGTTGTCGAAGAAACATGGGATAGAGAGAGAGAGAGGGAGGAGAGGAAGAGGATGTCTCGAGTTAGTGGTTCATACAGTAAAACACTTAAGTGACTCAGTTGGATCAAAGTCACCAAGCATTAAGACGCACACACACTAAACAGAGAGAGAGAGAGAGAGAGAGAGAGAGAGAGAGAGAGAGAGAGAGAGAGAGAGAGAGAGAGAGAGAGAGAGAGACCTACAAAACATTCCCGTATATTCCACCTATAAATAACTATCTCAAAATACAACCTATCAACAATCTCTTACCTTAAACCTAACCAGCAAACGTCATTACTAACCTCAAACCAACCAACTCAGCGGGTCACAGTATACAGTACATCCAATACCTGTTAAGTGGTGCGGATGATTGGCTAGTAATTCAGGTCGGGATATAACACGAATCTGAAAACAAAAAAAAGTATCACACGTTATTATGGTATATTTCACTACTTAACTCAATTGTTTTGTAATTACAGTTATACAAAAAATTAATAGTTTAAGTGGAAAAGACATTGAAATGAGATAACGTTTATTTACAAAACAATTGACGTCTACATACCTTTTCCCAGACTAGAAAAAAATATCATATTAACCTGAAAAAGACAACCACAAGATAAAAACAATAATTAAGAGAGAAAATTCGACTTTATCTACCCATTCTAAGAAATCAGAAGAGCGCATAAGTACCAATACAAACCCAGTGTCATAAATACTTTCGTGTCAGTCGTAATATTCCTGTAGTACAGTATTGACAAGAGCTCACTATCCCTTAAGTAACACAAGCTATAGTTCCCTCATACTTAAAACATATTAATAACCACATAAATCTTACATCATTAGAAAAATAAAACACTTATCTCTGAAATAATTTAGTATTTTGTAAAGATCTTAATGGACGATATACAGAAGGAACAAAAAATTATCAGACGGAAAAGAATATATACATTTTTTTTTTTTTAGTTTTATCGCGTGTGGGAACTGACTTATAGTGATCGGAGCTTAAAAAGACCTTGACTATTGAAGCATCTTATATGACTTTCACTCAATATAGAGGAGGAGGAGGGGGAAGGAGGAGGGAGGGGGAAGGGGGAAGGAGGGGCGGGGAGGAGGAGGAGGCAGTGAACGATGCTTAATAACCCACCCAGGAAGGTAATTAAAAAAATATTAATTTATCGATACATAAAGACGACTAATTCCAACGACTCCAATGACACTCACGACCCACCACAACGACCCACCATAACGGCCCCAAGGACACATACGACCCCTCAAAACAACCTCATAGTAAGTCACAAGCAATCACCCATAACGACCCCCCAAGGACACAAACGAACCTCCCAACGACCTACAAGGACATAGACACGACCCCAAGGACACACAACACGACCCACCATAACGAACCCAAGGGGACACAAACGAACCTCCCAAAGAATCCCTCAAGGACACCTACACGACCTCGATAACACACAACACGACCCAGAAAACGACCCCCTCCCCCCTCAAGGACACCTACACGACCTCGATAACACACAACACGACCCAGAAAACGACCCCCCTCCCCCCTCAAGGACACATACACGACCTCAATAACACACAACACGACCCAGAAAACGACCCCCCTCCCCCCTCAAGGACACATACACGACCTCGATAACACACAACACGACCCAGAAAACGACCCCACCTCCCCTCACTATAGCCACATTTGACACTTATAAAACAAAGACTAATCAGATCTCCATAGTATTTGCTTATTATTGTTTTTTCTGTTACCTACTTTACTCTCTCAGTCTCGGCTTACAGGTTCAGATTCTTTCCACCTCATTTCCTTGTTTAATGTGAAGGTGTTGAGAGATTCCTGTGTGGAGGCTTTTAATTATTCTCTACCTCTCCCTTTCTTCACCTCAACCCCCCCCCCCTTCCCCCATCCTTCTTCCCCCCCCCTTTTCTCTTTCTTCCATCCTTCCCTCTTCTTCCCCCCTTTCCCCTCCCTTTCCCTCCCCCCCCCCCTCTCTCGTTGGTGATTGGAGATTTGAGTGTCTTCTTCTTCTTCTTCTTCTTCTTCTTCTTCTTCTTCTTCTTTTCACTACCTCTTCCTACTCCTCTTCTTCCATGACCCTTTTTTTTTCTCCTTCCTTCACTGTCTCTTCTCCCTCCTCCTCTTCCTTTTCATCAATGCCTTCTCCACTACTTACATTATATTTTCCTTCCACCTCTTCTACCACCACCTCCACCTCTCTTCCTTCTCCCCCTCTCCTTCTCCTCTCCTCCTTCACCTCTCTTCCCTCCTCTCCTTCTCCTCTCCTCCTTCTCCTCTCTGCTGGGTCATACACTCAACCTACATCAAGAGTTTATCGTGACATCTCTTTGTTCTAGCTGAGAGGAGACAGTGCGCGTGTCTCTCTCTCACTCACCCATAACCACCTGTCTCTCACCCACAACCACCTGTCTCTCTCTCTCACTCACCCATAACCACCTGTCTCTCACCCACAACCACCTGTCTCTCTCTCTCTCATCCATAACCACAGGTCTATCTCTCTCATCCACAATCATCTCTCACCCACACCTGTCTGCCTGCCCCCCTCTCTCTCTCTCACTCACCCATAACCACCTGTCTCTCTCTCTCTCTCTCTCATCCATAACCACAGGTCTATCTCTCTCATCCACAATCATCTCTCACCCACACCTGTCTGCCTGCCCCCTCTCTCTCTCTCATCCATAATTATCTCTCACCTATATCTCTCTCTCTCTCTCACCCATAACCACCTGTCTCTCACCCACAACCACCTGTCTCTCTCTCTCTCTCATCCATAACCACAGGTCTATCTCTCTCTCTCTCATCCACAATCATCTCTCACCCACACCTGTCTGCCTGCCCCCCTTCTCTCTCTCACCCATAACCACCTGTCTCTCATATACAATCATATCTCTCTCTCTCTCTCTCTCTCTCTCTCTCTCTCTCTCTCTCTCTCTCTCTCTCTCTCTCCCCAATATTTAATTTCTATCCAAAAGAAAGTTTCTCATTTGACTTCATAACCCAGGATTGTAAACACGAAGGCTACTGCCTAAACCCCATAAGGCTTTTCTTAAGACTCCAAATCCTGAGATAAGATAGTCATACAGACATTAAAACGATGAACATAGTAGTTTGACCATTATTTAACCCTTTGGTGACGATGGTTTAACCTTTTGACGACAATGGTTTAACCCTTTAAGGACGAGAAACAATTAAACCCTTTTAGTACGATGATTGTTTAATCCTTTGTGGACGATAATTCAACCCTTTTAGGACTATGGTTTAACCCTTTATATACGATGATTTAAACCTTTAACGACGATGATTCAATCCTCCAGGACTCAAAGGGTTTAAAAAAAAAAAATACGACTAACAGATATATTTTCTTTCATCATAAGTTACGAGGGAAAAACAAATGACGTGCGAATGTTTTTTATATAAGAGTACGAGTATGTTGAGGTGAAGCGGTGGTGTAGTGTTGCGAGTCCTTGAGTGAGTTCTACGTCTCCTGAAGGTTGACATCAGCCAGTGGGAGTCCTCAATCTTGTGGTTTTGTGATGCAGAAGAGGCAATATTTCTTCTTTTAAGCAGTGTTGATGAAGTTAATGGGGTAGTTTAGGGTGGTTAGGTTAGAATGGGATAGGTTGGGTTGGGTAGGGTAGGTTGGGATGGAATGGGATGGGTTGGGTTGGGTAGGGTAGGTTGGGATGGAATGGGATGGGTTGGGTTGGGTAGGGTAGGTTGGGATGGAATGGGTTGGGTTCGGTTGGGTTGGGTTGGGATGGGATGGGATGGGTTGGGTTAGGTTGCGATGGGATGGGATGGAATGGGATGGGTTGGGTTAGTCTTACGGTGGTTAGGGTTAAGGTTAGGATGGTTGGGTTAGGCTGAGTTGGGTTGGATTAGCTTAGCATTGGATGGTAAAATCAAGTTGGGTTAGTTTAAGGTTAATTTATGCCATTAACATTGTGGATAGTAACTTAACACAACATTTCTTACTTTCATTAAATCTTCTTTTTATATCTTCGTAAAAAATATATAATTGACCAGTGACCAGTATGATATCTTGGGCCATTAATCATCCCAGTCGGCTTAAACAAAAAATAAAAAAAAAACAACAACGAAACAATAATAATAATAATAAAACCGGATTCTTCACCTCCCGTCCTCCCCCACCAGCTGTATATGGTCTCGCCCGACACAAAACAAAGGACAATCGACGTAGATAAGGGAGAAAGGACCTTATAATTTTGAGGATTATGCCTTAGACAGCAGGAATATATCTCAAATGGGAGAGATATTCCTTAAATGGGAGAGATATTTCTTAAATGGGAGAGATATTTCTTAAATGGGAGAGATATTCCTTAAATGGGAGAGATATTTATGAGCAGAACAGATGACTGAAAAGTATGATAATATTAATACTGTGTAGGGTAGCCCCCCCCCTCCCCCCCCGCCAACCCAGTCGTCTATACTCTCGCCTGACACAAACAAAAGACAATCGACTCCGTTGTTTGGAAGAATGGCGGCCCCAAAAATCACCTCTTGTGGGTTTCTGAATGACAATGCAGAGTAGTTTGTGGGTCAGGAGAGTATTGTAGGTGGCTCGTGGGTCAGCCTGTGTTGTAAGAAGGTCGTGGGTCATTGAGGGAAGGTCTTTATAGAGGTGGTGGCGGGTGATATAGGAGGAGGAGGAGGAGGACCCACGGAAGAAAAAAAATGAACAAGACGTGAATGGGATCGAGACACATAAACATAATCTTAGGGTTAAGTTCCTCAGTGGCCAGGGTCTGAATCTCTCTCTCTCTCTGTCTCTCTCCCTGACTGGTGTGTCGAGAGAACATATGTATACCTACGAGTAGAATAAACTCCGTAATTTAGACGTATCTTGCCCCGACATCTTTGTATCTTAGTGAAAAATAAACAAACAAGCTAATGAAGAAATTTTATCCGCGAACTTTTGAATATCGTGGATTAAACTACGTCTTATCGAAGTCTTATAGGTGTCATGGAAGTCTTATGGGGGGTCCTAAGGTAAGCATGTCATTTATTTCCCATAGTTAAGATGCGAGAACAAATATTTATATACCCTATAGTTCAAGTGGCAATTTAATTTAGTTAGTGGTTAAGGCCTTACATCGCTGCACTAGTTAAAATAAAAATTTATTTGACTGTGTAGGTAGTGACAGGGAGGGAAGGAGGGAGGAGGTTTAGAGAGAGAAGAAGACAGTTATTATCACCGTTAAACTCACCAGGTGGCCAGCCATGATGGTTATCTCCACCTGGGATGTGCACCAAATTCTTTTTCTCTTGACATTCTGACAGATACATCACCCAGAGCCCTTGTGTTGACAGAATAAATAGCACGAGATTTTTCCTGAATATAGGTTTTGTGTAGTGACTTTTTTGTTTATATTATAGGATTATGTTGAAGAATTACCTGAAAATTAGAGACACCATAATTTATTTCACCTGAGGATTAAATATTCTGACCTAATTTTATGTAACGTTAACCTAATCCAACCAAACGCTAATCTAATGCTATCCTAACCTAATCTATACTAGCGCTAACTTAACCAATCCTAACGCTAACCTAACATAATTTAACTTAAAATAACCTAAAGCTAACTTATCGGAACACTAACCCAACCTAATGCTAATAAAGCCTAACCTAACGCTAACTAACTCTGACCTAATTGAACCTAACCTAACCAAACCTAACCTCCCCAGGTAGCGTTAAATGAAATAAGGTTGGGGAGAGGGGGGGGGGGGAGCTACTCTTCAGGTGATCCATGTACAGTCCCCATCACTGGTGCGTTTACAGGGGCTCGTCATATAAACATTCCACAAATAATTGTTTGATATATTTATTTTAATATTGTTTTGATTCCTAAAAATATTTACTATTGAGAGTTTCCTTCTACCGAACGTAAACAAACAGAGAGCTGCCACACTATACCTATCCTGACGAGCCCCTGTAAACGCACTAGTGAAGGGGAAGGACTACAGTTTGTACAGTACACGCTGAACACTGCACCAATATAACAGCCTGACTCTTGACACGACCTGGTTCACTGGTTTTAGTCACGTCACTGGCATATATGTCACTGGCACACGTGTTATTGGTGCACTTATGTCACTGGTATGTTTATAATGTTACTGGCACTCACCTGACACTGGCAATTTTATAATAATAATAATAATAATAATAATAATAATAATAATAATAATAAAAATAATAATAATAATAATAATAATTAACGGTTTATTGAAAGAGCATGGCAACCGGAAGGCTGAAAATATACAGTTACATAATTGGGGAATGGGTCTCTTGATTGACAAATAATATACAGGTAACAGGTAACATAAGTGATACAAATATGATATATAATACAGTAACTCGGTGGGGAGAAGCTCAAACTACAGGGCATTTCAACATAGTGACAGTGCAAAAAGTAAGATTGACTGGGAGTGAATACACTGGTTGATTACAAGTTATTAATAATTTTTACAATGGTTGGGACTGGGCTGTGTGTGTGTGTGTGTGTGTGTGTGTGTGTGTGTGCGTGTGCGTATGTGGAAGTAATAATTTGACCTTTTACCACCAACCCTTACTTACCCCCACTCAGCCCGTACTCACACCACCAACCCTTACTCACACCACCAGCCCTTACTTACCCCCACTAGCCTTTACTCACACCACCAGCCCTTACTCACACCTCCAGCCCTTACTAGCACCACCAGCCCTTACTCATACCAACAGGCCTTAGTTATCCCCACTCAGCCCGTACTCACACCACCAGCCCTTACTCACACCACCAGCCCTTACCCACACCAACAGGCCTTAGTTAACCCCACTCAGCCCGTACTCACACCACCAGCCCTTACTCACACCACCAGCCCTTACTAACACCACCAGCCCTTACTCACACCACCAGCCCTTACTCACACCACCAGCCCTTACTCACACCACCAGCCCTTACTAACACTACCAGCCCTTACTAACACCACCAGCCCTTACTCACATCACCAGCCCTTACTAACACCACCAGCCCTTACTAACACTACCAGCCCTTACTAACACCACCAGCCCTTACTCACACCACCAGCCCTTACTAACACCACCAGCCCTTACTCACACCACCAGCCCTTACTCACACCACCAGCCCTTACTAACACCACCAGCCCTTACTCACACCACCAGCCCTTACTCACGCTAGTTGACTCGTGAATCACAACAAAAATATATTCACCCCTGTCTCACAACATCACCTGACTCTCTCTCTCTCTCTCTCTCTCTCTCTCTCTCTCTCTCTCTCTCTCTCTCTCTGACTGTTCCTCGTTGCTTCCTCTAATGAAAGATCGATATTGGGTGGAAAACATGACCCCCATTAACTCAAACCCACAAGTTAACGTTCACCTCTCAATATACTTCACTCGTTTCCCAATCTTTTTACTCTTAGCATCACGAGGTTCATGTTAGTTCCTTTACGTTTCACTCAGGTGTTTTAAAGTGTTAAGAGGTCGTGTGAGTGTTGATTTTTTTTTTTTTTTTGGTATTACGACTTGAACAGTTGTGAGATTATTGTTATTATTATTTTTTTTTATATGTATTCAATTTTGGTTTTATTTAATATTTAGTGACCTTACACGTATAGGAACACACGAATATACACCAACGAACGAACACACACACACACACACACACACACACACACACACATTTTTACTGACACTATAAATTCCCAAGAGAGAAAAAAGAAAGATATATTTATAATTCCCTCCTCTCAGAAGGTGATATGGGGGGGGGGGGGATTTATTGGATTACAGGTGGACTTTCAGATGAGCCAATCAGGTGTATCTAGTATCAGGTAAGTCATCTAGTTAGGAGACCAGGTGAAGTACCCAGGAGATCAGTACCAACTACCTTTACCTTCCCCTCCCCCCCCCTCCCTACCTCCCCTCACCTTGGCCTTTGTGTCAGTAAGGGGGGCCTGGGGGGGGGGGGGATGGACACACACACATACTGTTCAAATGCTCTCTCTCTCTCTCTCTCTCTCTCTCTCTCTCTCTCTCTCTCTCTCTCTCTCATTCCTCGACCCACTCTAACCTTTCATTCTCTCTTTCTATAATTTTCTCTTTCTCTCCATCTCTAAATCTCTCTCAAATTCAATCTTACTCTCACTTCACTCTCACCTCACTCACTCACTTCACTCTTACTTCACTCACTCACTTCACTCTTACTCTCACTTCACTCTCACTCTCACCTCATTCTTACTCTTGCTTCACTCTCTCTCACCCTCACTCTCACTTTCACCTCACTCTCACTTCACTCTTACTCTCACTCTCACCTCATTCTTACTCTCACCTCACTCTCACTTCACTCTCACCTCACTCACTCACTTCACTCTTACTTCACTCACTCGCTTCACTCTTACTCTCACTTCACTCTCACCCTCACCTCATTCTTACTCTTGCTTCACTCTCTCTCACCTCACTCTCACTCTCACCCTCACTCTCACTTTCACCTCACTCTCACTTCACTCTTACTCTCACTCTTACCTCATTCTTACTCTCACCTCACTCTCACTTCACTCTCACCTCACTCACTTCACTCTCACTCACTCACTCACTCACTTCACTCTTACTTCACTCTCACTCTTACTCTTACTCTCACTTCACTCTCACTCTCACTTCACTCTCACTCTCACTGGCCTGGAGCAGCAGCTGAACGTCCTTGATGCGAGTACACCTCTCACGTCCTAACAGCTGACCAGTGTAGTGATTACCGGCCCTCACAACACACGAGGGGCGAGGGAGGGGTGTAGGTGTGGTGAAGAGAGGTGTAGGTGTGGTGAGGAGAGGTGTAGGTGTGGTGAGGAGAGGTGTAGGTGTGGTGAGGAGAGGTGTAGGTGTGGTGAGGAGAGGTGTAGGTGTGGTGAGGGTGGGGTGTAGGTGTGGTGAGGAGAGGTGTAGGTGTGGTGAGGAGAGGTGTAGGTGTGGTGAGGGAGAGGTGTAGGTGTGGTGAGGAGAGGTGTAGGTGTGGTGAGGGAGGGGTGTAGGTGTGGTGAGGAGAGGTGTAGGTGTGGTGAGGGAGAGGTGTAGGTGTGGTGAGGAGAGGTGTAGGTGTGGTGAGGGAGGGGTGTGGGTGTGGTGAGGGAGAGGTGTAGGTGTGGTGAGGAGAGGTGTAGGTGTGGTGAGGAGAGGTGTAGGTGTGGTGAGGAGAGGTGTAGGTGTGGTGAGGAGAGGTGTAGGTGTGGTGAGGGAGGGGTGTAGGTGTGGTGAGGAGAGGTGTAGGTGTGGTGAGGAGAGGTGTAGGTGTGGTGAGGAGAGGTGTAGGTGTGGTGAGGAGAGGTGTAGGTGTGGTGAGGAGAGGTGTAGGTGTGGTGAGGAGAGGTGTAGGTGTGGTGAGGGAGAGGTGTAGGTGTGGTGAGGAGAGGTGTAGGTGTGGTGAGGAGAGGTGTAGGTGTGGTGAGGAGAGGTGTAGGTGGGGTGAGGAGAGGTGTAGATGTGGTGAGGGAAGGGTGTAGGTGTGGTGAGGGAGGGGTGTAGGTGTGGTGAGGAGAGGTGTAGGTGTGGTGAGGAGAGGTGTAGGTGTGGTGAGGAGAGGTGTAGGTGTGGTGAGGAGAGGTGTAGGTGTGGTGAGGAGAGGTGTAGGTGTGGTGAGGAGAGGTGTAGGTGTGGTGAGGAGAGGTGTAGGTGTGGTGAGGAGAGGTGTAGGTGTGGTGAGGAGAGGTGTAGGTGTGGTGAGGAGAGGTGTAGGTGTGGTGAGGAGAGGTGTAGATGTGGTGAGGGAAGGGTGTAGGTGTGGTGAGGGAGGGGTGTAGGTGTGGTGAGGAGAGGTGTAGGTGTGGTGAGGAGAGGTGTAGGTGTGGTGAGGAGAGGTGTAGGTGTGGTGAGGAGAGGTGTAGGTGTGGTGAGGAGAGGTGTAGGTATGGTGAGGAGAGGTGTAGGTATGGTGAGGAGTGAGTACAGGTGAGGGGGTACTGATGCACCCACACAGGTACTGCAGTTCACCTTGAGGAACGCAACAGGTGAGTCCATAATTAGACGCCTCCCCCTCTTCCTCCCCCCCCCCTTCTTTCTTCTTTCTCCCGTCCTCCTCCCTCTCCCCCTCTTCTCTCTTCCCCTCCTCCCTGTTTTTTTCTCCCTCCTCTTCCCCACCTTCCCTTTTTTTTCTTCTTCCTCCTCCTCCTCCCCTTCCCTCTTCTTTCTCCTTCCTTCTCATCCCCTTCCCTCTTCATTCTCTCTCCTCTTCCTCACCTTCCCTCTTCCTTCTCCTCTCCTGTTCTTTCTCTCACTTCCTCCTACTCCCCTCAATCCTCTTCCTTCTCCCTGCTCTTCCTCCATTCTCCTAGTTGTCGTAAAGATTATTATCGAATACCTCCTCTTCTTTCTCTCTCTTCTTCCTCCTCTATCTCTCCCCCCCATTCCCCTCTCCTCCTCCACACCAGCCCTTTCTCCCCCCCATTCCCCTCTCCTCCTCCACACCAGCCCTTTCTCCCCCCCCCCCCCCCCACACAATAACCATCACTACCCACAGTATTCATATCCTGACCCCAGAAGGTCGTTTGCTGAAGGAATAGTTAAAAGGTAAACACTAAACCACACTAACGTACTGTACTTATCCATAGTAAGTACACCTGTTGTAGTTATTCTTGTTCTTGTTATTCTTGTTGATGTTTTTGTTGCATCTGATACGTTCGTTGTAATTGATGTTCTTGTTATAGTCATTGTTGTTGTTATTACTGAGACTGTTGTTGTTCTCCAGGGCTCAGGTCACCCCTCACACTTATTCATTACTTCCTTAACTAGTCTGTCCCTCCCTCCCTGACTATCCCACCCCTCCATCCCTTCCTAACTATCCCGCCCCCTCCCTTCCTAACTATCCCGCCCCTCCTTCCCTCCCTAACTAACTATCCCGCCCCTCCCTCCCTCCCTCCCTCCCTCCCTTCCTAACTATCCCGCCCCCCTCCTTTCCTAACTATCCCGCCCCTCCTTCCCTCCCTAACTAACTATCCCGCCCCTCCCTCCCTCCCTCCCTTCCTTCCTGACTACCCCGCCCCTCCCTCCCTCCCTCCCTTCCTAACTATCCCGCCCCCCTCCCTTCCTGACTATACCGCCCCCTCCCCCTTTCCTTCCTTGATTATCCCGCAGGTAGCAGGTCATGAGAGGCTTCTGCTGTGGCGTGTGCTGTACTATACCTATTAAACATAAGATCATCAGATTACATTAGGTGAAGTTCTGGTTAGGTTAGGTTAAGGTTACGTTAGGTTACGTTAGGTTAAGCATTCTCCCTTCTTTCTCCCGGTGTCATCTTCCTTCCCCTTCCTCCTTCCCTCTATCATCTTCTTCCTCCTCCTTCCCTCTATCATCCCCCTAACCTCCCCCCCCCCTATTATCGCCTTCCTCCTCCCCCTATCATAGTCTTCCTCCTCCCCCTCCATCACGCTCCCACTCACCTGGTAACCGATTTTCTTCCTCCCCCTATCACCCTCCCCCTGCCTTCCTCTTCCTCCCCCCCCCCCCCTTTATCCCGGCAACTTCTTTCAAGGTGAGCTGGTTATTACCATTCCTACTCCCGGGGTCCTGACTGGACGGTCCATCTGCTGCCTAAAGTCGTGGATAAGAGGACCCCGGGACCCTACAAGGACGCTTGGGGCACTACGAGGACGCTTGGGACGCTTCGGACACTATGAGAAAGCTTGGGGCACTACGAGGACGCTTGTGACACTACGAGGACGCTTGTGACACTACGAGGACGCTTGGGAAATCACGAGGACAAATGAAACCCCAGGAGGACTCTTAAATACCTACGAACAAAAGCAAATATAAAACATCATACTATCAAGAGGACACGAGACTAGGGACCATATACCACTAAGCTAGCAGAAGGAAAAACTGCTCAATAGACGAGACCAAGATTGTCCTCAAAGTAATTAAAAAAAAAAATCACCAAAAAAAGCTGATAAATGTTTACCACTCACGACCACCTGTAACGTGACGTCACTAATGATCCACCTGAATCCATCCACGAACGGGTCATAAAACAACAACAACAACAACAACAAAGAAGGTAGGAAAATTAATTTGGTCATCCAAGAATTTGTGTCCGTTTCGTAGCAATGTCTGTCTGTCTGTCTGTCTGTCTGTCTGTCTGTCTGTCTGTCTTTCTGTATGTCTCTCTGTCTGGTTGGTGGCAGATATCAGGGTTGTACAGACACTCCCGGAAGTACCCAAGAAAATTGTCCCAGAAATTGGTTGCACGATCGATGTTAGGATGAATTATACGACTCATCCAGGTACTTGCCTGTTTGGATGATTATACAGGTGGGTGATTAAATATGTGGATGATTCTGTGTGTGGATGATTATGTGCGTAGGTGATTCTGTGTGAATGATTCTATATGTGGATGATTCTTTATGTGGATGATTCTATGTGGATGATTCTATATGTGGGTTATTCTATGTGGATGATTATGTGTGGGTGATTCTACAGGTGGATGAACTAACTATAATTAAGACGATATATAATCTGTTCAAAAATTATCCCAAGTGATAATTGAGCCGTGAGAGATTACTATTCATCGATTGTAAATTATCACTGAACAACATGACAAAACTGAACTCTTGCAAGAAATAACAACAGATGAACACTGTCTGGAACAATACAGGCAATTATGAACACTACGCCACAATGCAATGAACACCGGGAATTACTGTATACAAGCCATTGTGAACACTGAAGTGACAATGCAATCACTTCATCAAACTACGTAGGTAAATCTGAACACTTAAAGACCTTGTGAACACTTATGAACCACACAATTACTTTATAAAACATGACCACTTCCTTACTACAATACAATCACTTAACCGCAAACCAAGCCAGAGTTATGCAAGTAATTTTGATCACTTAGAAACCATGAAATCACGTGATATAACATGATCACTTCCCCGCCACAACATAATCACTGTACAGACCACCATCACGATCCGTCGCGGGAGAAAAACAAAGAATAGAAGCAGCAACGACCATTACAACACAACCGGCGTCTCCCAAGGATAACTGCTGGTTCCTATCCTATTACGTGTTTTGTGATTACTCCCAACATAACGCTTGTGCTGGGGTGGTTGTGAGGGTAATGGAAGGGGAGGTGGGGGTGTTGGGGTGGTGTGAGGGTAATGGAAGGGTAGGTGGGGGTGTTGGGGTGGTGTGGGGGTAATGGAAGGGGAGGTGGGGATGTTGGGGTGGTGTGGGGGTAATGGAAGGGGAGGTGGGGGTGATGGGGTGGTGTGAGGGTAATGGAAGGGGAGGTGGTGGTGTTGGGGTGGTGTGGAGGTAATGGAAGGGGAGGTGGGGGTGTTGGGGTGGTGTGAGAATAACAAGAGGGGGGAGGAAATAATGGAGAAAGAGGAGCTGGTTAGGTTAGGTTAGGTTAGGTTAGGTTAGGCCTTTGTAATGGTGATTAGTTTTTATGTGGGACTATCACGTATGACTATGTGGGGTGGTGGTAATGGTGGTGAGTTACGGTGGTAGTGAATCTTGTGGTGAGTGTGGTGAGTGTTACGGTCAGCCTCAAGGACATACACGGATAATTCTGTGGTGTTGGAGGCTGAGGGTGATGATGATAGTGGTGGTGATGAAGTGATGGTGATACTGATGATGATGTAGACGCTCATAACAAATGCGACGAGGAAGAGGAGGAGAAGGAGGAGGGGGAAAGGAGGAGGAAGAAGAGAAGGAAGAGGAGGAAGAAGAAGAAAATGAGGAGGAGGAGAAAGTGGAGAAGGAGAAAGTGGAGGAGGAGAAAATGGAGGAGAAGGAAGAGGAGGATGACAACAAGAGTAACACCAACAACAACAAATAATCACAACAAGAGAGAGAGAGAGAGAGAGAGAGAGAGAGAGAGAGAGAGAGAGAGAGAGAGAGAGAGAGAGTAAAGCCAAAACTAACACACACACACACACACACACACACACACACACACACGACAACAACAAGCAAGACAACCTCGTTAAAGTATGACATACAACTCCTTCTAAACACACACACACACACACTCCCAAGGATGAAGGGGAAGCCTTTCGAGGACGACCTAAACAATAAAACTCCAACTAACTTATACTAATACTCCAACAACAATGTCCCTTACCCCTCCCAACCACGACCCAATTACTGTATGCCGACAACAGCGAAAAATGATGGCTAGTTTGTTGATACGAGAGACAGAGACATGACCTAAAATTATATATATTGTATATAATTTGAGGAGGTAACGTGGTTGTAGTTTTGATTTTGGAGTTGGAGGTATAATTATACTTTCTTTTGGGGAGGGAGGGAGGAAGGAAGAGGGAGTGAGAAGGAGGAAAGGAGAGGGAAGGAAGGGAGTGGGAAGGAGGAAAGGAGAGGGAAGCAGAGAGGGAAGA
Organism: Homarus gammarus; assembly: GCA_958450375.1. NCBI lineage: Eukaryota > Metazoa > Arthropoda > Malacostraca > Decapoda > Nephropidae > Homarus > Homarus gammarus. The sequence goes on from CAUDMG010003988.1 coordinate 120,034, forward strand.
AGAGAAGAAGAAAAGGAGGATATGTGTCACAGAGTGGATGAGGCCGCAGAGAAGAGAGGGTGGGAGGGTATCACAGGGAGAGGGAGGCATAAGTTAAGAGATATTCTTTACATGTACAAAGTTAAGCTAGTGTCGGGGGTTAGTCGTACAGTAAAAGTAAACTACCGAATTGCATAAACATATATACAACAGCTCCAAAACACACACACACACACACACACACACACACACACACACACACACACACACACATTAAAACGGTACTAGTCACACTTAAAACTCATTAAATGAAAACATAAATGTGTCTCTAATTATCTCCAAGCATCCGTGAAGTGACAATTTATTTAACACAGAGAGAGAGATGACTTGATGGTTTAATAACGTCCTCACTTAATGTACGGTAACTGGTACGTGACTGCTGATGGTTGTCCTTGTGTGTGTATGTGTGTGTGTAGAGAGAGAGAGAGAGAGAGAGAGAGAGAGAGAGAGAAAGGAGGGAAGAAGGAAGGGAAGGAGAGAGGAAGGGGGAAAGCAGAGGAGGGAAAGATGAAAGAAGGAAGGAAGGGAAAAGGATGGAAGGAAAAGGCCGCACCTCGACTATGCTGTTCAGTTCTGGTGCCCTTATTATAGAATGGATATCAATTCACTGGAGTCGGTGCAGCGAAGAATGGCGAAAATGATTCCGGGACTTAGAAACCTTCCATATCAAGATAAATTAAAGAAACTAAACTTGCATTCCCTAGAAAGACGAAGAGTGCGGGGAGACATGATAGAAGTATTTAAGTGGGTGAAAGGAATCCATAAAGGAGATATAGATAAAGTTATTATAATATCCGAGCAGGATAGGACTCGTAGCAACGGATTTAAGTTAGATAAGCTTAGGTTTAGGAGGGAGATAGGAAGGAACTGGTTTACAAATAAGGTGGTAGATGGGTGGAACAAGCTTAGCAGCTTTGTAGTAAGTGCTGGAACGCTGGAAAGTTTTAAAAGGAGGCTAGATAGATTCATGGACGACAGAGGGTGGTTGTAACTCTCGACAGGAGCTGCCATGCATAGGTCAACCGGGCTATTTCAGACTCCTTATTTTCTTATGCTTTTATGGAAGAAGAAGAAGAAGAAGAAGAAGAAGGTATAATAACAGATGATAACATATTTATCATACTCCCGTGAGGTATAACCGGCATAATGCATCATCCTGGTCACTTCAGGTATGTGTCAACCCCCTCCTGACCCCCTGGATAGGTCAGAGGTCAGGGCAGCGGGACAGGTTAGGGTAGGGTCAGGTAAGGTAAGAGAGTCCTTTCTTTGTATCTGAGTGAGTGAGAGTTTGTGGTCACCTGTTTTTTTTGTTGTTCTTGTTTTGCATATGTTTTTTTATGTTTTTGTTTTGTGTTTGTTTAATTGAGGGGAGAGGGGGGAGGGGAAGGTGTTAGATGGGGGGAATGGAGGAGGGGGTAGATGAAGGCATTGGAACGAGTGTGATGTAAGGGTGAGGGAAAGGAAGGAGAGAGAAGGGGGGGGGGGGAGAGGGGAGGGGAGGGTATTGGGTCAGTGTGATACAAGAGGTGAAGAACGTGGATGATGTTTGGGGAGAAGTGGAGCGTGTTGGAACGAGGGAGAGGGGAGGGTAGGGGAGGGTGTTGGAACGAGGGTGAGGGGGTGGAGGGGGGTAGGGGAGGGTGTTGGAACGAGGGAGAGTGGAGGGTAGGGGAGCGTGTTGGAACGAGGGAGAGGGGAGGGTAGGGGGGTAGGGGAGGGTGTTGGAACGAGGGAGAGTGGAGGGTAGGGGAGGGTGTTGGAACGAGGGAGAGGAGAGGGTAGAGGGTAGGGGAGGGTGTTGGAACGAGGATGAGGCTGTCTAGTGCCTAAGCCGACAGAGCGACCAGCCAACCAGAAACCAGGTCTAAGCAAACCACCCACAATAACTAACCAAGGACACGACCCTAACACACTATTAGCTAACCCTCCTCTCCTCAATATCTTCAATTTCCCAACTATAACTTCCTTCCCCCACCGCTAACCTTCTTTCACCCCTCTTCTACCTCTACAAAAAAAAGGTGAGGGGAGGGGGAAGGGAGGGTGAGGTGAGGGGGAAGAGAGGGTGAGGTGAGGGGGAAGAAAGGGTGAGGGGAAGGGGAAGGGAGGGTGAGGTGAGGGGGGAAGGGAGAGTGAGGTGAGGGGGAAGAAAGGGTGAGGTGGGGGGGAAGGGAGGTGAGGGGAGGGGGAAGGGAAGGTGAAGGGGAAGGGAAGGTGAGGGGAGGGAGAAGGGAGGGTGAGGTGAGGGGAAGGGAGGGTGAGGTGAGGGGGAAGTAAGGGTGAGGGGAAGGGGAAGGAAGAGGGTGAGGTGAGGGGGAAGGGAGGGTGAGGTGAGGGGGAAGGGAGGGTGAGGTGAGGGGGAAGGGAGGGTGAGGTGAGGGGAGAAGGGTAGGGGGGGAAGGGAGGGTGAGGTGAGGGGGAAGGGAAGGTGAGGGGAGGGAGAAGGGAGGGTGAGGTGAAGGGGAGGGTAGGTGAGGGGAGGGGGAAGGGAGGGTGAGGTGAGGGGGGAAGGGAGAGTGAGGTGAGGGGGAAGGGAAGGTGAAGGGGAAGGGAAGGTGAGGGGAGGGAGAAGGGAGGGTGAGGTAAGGGGAGGGTAGGTGAGGGCAGAGGGCGTGGTGGTCCAGCATTAACATACCGTCACATGTGGGTCAGCAGCACCAAGCACAAGGGAGAGGAAAGGAGGGAGAGAAAGATGGAGGGAGAGAAGGAGGGAGGGAGTTACAGAGGAGAGGGAAGATAGAGAGAAGGAGCCACAAGGTGCAAACGGGAAGGAGACACAAAGGGGAGAGAGAGAGAGAGAGAGAGAGAGAGAGAGAGAGAGAGAGAGAGAGAGAGAGAGGGGCAGCACTTACATAACTGGATCAGCCTCACACATCAACACACTGACCTCTTCTTACACACTAATATTAGTCTTCCTGAACCAGATATTACGACGCAGGAAAAAAACACCTTCACACATTAGTAACCTGAACCTGGTGTTGTCTTACTCATGCTCAACCTAACCTAACCTAATCCGAATTAACCTAACCTAACCTATTCTAATGCGAGTTAACCTAATTTAACCTAACCTAACTCAATTTAACCTAACCTAAACCTACTTAACCTAACCAAGCCTAACATAACCCAACCTAACCTAACCTAACCTTACCTAAACCTAACCTAACCATTTAACTACAACTATTTAACCCTTTAAGTACTATAGCTAAACCCCTTTAATACAGTAACCTCCCTTGATGAAAATGACACAACACACAGGTAAGGGAGGGAGGGTTAGGTGTGAGGGGGAGGTGAGAGAGTGGTGGGGGGGGGGTAGAGGAGGGGTGACGGGGAGGAGAGGGGTGACGGGGAGGAGAGGGGTGAAGGGGAGGAGAGGGGTGACGGGGAGGGGGGGGTTAGGTGTGAGGGGGAGGTGAGAGAGAGGGGGGGGTAGAGGAGGGGTGACGGGGAGGAGAGGGGTGAAGGGGAGGAGAGGGGTGACGGGGAGGAGAGGGGTGACGGGGAGGAGAGGGTGAAGGGGAAGAGACAGGTGACGGGGAGGAGAGGGGTGACGGGGAGGTGAGGGGTGAAGGGGAAGAGACAGGTGACGGGGAGGAGAGGGGTGACGGGGAGGAGAGGGGTGAAGGGGAGGAGAGGGGTGAAGGGGAAGAGACAGGTATCAACACGTCTTATAAACACAGGAAATAGATAGACCTGTTCTCATCACCATAACAAAAACAACTGAAGATCACACACCTTGTACTGGGATCCTCTTTATAAACCTCTATATAACAGACTTCTCTCCATATAATCCCTTATATGGAGGTTTCGCATATAACGGACTCTCAATATAACGGACTTTCTTCTCCATGTCCGTTAAAGAGGTTTCACAACTAACGAACCCTTGATATAACGGACTTTTATCTCTATGTAGTCCATTAAATGAAGGTTTCACATATAACGGACCCTCGATATACCGGACTTTCCTCTTCATACAGTCCGTTAAATAGAAAAATACTCCCCAAACAGGTTCAAAAATTTAAGTATATAGATTAAATAACTTGTTTTACAGTGACACAACTGACGGAAGAATTACCTGAGCCAGTAACATTAACAGCCTATCCAGGTGTAAATGTTCCAATACTTTCAAGTTAATAATGAATACTGTAGTGTGTTTATTCTTGTCTTTGTAATTTTTTTAATGATTACTTCTCACGGTGTTGTTCACGTCAGCACCTGTAGCTACGTCATGGAGAAACAAACTTTGAAAATAATAAATAAATATAAAATAGTGATATTGTGGTGTTATCGTGGTGTTATTGTGGTGTTATTGTGTTATATTTAGTGTTATTGTGGTCTCATATTAGTTATTGTTGTGTTATCTTAGTGTTATTGTGTAGTTGTCTTAGTGTTATAATTATTGTTGTTATCACAGCACTTAAATCAGCACTTAATATCCCCATAGCACCACTAGATACCCCCCACAGCACCACACAGCACTAGACACCCCCCCCACAGCATTAGACACCCCCACAGAACCACTAGATACCCTCCACAGCACCACACAGCACTAGATACCCCCCACAGAACCACTAGATACCCTCCACAGCACCACACAGCACTAGATACCCCCACAGCACCACTAGATACCCTCCACAGCACCACACAGCACTAGATACCCCCCACAGAACCACTAGATACCCTCCACAGCACCACACAGCACTAGATACCCCCACAGCACCACTAGATACCCTCCACAGCACTAGATACCCCCACAGAATCACTAGATACCCTCCACAGCACCACACAGCACTAGATACCTACATACCCCTCACACCACTAGATACCCTCCACAGCACCACACAGCACTAGACACCCCCACAGCACCACACAGCACTAGATAAAGGAAGAGGCAGCAATACCACAGATTACCACAAGATGTCGTCACGGTGATGCCCTGCTTAACTCCGTGACCACAAGGGAAGGTCAGAGGTCACCGTGACTCCTCGTGGTCTGGGGGCATGTGTGTACACCTGAGAGTTGCCCTGCCCAGGTGTTTGATAGAGGGGCGGGAGGAAGGAGGAAGGAGGAGGTCATCTTGTTGATCTTAATTACACTGGTACCTTATATATCGACCCGGGATCTAATGATAAGAATGAGGAAAGAGATGCCATGTATATTATTTGTCTGATGATTGTAATGGTTAAATCTCTCTCTCTCTCTCTCTCTCTCTCTCTCTCTCGGTAGAATAAAACAAAAGCGTTACAATTGTGTTTTTATAATACAAGATCTCAATTGTCACCCGCCTGACTGATCTAACCTGATTTTTCAGTCACTTGTCATAAGACTGCAGTGTGTGTGTCTGTGGTGACAGTAAGTGACTGTCTCCTCTGGGTAGACCTTTTTTTTTTTTTTAAACAGTTACTCGGTGAATTGGCGACTGGTTTGACAGGTAACAAGTCGTAATGACTAGGTTTGGGGTCTATTCAGTCTTGATAAGTCTTAATTTCTAATAGACCCCAGTCCCAATAGCCTCTATATCAGGGGTGCTCAACCCACTGTGTGAGGGATGATTAATACAAGATTAATATATAATAATCAATGTAATTAATGTGCATATTATTTACTACGGTCATTCCCATTAAGGTCAGTGAGTGGCCCTCGTCACACATCTATTGTAGCTCACTCACGCCAAAAGGTTAAGCACAACTGCATATAAACCTCTCCAATTATAATAGTTGACCCGTGGACGTATTATAAATGCCCTGCAACCAGTAACCTGACCTGATCTGGTGACCGCTGAGGTGACCTTTGAGTGATGCTACCTGAGGAGTGCCAGTGTTGACCTGACCTGGTGACCTTTTATGAGTGAGTGGTACCGGGGTGACGCCAGAGAGGTGCATCTCAAGAATGTTGTTTGGTACCTTTGGCACACCTACTGTACCTACCTGTAGCATTGTTAATTAGTTCTGGTCTTCAAGTGTATCCTCGTCTTTGTCTATCTCTAACTGACTGTCTGTCTGTCTGTGTATCTGTCTGGCTATCTGTGTTTGTCTGTCTGTTTCTCTCTCTCCCTCACCAACACCAGCACAAACGCCAACCCCAACTTTCACAAACATTCAATATACAACACATTATGGTAACACACCCACACACACGTCACTACAAATAACCCAATTACCCTCTGGGCAAAGTTAAGCCTCATTAAAGACAGACCTAAATCACCTAACGACTCTCTGATTGGTGTAACGAATGCAGGTAATTTATTTCGTAGAGTGTGATTGGTCAAGAGGATGCAATTAGTGTTATCCAGGTGTATTATCATGCCAGGTGAGGTAATGACCATACGGGGGGGGGGGGGATATTGTTTATTTCGGGCTTATATTTTAATGGGGATTTTTTTTAATGTTTTATTTACGAATAACACCCGTAGTCTCTCTCTCTCTCTCTCTCTCTCTCTCTCTCTCTCTCTCTCTCACACACACACACAAGGTCAACTAGAAAGGAGGTCAGGTCACCACTCGTTATGGTTAACCTCCTCAACACTAGGGGTAAGGGATGGTATCATGACCTTTGCCAGAGCAGAGGTCAACCAGGTCAAGGGAGAGGTCACGAGCGGTCATTACGGGAACATTAGGGTCAAGTGCGTGAGGTCATAGTACTCGTAAGGGGTGGAGGGCGGGGGTAAGGGGGACGGGGGTAAAGGGTGGAGGGGAAGGGGGAAGGGAAGGGTGGAAGAGGGAGTTGATTAATCGGGGCTGAATTCTAATTAATAAATCTTTTCCTCCTCGTCCTCGCCCTAATTCACCCTTCCTCCCTCTCTCCCTCACCCACCCTTCCTCCCTCTCTCCCTCACCCACCCTTCCTCCCTCTCTCCCTCACCCACCCTTCCCCCTCTCTCTCCCTCACCCACCCTTCCCCCCTCTCTCCCTCACCCACCCTTCCTCCCTCTCTCCCTCTCCCTCACCCTCCCTCACCCACCCCCCTCTTTCTCTCCCTCACCCACCCTTGCCCCTCTCTCTTCCTCCCTAACCTCCCTCACCCACCCTTCCCCTCTCTCTCCCTCACCCACCCTTCCCCTCTCTCTCCCTCACCCAAAATTCCCCTCTCTCCCTCCCTCACCCTTCCTTCCTCTCTCTCCCTCACCCACCATTCCTCCCTCTCTCTCCCTCACCCACCCTTCCTCCCTCTCTCTCCCCTCACCCACCCTTCCCCCTCTCTCTCCCCCTCACCCACCCTTCCCCCCTCTCTCACCCTCACCCACTCTTCCCCCCTCTCTCACCCTCACCCACCCTTCCCCCCTCTCTCCCCCTCACCCACCCCCCTTCCCCCCTCTCTCCCTCACCCACCCTTCCTCCCCTCTCTCCCTCACCCACCCTTCCTCCCTCTCTCTCCCTCACCCACCCTTCCCCCCTCTCTCACCCTCATCCACCCTTCCCCCCTCTCTCACCCTCATCCACCCTTCCTCCCTCTCTCTCCCTCACCCACCCTTCCTCCCTCTCTCCCTGACTCCCTCTATAACCATGCCAAAATACTGCATTTCACCAACACCGCCCAAGCCGCCCACCTCCCGCTGAGAGGGCTCACACCCACACCACGACTGCTACACCCAGAGTAAATATATCCACCTTATCCATGCGTGGATCACCGAGGCGAGTTTGGATACGGGTAATAAAGCTCAGTGTTTAGTGGTCACAGCTCGTTTAAAGGGGAGGATTGTGTGGACAGGTGTGGTTGGAGTGTTGTTACAGGTGTGGTGGAAGTGTTGTTACAGGTGTGGTGGAAGTGTTGTTACAGGTGTGGTGGAAGTGTTGTTACAGGTGTGGTGGAAGTGTTGTTACAGGTGTGGTGGAAGTGTTGTTACAGGTGTGGTGGAAGTGTTGTTACAGGTGTGGTGGAAGTGTTGTTACAGGTGTGGTGGAAGTGTTGTTACAGGTGTGGTGGAAGTGTTGTTACTGGTGTGGTGGAGGTGTTGTTAATGGTGTGGTGGAAGTGTTGTTACAGGTGTGGTGGAAGTGTTGTTACAGGTGTGGTGGAAGTGTTGTTACAGGTGTGGGAGATATGTTTTACCGGTGTGGTAGAAATGTTGTACAGGTGTGGCAGCAAAGTGTTGTACAGGTGTGGTAACAAAGTGTTGCACAGGTGTGTGAGAAGAAGTGTTGTACAGGTGTGGTAGATATGTTTTACAGGTGTGGTAAAATGTTTAACCGGTGTGGTATAAATGTTGTACAGGTGTGGTGGCAAAGCGTTGCACAGGTGTGTTAGAAGAAGTGTTGCACAGGTGTGTTGGAAGTGTTGTACAAGTATTAGAAGAAGTGTTGTACAGGTGTGTTAGAACAAGTGTTGTACAGGTGTTAGAAGTGTTGTACAGGTGTGTTAGAAGAAGTGTTGTACAGGTGTTAGAAGTGTTGTACAGGTGTGTTAGAAGAAGTGTTGTACAGGTGTGTTAGAAGAAGTGTTGTACAGGTGTGGTTGAAAAAGAGCTGTACAGGTGTGTTAGAGGAAGTGTTGTACAGGTGTGTTAGAAGTGTTGTACAAGTGTTAGAAGAAGTGTTGTACAGGTGTGTTAGAAGTGTTGTACAGGTGTGGTAGAGGAAGTGTTGTACAGGTGTGGTAGAAAAAGAGCTGTACAGGTATGGCGGATGAGATACGTAATCAGCTGTGGATTGACAGGAACTCGGCATTAACCTAACAATACTCGGCCATATATTACATAATTTAACAATTTAACATATACCCCCTTGTCTGAGAGAGAGAGAGAGAGAGAGAGAGAGAGAGAGTTGGGCAGGTGGTTGACGTGTGAGGGAGGGCGGGCAGGTGACGACATCAGTTCAGTAATCTTCTCTTTCTCTTCCTCATGAGGCCATTATATGTTATTTGGTGCGTGAACATGTGGGTATGAGGAATGGGGGGGGGGGGTGACGGGGGTATGGTGTTGGGGTACGGGGTGGGGGTTGTGGTGGTGGTGATTAATGGGGTGTGGGTGGTGAGGTGCATTGGTGGTGGAAGTATGGTGTTGGTGGTAGCGGTGGGGGTGGTGGTGGAGGTGTGGTGGTGGGTATGGTGGTGGAGGTGTGGTGGTGGTGGTGGGATGTGATGGGGATGGTGGTGGTGGGATGTGATGGGGATGGTGGTTGTGGTGGTGGAAAGAGGGTGGTGGTGGTAAGAGGGTGGTGGTGGTGGTGGTGGTAGTAAGAGGGTGGTAGTGATGGTGGTGGTGGTAAGAGGGTGGTAGTGGTGGTAGTGGTGGTGGTAAGAGGGTGGTAGTGGTAGTGGTGATAGTGGTAAGAGGGTGGTAGTGGTGGTGGTGGTGGTAAGAGGGTGATAGTGGTGGTGGTAAGAGGGTGGTAGTGATGGTGGTGGTGATAAGAGGGTGGTAGTGGTGATAGTGGTGGTGGTAAGAGGGTGGTAGTGGTGGTGGTGGTGGTAAGAGGGTGGTGGTGGTGGTGGTGGTGGTGGTAAGAGGGTGGTAGTGATAGTGGTGGTAAGAGGGTGGTAGTGGTGGTGGTGGTGGTAAGAGGGTGGTAGTGATGGTGGTGGTAGTAAGAGGGTGGTAGTGATGGTGGTGGTAGTAAGAGGGTGGTAGTGGTGGTGGTGGTGGTGGTGGTAAGAGGGTGGTAGTGATAGTGGTGGTAAGAGGGTGGTAGTGATGGTGGTGGTGGTGGTGGTGGTAAGAGGGTGGTAGTGGTGGTGGTGGTGGTGGTAAGAGGGTGGTAGTGTATGGTGGGTGGTAGTGGTGGTGGTAGTGATGGTGGTGGTGGTAAGAGGGTGGTAGTGATGGTGGTGGTAGTGGTGGTGGTAGTGGTGGTGGTAAGAGGGTGGTGGTAGTGATAGTGGTGGTGGTAAGAGGGTGGTAGTGGTGATAGTGGTGGTGGTAAGAGGGTGGTAGTAGTGGTGGTAAGAGGGTGGTAGTGGTGGTGGTGGTGGTAAGAGGGTGGTAGTGATAGTGGTGGTGGTAAGAGGGTGGTAGTGGTGGTAGTGGTGGTGGTAAGAGGGTGGTAGTGATAGTGGTGGTGGTAAGAGGGTGGTAGTGGTGGTGGTAAGAGGGTGGTAGTGGTGGTAGTGGTGGTGGTAAGAGGGTGGTAGTGATGCTGGTAGTAAGGTTGAGAGGAAAGGATGGAGGCAGGTAGCTGTGAGAGGCAGCATCCAGGACAAGGTTGTAGTGGCCAGGTGTGACCCCCCCCCCACACACACACCTGTTCTGGCACTATCACCACCACACTCAGCATCACCATACACTACTAATACCATCGTCACTATACTATAACCACCAACCACTACTACTACCACCATTACTACTATTACCATTGGCATACTCTCTCTCTCTCTCTCTCTCTCTCTCTCTCTCTCTCTCTCTCTCTCTCTCTCTCTCTCTCACACACATTGCCATGAACTCTCCCTTCTAATTTCTCTCACAACCTGATCCCTGTGTCCTACCCCAAACTTGTCAAGCAAGGAAAGAGACTTATTGATCTCTCTCTCTCTCTCTCTCTCTCTCTCTCTCTCTCTCTCTCTCTCTCTCTCTCTCTCTCTCTCTCTCTCAGCCTAACAAATGGAAAGTGATAGGACGGGCGTCGCCTCAGTACTGTCAGCAATTACCTCCTCCACCTCCTTCTCCTTCACCTCCTCCTCCTCCATCTCCTCCCCCTACACCTCCTCCTTCTCCTCCACCTCCTCCTACACATCTTCCTCCTCCATCTCCTACACCTCTCCTTCCTCCTAAACCTCCTCCTCTTCCTCCACCTCAGGCCACCGAGGACCCATCTTCACCTGTGCCATGTGAAAACTCATTAACCTGTACCGTGTGAAAGAAAGAAAGAAAGAAAGAAAGAAAGAGAAAAGAGAATGGAAGAAAGAAAAAGAAATTAGAGAGAGAGAGAGAGAGAGAGAGACCCACCACACCACCATCTCTCTCTCTCTCTCTCTCTCTCTCTCATCATAATTAAAAACAAGATTCCCAGCATCATCCATCACTGGGTCGAGGGAGCCACCACCTTCCTCTCTCAAGTGAATAATGAAGAATCATTCACAATCATCCAGGCTCATGTGTGGATGATTCCCCTATCATCTTCCATAATCATCCAGGCCCATGACGTATGGATGATTCCCCTATCCTCATCCATAATCATCCAGGCTCATGTGTGGATGATTCCCCTATCCTCATCCATAATTATCCAGACTCATCACGTATGGCTGATTCCTTTATCCTCATCCATAATCATCCAGGCTCATGTGTGGATGATTCCCCTATCCTCATCCATAATCATCCAGGCTCATCACGTATGGCTGATTCCTTTATCCTCATCCATAATCATCCAGGCTCATGTGTGGATGATTCCCCTATCCTCATCCATAATCATCCAGGCTCATGTGTGGATGATTTCCCTATCCTCATCCATAATCATCCAGGCTCATAACGTATGGATGATTCCCCTATCCTCATCCATAATCATCCAGGCTCATAACGTATGGATGATTCCCCTATCCTCATCCATAATCATCCAGGCTCATCACATATGGATAATTCCCCCATCCTCATCCATCCCCTTACAGGTACTAAAAAATATTCCTAATCGAACCCACAAACTCTCCTTCAACTAATAATAAACAACACCATGAAGCCTCGAGTCAATATATCAACAACGTAAATAAATAAATAAATGCTAATAAACGTCTAAGTACATTTTTAACTGACATATAAGTACTTTCTGTTATGTCTTAAAGAATAATGGCCATTAGCCTTGAGATACAGCGTGGGGAGATACCATCAGCTGATACGATCAACATGTCAACAATAAGACGGCGGCGAGGCTCAGATGTAAACAAGAGAATCAGCTGATACCGTCACGCGTAAACACCAGACGAACACAATGCGCTCTCTTGTGTGTTGCCAACGATAGTGTAATATGATCGTGCAAGAGAAATGGTTAATAAGCGAGAACTCAGAATTAAAATGTAGGAGCAAAGTTTATAAGGTTAATGTGGAGCTTTTAACCTACTGAGTACGAGGATTTAACCCTTTGAGTAAGGTGATTTAACCCCTTGAGTAAGGTGATTTAACCCCTTGAGTAAGGTGATTTAACCCCTTGAGTAAGGTGATTTAACCCCTTGAGTAAGGTGATTTAACCCCTTGAGTAAGGTGATTTAACCCCTTGAGTACGGTGATTTAACCCCTTGAGTACGGTGATTTAACCCCTTGAGTAAGGTGATTTAACCCCTTGAGTAAGGTGATTTAACCCCTTGAGTAAGGTGATTTAACCCCTTGAGTACGGCGATTTAACCCCTTGAGTACGGCGATTTAGCCCCTTGAGTACGGCGATTTAACACCTTGAGTAAGGTGATTTAACCCCTTGAGTAAGGTGATTTAACCCCTTGAGTACGGCGATTTAACCCCTTGAGTACGGTGATTTAACCCCTTGAGTAAGGTGATTTAACCCCTTGAGTAAGGTGATTTAACCCCTTGAGTAAGGTGATTTAACCCCTTGAGTAAGGTGATTTAACCCCTTGAGTACGGCGATTTAACCCCTTGAGTACGGCGATTTAACCCCTTGAGTACGGCGATTTAACCCCTTGAGTACGGCGATTTAACACCTTGAGTACGATAATTGAACCCCTTGAGTCCGATGATTTAACCCCTTAAGTACAGTGATTTAACCCTCGAGTACAGTGATTTAACCCCTTGAGTACAATGCTATCTTACTTCAGAGAGAGAGAGAGAGAGAGAGAGAGAGAGAGAGAGAGAGAGTGTGTGTGTGTGTGTGTGTGTGTGTGTGTGGTACAAGTATTCCAGCCACCATCTTTGTCCACCAACACCACACGTCACAGTAACACCTGACGCTCCTACTAAGACTTTCCTTCTCTTACGTTTGTGTGCCCGGGTCTAAGGTCACACTCACAGATCACGCCTCCACAACCCAGATTGAGTTAAATGTATGTATGTATGTATGTATGTATGTATCTGCAGTATGTGTGTATGAAATATGTATGTATGTATGTATGTGGCGAGGATGTACAGTAATTTGCAGCAGTATATCGCATAATTCGTGAGTGTCTGAGCTGGAATCACTTTACCGACGCTGTACCTGAGAGAGTGTCAGTCGGGTTAGGTTATCCGTGACTCTGAAGCCAAGAGGTCATCCAGTGTTGGCTGACCTCCATGACACGTCTCAGTTGGTAGTGTGGTGTGGTATATGACTTGACAATACCTACCTAACTGTTTGTCCTCTAATATGTAACATCAAGTTCTCCTGTTTTTCTCAAGGTTTTGTTCTATAATATATAACATATGAGTTCTCCCTCCAAGATTTCGTATTGTGTCTAGATTTATTTGTATATTTTGTTTCTGTTAAGGAATTATAATATAAACAAGAAAGTATTATATAGGATTTTTTGACGGGATGGATTTTTTCGTTGCCCAGGACAAACAAACACCAAGATTTAACTCACGTGTTCAATTGATTTCGTTTCCCAGGACAAAGTTCATCCACCCACACACATACTCTGTCGAGGGTTTAGATGTTAACGCCCCCTTGTTCTTTTAAAGATTACTGTCAGGAGGAACACTTTCGCTCTTCCCAAGGATATTGAACAAGATGTCTATTTACAAGTATTTACACTGATAATCGGCATGGAGACAGTACAGAGCATCATAAGCAAATGTGGTATGGAAGTGCCAGACTGCCGGTTCGGAACAACTGTCAGGAGTGGAGACACTAGATGTGTAACGCAGGGTCTTGTATATCAACACGGCACAGGTGGTAAATAGGTGTCTTCTCCTCAACACCTTCACGGGAGATCAAGTATCCTCCTAACAGGTACTTGATAATGGACCCGGGAGGAACAGCACAGAGGCTAGAGCTGACATACAAGGCTAGGAGTGCAGCAGTTCACACCAACGTGACCATGAATAAAAAGCTACAACAATACAGTCTATTTAGAATAGTGTTTCACTAATTTAGTAGTAACTGTAAACATGCTGTTAAATTTGCACAATTTATACACACTAAGTTGTACATACATAGTAATTAACAAACAAATTAAACAAGACACCATTAAAACACAAATAACACCATAAACCACAAACGATAATAAATATGGAATACTCACAGGCCAACTGGGTCAGAGCCAAGTGACCAGCCATACAGTTACACCCCGCATCATGACTCGGTGCGAACTACCCATGAGCAACACTTGCTTCAGATACAAGGAACAAACCCAACACTGATCAACACAGTTCCAACAATCAATGAACTGTATTATAAACCCCTTACACACACACACTATAACACAGTGTGGTGTAGGTGTATCACATGTCGAGTGTCACCTGGCAATATGTATGTTAAATTGGGCACCTCACACACACTATAACTGTGTATGTGTGAGTGTGTGTGTGTGTGTGTTGCCAATATTGTGAAACACCTTCAGGAGGCTTCACATATTATACCCCTTTACCTTTTGACCTCGGCGGAGTGATGTGTCTGGCAATACTGACGGGTGACGAGGGGAGGAAGGGAGAGTACACACTCTAGGAATGAGTTTACTGTGAAAGTTATTCTCTCTCTCTCTCTCTCTCTCTCTCTCTCTCTCTCTGGTGTGTGGTAAGGTGTGAACAAGACCTCCTGGGTGTGTGTGACGTAAGACAATATAAAGGTTGAGAAGTACTGTAGGCTTTTATGTGTCTTGCATCACGGCACACGCTCTTTCTTAATACATACATACACGCTGGCACACAGGTATACATACACGCTGGCACACAGGTATACATACACGCTGGCACACAGGTATACATACACGTTGGCTCACACGTATACATACATGGTTCCTCAAATGTATATATACATACAAATAAATACGCTTCGTTACGTATACATACACATAGATACACGTCCTCACAAATATACGTTAGGTTAGGTCATATCAGATTAGGTTAGGTTAGGTCAAGTTAGGTTAGGTCAGGATGGGTTAAGTTAGGTGAGGTCAAGTTAGGTTAGGTTAGTCTTCAGGTGACATAAGCTTGGGTGGGTATTTTTCGGGTGATACATAAGTTGTTTGTTATCAGCCCATTACTCTCACCAAGAATGACTATTTCCTTTTAGTGGTTTTTTCCTGACCTGTACTAACCCATCCTGACCTAACCTAACCCCTCCTAGCCCATCCCAACCTGTACTAACCCATCCTGACTTAACCTAACCTAACCTAACCTAACCCATCCTGACCTAACCTAACCCCTCCTAACCCATCCCAACCTGTACTAACCCATCCTGACTTAACCTAACCTAACCTAGCCTAACTTAACCTAAACTAAGTGGTATCGAAGTGGTCGGGTCGGGCACATACCCCACACAGCCAGCACTCGAGGGTACACCACGGCTCTGGTCATAGGTCACGTGTCTGGGTCAGAGGTCAACCCGCCTAATATATTCTAAACACTGGTTGGAATTTGTTTCTCTGGAATGGTCTGGAGTCAGTCGTATTAAAAGGTTCGGACCGGGGGTCGTATCAGATGGTTCGGTCCAGGGGTCGTATTAAACGGTCTGGAGTCAGTTGTAGTAAACGGTTCGGTCCAGGGGTCGTATTAAACGGTCTGGAGTCAGTTGTAGTAAACGGTTCGGGCCGGTGGTCGTATCAGATGGTTCGGTCCAGGGGTCGTATTAAACGGTCTGGAGTCAGTTGTAGCAAACGGTTCGGGCCGGGGGTCGTATCAAACGGTTCGGGCCGGGAGTCGTATCAGATGGTTCGGGCCGGGGGTCGTATCAGATGGTTCGGTCCAGGGTTCGTATTAAACGGTCTGGAGTCAGTTGTAGTAAACGGTTCAGGCCGGGGGTCGTATCAGATGGTTCGGTCCAGGGGTCGTGTTAAACGGTTCGGTCCGGGGGTCGCATCAGCTGACTTATATGACGACTCGGCTAAGAGTCCAGGACAATGTTAAACACACACACACAAAGTGATCCATTCCCAATTATAGGCGTTTTTTGTAGATGCACGGAATAGCTAACGCGTTACCTTTCCCGGACTGTCATTAAAAAATACGACATTGTACTACGTCTTGAGAATAACTGTTGTACATCACAGTCTTCAGAAAACAATAAAATTAGGCGAACTGTTAAATGGACACAATACTGATAGAAATAATGAAGAATATATATAGAAAATTATGGAAAGAAAAAAAAGAAAAAAGTCAATCAGTCAACAATAAATAAAAATAACACAAAAAATCGGGCAAATTGTGAAGGTAATTTCTCCCAAACTCTGAAACTACACATGTGTCTCGCAGCTCGGTGTTCACATATTTTTACACGTAATACGATGAATTTCAGGTTCGTTTAAGTCTTAATTTTTGCATATACAGAACAGTAATCAGCTTGTTCACCCTTACTTAAAGTATCTTATGAGTAATGATATTAAGGTTTCAATCATATTTGAGTAACTATCAGTACTCAGTATAGGAGATGTAAACAGATACCAGAAACCAGATACCAGATGAACAACGATGCCCTAGAGAAATCCGACTGCGAGAGAGATTTAGGAGCAATGATAAGTAGGAACCTTAAGCCAAGTAAACAATGTGTTTTTGCTCGTAACAAGGCTAATAAAGTACTTGGGTTCATACAAAGAAGTGTTAGTTACAAGACTAGCGAGGTCATCCTAAAACTGTATCTTGCGCTTGTAAGACCACACCTGGATTACGCGGTTCAGTTCTGGTCACCGTATTACAGGATGGATATAGAATCATTGGAAAGAATTCAGAGGAGAATGACAAGACTAATCCCGGACATTAGGAACCTTGAGTACACAGACAGGTTAAAGCATCTTAATTTGCACTCCCTCGAGAGACGTAGAGCGAGGGGCGACCTGATAGAGGTGTATAAGTGGAAGTCAGGGCTAAACAAAGGGGACATTACAAAGGTACTCAAACTATCCAACCAGGAGCGAACTCGCAACAATGGTTTTAAATTAGACAAATTTAGATTTAGGCGTGAAATAGGTAAACACTGGTTTGGAAACAGAGTAGTGGATGAATGGAACAAGTTACCAAATATCATCATTAACTCGAATACGCTGAATAGCTTCAAACATAAGTTGGATGCTTATATGAGCAATAGGGGTTGGGTGTAAACGGGACTGCCCAGTATGGGCCAATAGGCCCGCTGCAGTTTCCTCCATTCTTATGTTCTTATGTTCTTAATATTTTTACACCAAAGTCACCAACGGCTAATGAAATCGGACAGCACCCACGTAAAAAGGGCGGAGCCAAAACAGGTTTCAAAACAAAGTGTATGGCGCGATCCTTTTCAATTCTTTCACGCCATACACTTTGTTTTAGGTCCTATACAATATACTACTGTATATAAAATTATTGTTATAATTATATCACAGTTTTGTATTTGCATTACACGCCCCCAATTCTTCAATATTAATCAAAATACTATTCTCCATAAGCGGCCAAGATCCACGCATTTACCCACTGTTTTAGTGGGAGAAACTCGCTGATTGGTTGTTAGCTATTCGGGCGCTGCACACGCTAACGCCTGATCAAGGTGTTTGCTTTCCCTCTCAAAGTGTCATGCACAGAACTCGGCAGAAGCGTCTGAGCAGACAGATAGCTAACGCGTTAGTTATTCCGTGCATCTAAAACGCCTTAATTCTAATGGTAGACCCTGCTGCCATATGGCATCACAAAAATTGTGACCAAGTCCCAGGTTGCTCATCTGATACAATTGCAGGACCTCCATTGTTTCTCTCACTATTGACAACACAACATACATACTGTATGTCGTTTCTTACTCTAAATTTACTTTTTCATTATGGATTTATTATTATTATTATTATCACTGTGTTAATTTTATAATTTTTTATATAATTTATATTTATATTTATTATTATTATTATATTTTCGACCCCCTCAGGCCCTGATGTGGGTCAGTGACCTTTACCCGGGTGGGCTAATCCCCGTAAAAAAAAAATCTACTTTCTGGCTTCCATGCTCTTTCAATAAACCGATGATTATTATTATTATTATTATTATTATTATTATTACACACACACACACGGCCCCTGCCCCACCAACACATACACACGGCCCCTGCCCCACCAACACAAACACACGGCCCCTGTACCACCAACACACATACACGGCCCCTGTACCACCAACACATACACACGGCCCCTGTACCACCAACACATACACACGGCCCCTGTACCACCAACACACACACACGGCCCCTGCACCACCAACACATACACACGGCCCCTGTACCACCAACACACACACACGGCCCCTGCACCACCAACACATACACACGGCCCCTGCCCCACCAACACACACACGGCCCCTGTACCACCAACACACACACACGGCCCCTGTACCACCAACACATACACACGGCCCCTGCACCACCAACACACACACACGGCCCCTGCACCACCAACACATACACACGGCCCCTGTACCACCAACACATACACACGGCCCCTGTACCACCAACACATACACACGGCCCCTGTACCACCAACACATACACACGGCCCCTGTACCACCAACACACACACACGGCCCCTGTACCACCAACACACACACACGGCCCCTGTACCACCAACACATACACACGGCCCCTGTACCACCAACACACACACACGGCCCCTGTACCACCAACACACACACACGGCCCCTGTACCACCAACACATACACACGGCCCCTGCACCACCAACACATACACACGGCCCCTGCACCCACCAACACACACACACACGGCCCCTGCCCCACCAACACACACACACACGGCCCCTGCACCACCAACACATACACACGGCCCCTGTACCACCAACACATACACACACGGCCCCTGTACCACCAACACATACACACGGCCCCTGCACCACCAACACATACACACGGCCCCTGTACCACCAACACATACACACGGCCCCTGCACCACCAACACATACACACGGCCCCTGCACCACCAACACATACACACGGCCCCTGTACCACCAACACACACACACGGCCCCTGTACCACCAACACATACACACGGCCCCTGTACCACCAACACATACACACGGCCCCTGTACCACCAACACATACACACGGCCCCTGTACCACCAACACACACACACGGCCCCTGTACCACCAACACATACACACGGCCCCTGCACCACCAACACATACACACACGGCCCCTGTACCACCAACACATACACACGGCCCCTGCACCACCACCAACACACACACACACGGCCCCTGTACCACCAACACACACACACGGCCCCTGTACCACCAACACATACACACGGCCCCTGTACCACCAACACATACACACGGCCCCTGTACCACCAACACATACACACGGCCCCTGTACCACCAACACATACACACGGCCCCTGTACCACCAACACATACACACGGCCCCTGTACCACCAACACATACACACGGCCCCTGCACCACCAACACATACACACGGCCCCTGTACCACCAACACATACACACGGCCCCTGCACCACCAACACATACACACGGCCCCTGTACCACCAACACATACACACACGGCCCCTGTACCACCAACACATACACACGGCCCCTGTACCACCAACACATACACACGGCCCCTGCACCACCAACACATACACACGGCCCCTGCACCACCAACACACACACACGGCCCCTGTACCACCAACACATACACACGGCCCCTGTACCACCAACACATACACACGGCCCCTGTACCACCAACACATACACACGGCCCCTGCACCACCAACACATACACACGGCCCCTGCACCACCAACACATACACACGGCCCCTGTACCACCAACACATACACACGGCCCCTGTACCACCAACACACACACACGGCCCCTGTACCACCAACACATACACACGGCCCCTGCACCACCAACACACACACACGGCCCCTGCACCACCAACACATACACACGGCCCCTGTACCACCAACACACACACACGGCCCCTGTACCACCAACACATACACACGGCCCCTGTACCACCAACACATACACACGGCCCCTGCACCACCAACACATACACACGGCCCCTGCACCACCAACACATACACACGGCCCCTGTACCACCAACACATACACACGGCCCCTGTACCACCAACACATACACACGGCCCCTGTACCACCAACACACACACACGGCCCCTGCACCACCAACACATACACACGGCCCCTGTACCACCAACACACACACACGGCCCCTGTACCACCAACACATACACACGGCCCCTGTACCACCAACACACACACGGCCCCTGCCCACCAACACATACACACGGCCCCTGTACCACCAACACATACACACGGCCCCTGCACCACCAACACACACACACGGCCCCTGTACCACCAACACACACACACGGCCCCTGTACCACCAACACATACACACGGCCCCTGTACCACCAACACATACACACGGCCCCTGCACCACCAACACATACACACGGCCCCTGTACCACCAACACATACACACGGCCCCTGTACCACCAACACATACACACACGGCCCCTGTACCACCAACACATACACACGGCCCCTGCACCACCAACGCACACACACGGCCCCTGTACCACCAACACACACACACGGCCCCTGCACCACCAACACATACACACGGCCCCTGTACCACCAACACACACACACGGCCCCTGTACCACCAACACATACACACGGCCCCTGTACCACCAACACATACACACGGCCCCTGTACCACCAACACACACACACGGCCCTGTACCACCAACACATACACACGGCCCCTGCACCACCAACACATACACACGGCCCCTGTACCACCAACACATACACACGGCCCCTGTACCACCAACACATACACACGGCCCCTGTACCACCAACACATACACACGGCCCCTGCACCACCAACACATACACACGGCCCCTGTACCACCAACACATACACACGGCCCCTGCCCACCAACACATACACACGGCCCCTGTACCACACACCACACCAACACACACACACGGCCCCTGTACCACCAACACATACACACGGCCCCTGCACCACCAACACATACACACGGCCCCTGTACCACCAACACATACACACGGCCCCTGTACCACCAACACATACACACGGCCCCTGTACCACCAACACATACACACGGCCCCTGACCACCAACACACACACACGGCCCCTGTACCACCAACACACACACACGGCCCCTGCACCACCAACACATACACACGGCCCCTGTACCACCAACACACACACACGGCCCCTGTACCACCAACACATACACACGGCCCCTGTACCACCAACACATACACACGGCCCCTGTACCACCAACACACACACACGGCCCCTGTACCACCAACACATACACACGGCCCCTGCACCACCAACACATACACACGGCCCCTGTACCACCAACACATACACACGGCCCCTGTACCACCAACACATACACACGGCCCCTGTACCACCAACACATACACACGGCCCCTGCACCACCAACACATACACACGGCCCCTGTACCACCAACACATACACACGGCCCCTGCCCCACCAACACATACACACGGCCCCTGTACCACCAACACACACACACGGCCCCTGCACCACCAACACATACACACGGCCCCTGTACCACCAACACATACACACGGCCCCTGTACCACCAACACATACACACGGCCCCTGCACCACCAACACATACACACGGCCCCTGCACCACCAACACATACACACGGCCCCTGTACCACCAACACATACACACGGCCCCTGCACCACCAACACATACACACGGCCCCTGTACCACCAACACACACACACGGCCCCTGCCCCACCAACACATACACACGGCCCCTGCACCACCAACACATACACACGGCCCCTGTACCACCAACACATACACACGGCCCCTGTACCACCAACACATACACACGGCCCCTGCACCACCAACACATACACACGGCCCCTGTACCACCAACACACACACACGGCCCCTGTACCACCAACACATACACACGGCCCCTGTACCACCAACACATACACACGGCCCCTGTACCACCAACACATACACACGGCCCCTGCCCCACCAACACATACACACGGCCCCTGTACCACCAACACATACACACGGCCCCTGTACCACCAACACATACACACGGCCCCTGTACCACCAACACATACACACGGCCCCTGTACCACCAACACATGCACACGGCCCCTGCACCACCAACACATACACACGGCCCCTGTACCACCAACACATACACACGGCCCCTGTACCACCAACACATACACACGGCCCCTGTACCACCAACACATACACACGGCCCCTGCACCACCAACACATACACACGGCCCCTGCACCACCAACACAAACGGTATATAATTTGCAGCAATAAAGTCTTTCCAGCATAACATTTACGTGCAACAGGGACACGATGAGGTCAGCAACACAC
>CAUDMG010003988.1:147500-557500 GCA_958450375.1 Homarus gammarus
AAGACCAGGTACGGGAGGCATAGGTGAGCTTGGGAAGCATGAATGTTGAGTAAACACTGAGGAGCTCGGGTGCAGGAACTCCAAGGGACTTGAGTCGACGGAGGAGGTGGAGACGGAAACTGGAGGATTTGACAACTTCACTGACGTGTGGTTTCCAATTTAGTTTGTTGTCTATGGTGACACCGAGGAGCTTAGTGGAATCTACAACTTGGAGTGTGTTCGGACCTAAAGTAATGGAAGGGGGTGGGACAACGTCGGAGGAGAGGTCACATATGTGTATGAGTGTGTGTAAGTCTCAGTGTGTGTATATATGCGTATGAGTGTGTGCATCAAACCTCCCAGCCCCCTCACCCCACTTCACACAACACAATACCACACGACAATCAAGTCACCTGATTGAATCCCAACCTAACCACCAGGTATAGCTCTCAGATGTGCTTCTCAAGGTCAACCCCATCAACAGGTAAATATCGAGGTCAGGATCAGGGTCAGAATTATTTTAAGTTAACCTTGACACACGATGATTTAATGCAGTCTCCCCCCTCCCTCCCAATTAACAGTAAAATGTCCCCCATTATAGAAAACGGGAAGAGGATGCGGTTAAACAGATGTAATTAGGGTGGATCTTCCTCCTGAGTTAAGAATGTATTTAACTTTTGACAGACAGACAGGCAGATAGACAGACAGACACACAGACAGACTCAGCAAAGACGCCATTCGGATTATATTGCACTATTAATTAAATAACTCGACAGGTGTACAGACGCATGTAAATAAACCACAAACATCTCTCCATATAACAGGTTTAATAATAATAAAACAATAATAAACCAACACTGATATAATGTAGTAAACCTCGATAGCCAGACCACCAACTTAAAACCGTCAACAATACGATAAGAATGTTGTAGATAGAATGTTGTACCCTAAGCCTGTTGTGAAAGTTGGTGTTGTGTTCCTTCACAACATATTCTTGAGACCATGGCAAGAATGTTGATGTATGTATGTATGTATGTATGTATGTGTCAATCTGTCTATGCATCTATCAATCAGTCAGTTAATCTTCTATCTATCTATCTATCTATCGATCTATCTATCTATCAAAACTCGTGGACGGGTGGGTATAGGCAGACACGTCACCCCCCCCCCACCCCCCACGTCACTAGTCATCACATCCGGTCATAACCTCTCCTCTTGACACGTCCTTCCCAAGGCTGCCTGGACGTGGGTGTAGCAGCATGGGGGCAACAGGTGGTGCGTGGAGGGGCACCCATGAAGAGGGGGGGGGGGGAGGGGGAGGTGTATTGGGAGTGGTGGTGGGGGATGTGGTGTGTTGGGGGGATGAGGAGTGGTGGGGATGAGGTGTGGTGGGGACGATGGAGACAGTGGTGGTGGTGAAGACGAGATGTGAGTCAAGTGAGGCTCAGGTGAGGTAAGTGAGGCTCAGGTGAGGTAACTACCCAGAAAAAACAACAACACATCAGATGTACCCTCCTCCTGCTGCTAGTGACGAGGGGGGAGGAGGGAAGGGGAGAGGACCATGAGGGGAGGGGTGAAGGGGAAGGGAAAAGGAGGGACAGGGATAGAGGGGAGGGGAGGACAAAGGTAAAAAGAAGGGGAGGGAAGGAAGAGGAGGGACAGAATGGAAGAACTGGGAGGGAAGGGAATAAAAGCTGACCCCTCCCTTCTCCTCGCCTCCCTCCCTCACCTGCCAGACATGTCACCAGGGTGTTAATGACTCGCTGACCCTGAGGAGACGCCGAGCATCCACGTGTAAAAAAAAAAAGTGATGGTCATTGGCAGACACACCTGGGTAGTCCTGACTCATTGCTGACTATTGGGTGAGTCGCTTAATACATACACCTGCCTCAATGACTCACTTACCAACACCCCAGACCTACACACCTGTTTCACACATACAAACACAGACACATATTCACTAATATTACACATGCACATATCTTACACACGTACACACCTGCCATATATACTGTATACACACACACACACACACACACATAACACCATCTGTGAGGGAATTACTACACCACGTGAGGCCCCTCATAACACCATCTGTGAGGGAATTACTACACCACGTGAGGCCCCTCATAACACCATCTGTGAGGGAATTACTACACCACGTGAGGCCCCTCATAACACCATCTGGGAGGGAATTACTACACCACGTGAGGCCCCTCATAACACCATCTGTGAGGGAATTACTACACCACGTGAGGCCCCTCATAACACCATCTGTGAGGGAATTACTACACCACGTGAGGCCCCTCATAACACCATCTGGGAGGGAATTACTACACCACGTGAGGCCCCTCATAACACCATCTGTGAGGGAATTACTACACCACGTGAGGCCCCTCATAACACCATCTGTGAGGGAATTACTACACCACGTGAGGCCCCTCATAACACCATCTGGGAGGGAATTACTACACCACGTGAGGCCCCTCATAACACCATCTGTGAGGGAATTACTACACCACGTGAGGCCCCTCATAACACCATCTGGGAGGGAGTTACTACACTCCGTGTTTGCTGTTCAACACCTACATTAATCTGTTTGTTCACTGTATGTTCCTTCACCTTTCTCTAATGAAAGCTTTTGTTAAACCACCAATGTATGTAATAAGTCATTTATGTCCAATGTATATTTTCAGCCTTCGGGCTGCAGAACTTTTTCAATAAACAGTCAATTATTATTATTATTATTAAATTCGACCATCAAGCCCCCCCAAAAAAGCAGAGCTTAACACAATCAATCACAACAAACTACCAATAAACCACAAGTGATTCTGTATTGATAAGACTCTTGTGGTGTAGACTCTTGTGGTGTTGACTCTTGTGGTGTTGACTCTTGTGGTGTTGACTCTTGTGGTGTAGACTCTTGTGTGGTGTTGACTCTTGTGTGGCGTTGACTCTTGTGGTGTAGACTCTTGTGGTGTTGACTCTTGTGGTGTTGTCCTTTACACTTCAGTTATGATTGGTCACCAGTTACAATCATCTAATCTTAACCAAATATTTGTCCTAATCTTTATCATTGTTTTTATTCTGTTCATAAGTGTGAGGTATTGTCTTTTGGTTCTGGTCTTTGTCTCTCTGTCTGTCTGTCTGTCTGCCTGTCTGCCTGTCTGTCTGCCTGTCTGTCTGTCTAGCTTCTACCAGGCTGTCCCTAAAATAACCCAAGAATGGGTCAGCGGATTTACACCTAAATTATTATTATTATTATTATTATTATTATTATTATTATTATTATTACTTTTATTATTATTACTTTTATTATTATTACTTTTATTAGTATTACTTTTATTATTATTATTATTATTATTATTATTATTATTATTATTATTATTATTATTATTATTAAACAAAGATAATAAACTTGTCTATTTCTCAGTATAGTTCGTTCATTAGTAACATTTGCTGAGCTGAGACTTGATAGATAAAAATGTAAGACAAACAGATAAGTCTTGATCAAACTGACAACGAAGACAGACAGGGAGGGGGATAAAGAGATACGCCAGTAACCGGATACACAGAGACAAACAGAGAGACAGACTTGAACATGACCTCACCATTATGTTGCTGGGAGGAACACCACCTTATCTCTCCTCCTCCAACCTAACCTAACTTAACCTAACTCTTATCTAACTTAATCTGCTCTAACCTAACTTAACCTAACTCTTATCTAACTTAATCTGATCTAACCTAACTTAACCTAACTCTTATCTAACTTAATCTGCTCTAACCTAACTTAACCTAACTCTTATCTAACTTAATCTGCTCTAACCTAACTTAACCTAACTCTTATCTAACTTAATCTGCTCTAACCTAACTTAACCTAACTCTTATCTAACTTAATCTGCTCTAACCTAACTTAACCTAATTTAATCTGATCTAACCTAACTTAACCTAACTCTTATCTAATTTAATCTGATCTAACCTAACTTAACCTAACGCTAAGTTAATTTACTCTATCCTATCCTAACCTAACCTAACCTAGACTAATGCTAACATAATCTAATACTAACTTTAAATAATCTGTCCCAACCTCACCTAATCTAACCTAGGATCACATGAAGATTAAGCATCTAGGTAGCGTCGGCGTGGTTATACTCTTAAGGTGGTTCAAGCTGGGGGACGAAGCTTGAAGTGGGTTAAGCTGGGGGCGAAGCTTGAAGTGCGTTAAGCAGAAGGAGCGAATCTTGAGGTACGTTAAGCTTGGGGGATGAATCCTCAGGTGGGTTAAGCTGGAGGGGGCGAATCTTGAGGTGGGTTAAAGAGGGGGGCAAAACTTCAGGTGAATTTAGTTGGGGTATTAATCCACAGGTGAGTAAAGCTGGGGTATTAATCCACAGGTGAGTTAAGCTGGGGTATTAATCCACAGGTGAGTCAAGCTGGGGTTCCTGATCTTCATGTAACCCACGAAATTTACATCACTATTTATATAACGAGTCAAACCTAAACGAAACCTCAAGTGTGTTGGTAATGACTGTCGTGAGCCGCCCACCACCACCCACCCACCCACCCACCGACCCACCGTCCAACATCCTTGAACCTGACCTATCCCAGTGTGTCAGAGATACCAACACCCACTAAATATACACCTCAACTTCCCCCTTGAATAGTACACCCTCAACCCACACACCCGAGAGCTGGTAACACTCATCAGGGCGTAGATTGGAATGTTGGAATTTTGATGATTAATTTAACTTATTCGTATAAAAAAAAAAATTCATTAAATTATTAGTTGGTTAAAATCGAAATTAATATTATGAAATTCAATGGTAATTTTTATTTTTGGGTGTTAACAACATTTACGTGACAAGAATAATTAATGAAAAAATTTTGGGTATATAAACTTTTAATTTTATTTGTTTATCTTTTGGTGTGAAATGTTATCTACAGTAGAGTAACACATTACAACAGCAGCAATATTACAACACAACATCAAAATACAACACAACAATACAATAACAACAGCAGCAACACAACAGCAGCAACACAACAGCAGCAACACAAAAACACATCAGTACCAATAACAAGCAGCAATCAAAGGAGTCATTTGTTCTCACACTCCCGGAAACACGCGGCCACTTCCTTCCCTCCCCCATTTTATCTCCCACTCTCTCTTCCCCCCCTTCTTTAACTTCCCCTACCCCCCTCCTCTACATCCCCCATTTCGCCCTTCCCTCCTCCTTACCCTCCCTCCCTCCCTTCCACCCCACCCTGCTCACCTCACCCTACCTATCTTTCCTCCCCCCCCCTCCATCCCCCCTCCTCACCCCATCCTATCAAATACCCCCCCCTCTATCTCTCCCTCCATCTTCCCACACTATCAATCAACCCCCCCACCATCACCACCCCCCTCAATCCCCCCCTCATCACCCCCACATTATCAGTCACCCATCAACCACTCTAACAATTACCCCTCCTTCCCTTCCTTCCCTCTACTCCAACTATCATCCCTCCACCCTTCCCTCCCTCTTCTCCAACTATCACCCCTCCACCCCCCTCTAACAATTACCCCTCCTTCCCTCCCTCCACTCCAACAATCACCCCCATCACCCTTCCCTCCCTCCACTCCAACAATCACCCCTCCACCACCCTTCCCTCCACTCCAACAATTACCCCTCCTTCCCTCCCTCCACTCCAACAATTACCCCTCCTTCCCTCCCTCCACTCCAACAATTACCCCTCGTTCCCTCCATCTACTCCAACAATTACCCCTCCTTCCCTCCCTCCACTCCAACAATCACCTCATCACCCTTCCCTCCACTCCAACAATCACCTCACCACCCTTCCCTCTACTCCAACAATCACCTCACCACCCTTCCCTCCCTCTACTCCAACAACAGGAGGAGGGTCAGAAGGTACAGTACAGGTCACAGCTATATTGGGATGGAAGCGTAAACATATACATAACATTTGGTGTCCAGAGGGAGAGAACACCAGCCTAGGTGAGGGAGGGGGAAAGAGAGGGGGAGGGGGAGGGAGGGGGAGAGAGGGGGAGAGAGAGGGAGGGGAGAGGGAAGGGGGAGGGATAGTGATACGTGGAGAGGGAGGGAGGAAGGGAGCGTCAACACTGACCATCACTACACATATAAAATTTTTGTATCTTGAGGCGATTACACAAGCCTTGAAAGAGACAGATAGACAGACAGACAGGAAGAAACAGGAAGAAACAGACAGATAGGCAGGAAGAAACAGACAGATAGACAGACATACAGGAAGAAACAGACAGATAGACAGACAGACAGGAAGAAACAGACAGATAGACAGACATACAGGAAGAAACAGACAGATAGACAGACAGACAGGAAGAAACAGACAGATAGACAGACATACAGGAAGAAACAGACAGATAGACAGACATACAGGAAGAAACAGACAGATAGACAGACATACAGGAAGAAACAGACAAACAGGAAGACACAGACAGACAGACAACCATACAGAAAGACAGAGACATACATACATACACAAATTTAATAAGAATCATTACATCAACACTGCATTATTATTATTATTATTGTTCACCAACCATCAACAAAAATTAATCCCCACACCTAACCTAACCAACCTAACCTAACCTAACCAAACCTAACCTAACCTCGCCCCTTTTAATAACGATTACTCAAATAAAGACTTTTCACCTCTAAACACATCAATAGTTCGCATTACATTGAGTTAAGTGGAAAGCTCGGGTGAGAAATAGTTTACTTATTGCATGTGATAAAATTTCTGTCTTTATTATAATCATCAATAACAATAATAATTTTAATTCAATAAAAATTAAAATTAAAAATAAGAGTAAGAAATAAATTCGAAATAAAATTGGATAAAAAAAAATAAATTGCTGAAAAAAGCCGTCCCTTTAATACTATTTCACCCCAAATAATAATAATAATAATAATAATAATAATAACAACAATTAACACACACAACACGCCTATAAACTCTAGCCACCTGTGTTTTCGTCACTGTAAACTCTAGCTACCTGTGTTTTCGTCAATGTAAACTCCAGCTACCTGTGTTTTCGTCACTGTAAACTCTAGCCACCTGTGTTTTCGTCAGTGTAAACTCTAGCCACCTGTGTTTTCGTCAGTGTAAACTCTAGCCACCTGTGTTTTCGTCAGTGTAAACTCTAGCCACCTGTGTTTTCGTCACTGTAAACTCTAGCTACCTATGTTTTCGTCAATGTAAACTCCAGCTACCTGTGTTTTCGTCACTGTAAACTCTAGCCACCTGTGTTTTCGTCACTGTAAACTCCAGCTACCTGTGTTTTCGTCACTGTAAACTCTAGCCACCTGTGTTTTCGTCAGTGTAAACTCTAGCTACCTGTGTTTTCGTCACTGTAAACTCTAGCCACCTGTGTTTTCGTCACTGTAAACTCCAGCCACCTGTGTTTTCGTCACTGTAAAATCTAGCCACCTGTGTTTTCGTCAGTGTAAACTCTAGCCACCTGTGTTTTCGTCAGTGTAAACTCTAGCCACCTGTGTTTTCGTCAGTGTAAACTCCAGCCACCTGTGTTTTCGTCAGTGTAAACTCTAGCCACCTGTGTTTTCGTCAGTGTAAACTCTAGCCACCTGTGTTTTCGTCAATGTAAACTCTAGCCACCTGTGTTTTCGTCAATGTAAACTCTAGCTACCTGTGTTTTCGTCAATGTAAACTCTAGCTACCTGTGTTTTCGTCAATGTAAACTCTAGCCACCTGTGTTTTCGTCAGTGTAAACTCTAGCCACCTGTGTTTTCGTCAGTGTAAACTCTAGCCACCTGTGTTTTCGTCAGTGTAAACTCTAGCCACCTGTGTTTTCGTCAGTGTAAACTCCAGCCACCTGTGCTTTCGTCAGTGTAAACTCTAGCCACCTGTGTTTTCGTCAGTGTAAACTCTAGCCACCTGTGTTTTCGTCAATGTAAACTCCAGCCACCTGTGTTTTCGTCACTGTAAACTCTAGCCACCTGTGTTTTCGTCAATGTAAACTCTAGCCACCTGTGTTTTCGTCAGTGTAAACTCCAGCCACCTGTGTTTTCGTCAGTGTAAACTCTAGCCACCTGTGTTTTCGTCACTCAGAAAACACAACATAAAGAAAACCTGATATAATGAGACACCTCAAAACCAGTACAATAGATATAAATCACTCTTCTGAAACACCTGCAGCCTTGTTAGGTTACAGGTCACGGGGTCAATAAGGGTCAGAGGTCACGAGGCCAATAAGGGTCAGAGCGTGGGTATATTTATCAAGGACAAATGGTATTTTTAGGATCCTAGTCTTCAAGGTCTGTACGTTTATTATTGGCCTGTGTGTGTGTGTATGTGTGTGTGAACTATGTATGTATGTATGTAAGAGTGTGTATATATCATTAACGGGAGGGGGGGGGGGGAAGTGAAAGTGTTCCCGGGGGGTCAGATGACATGTTGGTGTCGTATATACACTACGGTAAGAGATAGCGAGAGACGAAGAGAAATAAATACTGAGAGAAAGGGGAATTGAGATACACGAGAGAGAGAGAGAGAGAGAGAGAGAGAGAGAGAGAGAGAGAGAGAGAGAGAGAGATTTTTTTGGATATGCTAATCACCTTCTACCAGTTGTTTAAATTGTCGTATCAAGTTTACAGCAGGTTAAGATAAGCAGATGGGAAGGAGGGAGGGAGGGGAGAGTGGGAGGGAGGGAGGGAAGGAGGGAGGGAGGGAGGGAGGGAGGGAGGGTGAGGGAGGGAGTGGGAGGGAAGGAGGGACTGGGAAGGGGTGGGGTGGGAGGGGGGGTAGGAAGGGAAAACACGTTGAGAGTTACATTCCTACATGTGAGGGATCCACTTTGTCACTCCCCTCGACCTATATACTTACTGGCAGGTTGTCCTCGAGGCCCTGGGTCAAGTGTCACCTCTTTATAACGGTATCCTGTCGTCTCCTTTCTCTTTCTCTCACTCTCTTATCTTTGTTTACTCTCTCTCTCTCTCTCTCTCTCTCTCTTTCTCTCTCTCTCTCTCTCTCTCTTCAGCTTTCATTATCTTGCTCTCTCTCTCTCTCTCTTCAGGAGGAGAAGGAGGAGGAGGAGGAGGAGGAGGAGGGGGGAAGATGAGAAGTGGATGGAAGAGAGAGAGGAAGGGAGGGTCCGAGGGAAAGAAATATAGGGAATGGTATGAGGAAGTGAGAGAAGGAGGGTGAGGGAAGGAAGATGAAGGAAAGTGGGTTAAGAAGGGAGAGTGTGAGGGAGGGAAGGAGGGCGTCAGGGTGTGAGGGAAGGAAGGAAGGAAGGAAGGAAGGTAGGGAAGGGTAATGATGGTGATGTAACAAAACTCTAGGTTGAAACTTTGGGTCACCTTGTACTCTGGTGGGAGCAACATACACACACACACACACACAGAGAGAGAGAGAGAGAGAGAGAGAGAGAGAGAGAGAGAGAGAGAGAGAGAGAGAGAGAGAGAGAGAGAGAGAGAGAGAGAGAACTAAATTGCTTCTCTGACCCGTGTAGGAAACAGATAAAGACAGACAGACAGACAGACAGACAGACAGACAGACAGAGAGACGGGCAGACAGAGAGACGGGCAGACAGAGGCACTATCTCGACAGCACCAGGAAGTGACCACCATCTCCGTGACACTCCCCGGCACTGCCACTAGGAGAGGGGGGGGGTGACCATCATCCTCTACAGTGCCACAATGACCATCACGACAGAACCCCCCGCTGGTATTATCCCCCACCATCATCTCCACGTTATTCTGTGTGTGTGTGTGTGTGTGTGTGTAGTCAGTAGGCGATCTGGCCACCCGTATAGGTAAAGGCCAGCTGGGTGAACGTCTGGCCACCCGTATAGGTAAAGACCAGCTGGGTGAACGCCTGGCCACCCGTATAGGTAAAGGCCAGCTGGTGAACGTCTGGCCACCCGTAAAGGTAAAGGCCAGCTGGTGAACGTCTGGCCACCCGTATAGGTAAAGGCCAGCTGGGTGAACGCCTGGCCACCCGTATAGGTAAAGGCCAGCTGGGTGAACGACTGAACGTGACTCAAACAACATGTAACTCTGTAAACACATACATGAAGGGAGTGAACGGCTCTCTGTATCAATCTAGTGAGCGAGACGGTGTTCCTGTGAGCTCGTGGGTAACATAGACGATAGCTCCTCCAAGATGATGACGTGAAGGTCGAGGATGACTTGATATTGGAAGACGACACTATGTTTAGGTTAGGTTAGGTTAGGTTAGGTTAGGTTAGTTTAGGTTAGGTTAGGTTAGGTTAGTTTAGGTTAGGTTAAGTTAGGTTAGGTGGACTTCGCAATACTACAGGAAGATCTAAAAAAAATTTCAAATGCTCTGAAAAATGGCAGATGAAATTTAAAGTGGACGAATGTAATGTACTTAGTCTAGGAGATGTAAACAGGGAAACCAGATAACAAATGAACTTTGTTATAGAGAAATCCGAATGTAAGAAAGATTTAAAAGCAATGATAAGTATCAATCTTAAGCCAAGACAACAATGTGTATTTGCTCGAAACAAGGCTAACAAAGTCCTTGGGTTCATACAAAGGAGTGTTAGTTACAAGACTAGCAAGGTCATCCTAAAACTATATCTTGCGTTTGTGAGACCACACCTGGATTACGCAGAGAAGGATGACAAGACTAATCCCGGGCATTAGGAACCTTGAGTACAGAGACAGGTTAAAACATCTTAATTTGCACTCCCTCGAGAGACGTAGAGTGAGGGGCGACCTGATCGAAGGGTTAAATAAACGTGATATAACAAAGGTACTCAAACTATCCAACCAGGAGCGAACACGTAACAATGGTTTTAAATTAGACAAATTTAGATTTAGGCACGAGATAGGTAAACATTGGTTTGGAAACAGAGTAATGGCTGAGTGGGACAAGTTACCTAACATCATCATTAACTCGAATACGCTGGATAGCTTCAAACATAGGTTGGGCGGATATACGAGCACGAGCGATAGGGTTTGGGTGTATACAGGACTGCCCAGTGCCCAGTATGGGTCAATAGGCCGGCTGCAGATTCCTCCATTCTTATATTCTTGTGATGAAGTGGAGGTCGAGGATGACTTATATATTGGAGGACGACACTATAGCTGATTCTCAAGTATAAACATAAGCTGTTAAGATATACCTCAGAGGATATTATAGTTTCAGTGCTCTTTTGACGTCACCATCAACACTTGTCAACATTGCTGCTATTTCCTGGTCTTATATCTATCAATAACAAGTGTGTGTGTGTGTGTGTGTGTGTGTGTGTGTGTGTGTGTGTGTGTGTGTGTGTGTGTGTGTGTTTTAACTCTCATTGGCACCAAAATACAAGGGAGTGGGTGGAGGGAGGTAAGAGGATGGAGGAGGGTGGGAGTAGTGGGTGGAGGGAGGTAAGAGGATGGAGGAGGGTGGGAGTAGTGGGTGGGAGAGAGAAGAGAGAGTGGGTGGAGGGAGGTAAGAGGATGGAGGAAGGTGGGAGTAGTGGGTGAGAGAGAGCAGAGGGAGTGGGTGGAGGGAGGGAAGAGGATGGAGGAGGGTGGGAGCAGTGGGTGGGAGAGAGAAGAGGGAGTGGGTGGAGGGAGGGAAGAGGATGGAGGAGGGTGGGAGTAGTGGGTGGAGGGAGGTAAGAGGATGGAGGAGGGTGGGAGTAGTGGGTGGGAGAGAGAAGAGGGAGTGGGTGGAGGGAGGTAAGAGGACGGAGGAGGGTGGGAGTAGTGGGTGGGAGAGAGAAGAGGGAGTGGGTGGAGGGAGGGAAGAGGATGGAGGAGGGTGGGAGTAGTGGGTGGAGGGAGGTAAGAGGACGGAGGAGGGTGGGAGTAGTGGGTGGGAGAGAGAAGAGGGAGTGGGTGGAGGGAGGGAAGAGGATGGAGGAGGGTGGGAGTAGTGGGTGGGAGAGAGAAGAGGGAGTGGGTGGAGGGAGGTAAGAGGATGGAGGAGGGTGGGAGTAGTGGGTGGGAGAGAGAAGAGAGAGTGGGTGGAGGGAGGGAAGAGGACGGAGGAGGGTGGGAGTAGTGGGTGGGAGAGAGAAGAGGGAGTGGGTGGAGGGAGGGAAGGAGAAAGGCAATGGGTAGAAGGAGGATGGGGGGGGGAAGAAAGGGAAGGAAAGGGGAGTGTGAATGGAGAAGCGATAGAGGAGAGAGAGAGAGATGAGGAGAGAGAGAGAGAGAGAGAGAGAGAGAGAGAGAGAGAGAGAGAGAGAGAGAGAGAGAGAGAGAGAGAGAGGAAGAGAGGGAGGGAAAAAAGAGAGGTAGAGGGTGAATGGGGGAGAGAGTAAGCAAGACGGTGAAAGAGTAATCAAGGGAGGGAGGGAGGGAGGGAGAGGGGAAAAGAGAGACGGAGGGAACGGAGGGAGGTAGGAGTCACTCAGGGGCCCCCAGGGATCAAGGTAGTAGCTACTGTATTACGTTCACCTCACAACACAACAACAACAACACACCCTCAACTGTTATGTAAGGTAGCAGATAATTCCCTCACAACACAAGTTTCCTCACCATCTACCTCCTCACAACACACCAACAACAACAACCCCTGAACTGTTATGTAAGGCAGCAGATAATTCCCTCACAACCCAATTATCTTCATTATTTACTCTCTCACCTCACACTTCATAATACAACCACCCTCACCATCTACCATCTCTCCCTCACCTCACACCTTTCAACACAATAACAATAACAACACACCCTCACCTGTCGTGTAAAGCAACAGACACGTCCCTCACAACACACCAGCTCACATCTCAATCACCCTCACCACCTGCCCCCTCACCTCACAACAGCACACCCTCAACAGCAGATAATTCCCTTACAACACCTCACACTACAACCATCCTCACTACCTCCCACCCCCTCACCTCACCACCCATTAACTAGCGTAACAAACAACCCCCCCCCCCCCCACCCCCTCTTACCTTACCTGCCATTATTCACATCACCCACCAAGGCTTCCTAACTAACCCAAATTATTTTGTACCGTAAGTCAGGCCAAGAGAACACAACCTAACAACAGTATCTATCTATATTCCTGAAGTGTGATTTCCATGTCTTGAGGTCATAGTAATAATAATAATAATAATAATAATTAACGGTTTATTGAAAGAGCTTGGCAGCCAGAAGGCTGAAAATATACAGTTACATATTTGGGGAGTGGGTTACGAATTACAAATAATATACAAGTAACATAAGTGACACAAATAAGACATATAATAACTTAGATGGGGAAAAGCTCAAACTACAGTTCAATTCAACATAGTGACAGTGTTACAGTATTACAAGTTATTGATAATTTTTACAATGGTTGGGACTGGGCTGTTCTTATAGCGATCAGTTCGTGCACGTATGGGCTGGATGCGGTTGTGGTGTCGAACAGCAATTCTCGGACAAGGGACCTCGGGTGGTAGTAGGAGCCGGTGTCGGGGATGGTGTAGAAGCTTCTTACCAAATTTGCAGATGAGGTCGTGGTGATGGTCAGTGAGAGTCGAAAGGGTCAGTGTGTTGAGCGCTTCTTGATATGTGGAGTAGGAGGAGGAGAGAATAATCTTGCATGCCCTCTTTTGCACTTTTTCTAGGTGTTTACGTTGTGTGGCATTTAGGGAGGAAGACCAGGTGGGGGAGGCATAGGTGAGCTTGGGAAGTATGAATGTTGTGTAAACACTGAGGAGCTCGTGTGCAGGAACTCCGAGGGACTTGAGTCGGCGGAGGAGGTGGAGACGGAAACTGGAGGATTTGACAACTTCATTGACGTGTGGTTTCCAATTTAGTTTGTTGTCTATGGTGACGCCGAGGAGCTTCGTGGAATCTACGACCTGGAGTGTGTTCGGACCTAGAGTAATGGAAGGAGGTGGGACAATGTCGGAGGAGAGGTTGATGTGCATAACCATGGTCTTGGTATGGTTGATGGTGACATGGTTGTTGGTAGCCCAGTTTTGGAGACTGTTCAATAAATCCTGAAGGGCGGTATAGTTGGGAGCAGAATTGTTGACGCTGATCCCAATGGTGGAGTCGTCGACATATTTCCAGCGAGCAGGGGTTTCTCTTAGGGCATCATTGATGAGCATAAGGAAGCAGAGTGGTCCCATCTTGGTGCCTTGGGGGACGCCACAGGTGAGTGACTGAAAGGTGGAGACAGCCCCTCGGAAGCGTACAGCTTGGCGTCGGTCACTGAGGAAGTCTGTAAGCCATGGTATGAGGCTTCTTCGAAGCCCGAGGTCAATAGCTTTGTTGATGATTATATTGTGGTCGACTAGGTCGAACGCTTTAGTGAAATCAATGAAGGCGACAGCTACAGACGTTTTTCGTTTCTCGAGATGGCGGTATATGTAATCGAGAAAGCTGACAAGACAGTGAGTGGTGGAGGAAGTTTTCATGTTGCCAAATTGCTGAGGGTCTACGACTCCTGCAATATCAGCATAAGCCCAGTCGAACACAAAACTTTCACAGATTAGGCTGGGTATTGGGGTGATTGCAATAGGTCGTAGCTGATTTAAGGATTGTGGGCTGGTTGACTTGGGCACTGGTGATACATAAGAGGTCTTCCAGTCAGCTGGGCATCTGGCTTGACTGAGAGAAGCATTGATGATGGAGCAGAGGGGTTTAGCAAGCTCCGGGGAGAACTCCTTGAAGAGTTTCATTGGTAAGTCAATGGGGGTGGTAGAGCGTTTTAATTTTAGTTTGTCCAGGCGTTTTGCTACGTCAAATTCTTCTACTAAGTCAGTGGGAAGGGAGGCTGGTAGGTAAGCAGGGAGAGTGGTTGTGTCAAGCCGTGGGAGCGTCTGGCATATAGTAGCGAAATGGTTATTTGTTTGCTCAGCTGCGTCAACACTAGTGAGATGGCTAAGGAAGGGGAGGGGGTGTGTCTTATTGTTTAGTCCACAGAGTTCTTTAAGCTTACCATACCATTGACTGATGTTGGTCTGTTTCAGGTGTTGTAATTTGGTTGGGTAGTGGGACTTCTTTGCAGTGCGTATTTCGCGGATGACTCGGTTGCGAAGGGACCTGTAGCGGATGTGGTCATTGAGATGAAAGGCTCTGTCTCTCTGTTGCATAAGTCTTTTGATCCGAGGTGTGATCCAGGGCAAGTCAGCTGGGTGAGATCTGACGGACTTCTCGGGGAAGAAGTGGTGGTGAGCTTGCGTGGTGGTGTTGGTATAATTTATCCATTTGGTTTCCACGTCATCCACGCTAAGTACTTCAGTCCAGGGATGGTGAACTATCCACTGCCCGAAGAGGCGCACTGCAGAGTCAGTAATCGGCCTGTAGGTCTTGATGTAGGGTCTCTGTACTTGAGTGGGAGTGGCAGCTGGGGACCAGAGCACTGATAAGTGTGTGCTACACCCGATAGGAGGCATTGGTTGAGGTGGTTGGTACTGGTCCGCTAAGTCAGTTAAGATAAGGTCCAGGGTATTTTGACCGTGTGTGGGGAAGGTCACAACTTGTGATAGTGATAGCTGGTCCTGGATATCAGTGGTGTCAATTTCATTTAAATCCCCACATAATATTAACTTGGCACATGGGTACCTAACTCTGAGGTGGTCTGAGGTGGTG
The DNA here is from genome assembly GCA_958450375.1 of Homarus gammarus. Taxonomy (NCBI): domain Eukaryota; kingdom Metazoa; phylum Arthropoda; class Malacostraca; order Decapoda; family Nephropidae; genus Homarus; species Homarus gammarus. The sequence goes on from CAUDMG010003988.1 coordinate 163,031, forward strand.
ATGAGATGATTGATAAGAGTGTCTCTGGTGGGTGATCGAGGCGGATGGTATGCCACACAGATTATAATGGAAGCAGTGTTGCGTGGGTGGGCTCTTAGCACGACACGTACCCATAATGCTTCCACATCTGCTGGGACTTGAACATCCAGGCGTGACGGGCGTAGGTCATCTTGACAGAAGAGGGCAACGCCCCCTCCGCGTCTTTGTGAACGAAGGTGATGAAAGAGTTGATATCCCTCAATATGACACGTTTCAGGCACAATTTGCCAGGCCTCACATATGGCAACGACGCTCGCGGCGGTTGACCTGACTGTAGTTGCCAGCTCGTCGAACTTGTTAGCTAGGGAAGTGACGTTGGATAGCAGTAAAGACGGGAGATCATACCATATCCGTGGAACTTCAGTGTGTGTGTGTGTTATTACCAGGAAGCAGGGAGGATATACGCAAAAACTCACTCACGTTAAACCGTAATTATTATTATTATTATTATTATTATTATTATTATTATTATTATTATTATTATTATCATCACGGTAAAGTAGGATGTAGGCTGGGCGGGGAGGAGTGAGGCGAGGCAGGTAAGGTGTAGCCCCGGACAAGTGGAAGGCCGTGACCTCTGACCCCCGACTAACCATCCCGGCCACCCACTCCTGACCTCGTATATACGTCCTGGCCACACATACACATACACACACACATACACGGGTCCTGGTGGTACTATAATTACATACACAGTGACCCGGCGGCCTTTAAAGGTGTTCAAGGGAGCCGTAATACAGTAATAATCGTCTAAGTAGTTACCTGGAATTGTGACCTTGCCAGTAGTACCCAGGAAGTCAAATCAGTCTTCCCAAAAAGGTATTATTATAATGGCGTCGAATTCTTAAGCCACCTGATTGGTTCTCGTGGTAGTATTATGTCATTATAGCCACACCCCCCCCCCCCCACACACTACTAATGAGGTAAACATCCACTTACACCTGCAGCAAAACTTAATCAGTTGTTAAAATTGGTCCTACCTCTGGGTTTTTTCTAGGGGGGGGGGGGGGGGTAGAAAAAAATTGCAGGTGAGAAGGTTGATTGAGAGGCGCCAGGTATAGAGGAAGACTTGTGAATTTAGAGCCCCCAGTCACGTGTGGGCTGCCTCCCTCCTCACTATACCTCACCCAGGAGCTCCTAGAGTTGTACAGGTCTCTCCTCACAGAAGAACATTGTCTTTATTGTGAAGTTACTTAGGAACAGTATATACGTGTTCTTCTCATGAACTTTTATAAGGGGGACTTGTTAAAACGTTGGTACTTCCCTACAAGGTAATATTGTGTCCTACAATAATCTTCGACACGTAACGAAACTTCTCCACAAGGGACGCCCCCGCCAGAAATCTGACTAGGAATTTCCACAATTCTCCCAAGTTCCTAAAACCTTTACGATACCGAAAACGTGTGTAAATAACGTACACTAATACAACGAGAATTTTATAGCATTTTCTCAACATCTCTCTACGTCAATCTTCGTCCGTAACTAAAGTTGAGAAAACGTTAACTTTCCAATAAATTATCCTTAGAATTCATGCATGCATCAAGAATTTAAGTATTTTAATAACTCATCGAAAATTTATAATATTAATGTTATACTTCTGTTCTGATTTCCCCATTTTCTATGATATTCAAAACCCCAATTAAAGACCACCGAAAGATAACAGTCCCACGCAAACATATATATAAAGTCATTTCTTCATTCATTATTTAAGTATGACAACCATCTCTCAAAAAAAAATATATATATACTGTATACTAATAATTCTCTCTTTTATTCACAGGACTGGGACTTTATAGCACCTGCCAGTACCGCCATCGCCCAACACAAACACCCAGTCACCATCACAGAAAACGGAGCCATCATCCTCTGTTTCACCACCAACTCCACCAAATCGTCATGATGCGTCTGTGCGCGTCAACACCGCCCTTCCTCCTCTACCCCCATCACTCCCTCCAGCGTCCCCTACGTCGTCTCCCTCATCTTCTGTTTCTCCTCTTCCTATACTTCCTCACTTCCTGCAGCAATGGTGTCACAGCGCAGCCGAAAGTAAGTTTGTTGATACTTGTGGAGGTCTGATTGGTTGGCATTACTGGGGTGTGCATGATGAGTGTGTTTTTTGACTGACTGATTGATTGATTGATGTTCATTCAGCAAATATCGGCATACAAAAGTCACACTTGGTTCAATAAGTAAATAAATAATGGTAAACAGTGAGGTGAAATTACGAGAGAGAGAGTATAAACAGTTAAACCTCACTACCTGGTCTTGTCCCTCCCCTCTTACAGGATGACAGGACGTACCCCTTGTTGGGCTCCATCCCCGTCACCACCTTCTCCTGCGCAGGTCACGCGGCAGGGTACTACGCCGACCCGGAGACTGGCTGCCAGGTACTACAACGACTACCTCTAGTGGCTGCCTGGTTGAAGGAACGCCTCTATTGAGTGACTTATTACAGAATAGACCAATCACAGCCCAGGACCATATAAAAGGCTGACCAATAACAGCTCAGGGCCATATAAAATACTGACCAATCACAGCCCAGGGTCACATGCAGAACTGACCAATAGCAGTCCATGGATTAGTGAAAAACCGACCAATGACAACACAAGAGACATAATATTGAGAGAAGAGCAACCGACCAATGGCAACTAAGAGAGACGTTTTGAGAAGATCAATCGACCAATGACAACACAGAGACTATCAGAGATGGACAGATAGGAAATACCTTATCTCACTCTAACGAGACACTTGGGAGACATCTCTCAGACGACCTAACGAATGCTAAGTATCGTACGACAAAATGTATTCCTTACTAATTATTATTTTTTCAGGTAAATAAAATCACCTGAAGATTCACCCCTAGCATATTTCACCTGAAGATTAACCTAACCTAACCTAACTTAACCTTATGCTAATCTAAACCACCCAAACACTAACCTTATTTAACCTAACATAACGCTAATCAACCCTAAAATACTCGTACCTAGCTAACCTCACTCACCACCTGATGCTGACTTAACCTAACCCCTAAGGTAAGCAAGCATTAGGGTGTTTTATCATCAGGTGAAATATACTAGGGTGGCTAATCTTCAGGTGATCCAAATAAAGATTAACCAGGAACATGTTAAAATAATAATAATTCGGTACATAAAAATTGTATTTAGTATTTTCAGATTTTTCTTTATTTTTTTTTTAACTTTAGATTTAGTGATTATAATTAACAAGTATTAACCCTTTGAGGAAGATGATGGCTTAACCCTTTGAGGAAGATGGTTTAACCCCTTAAGGATGATGATTTAAACCCTTTGAGAACGATGGTTTAACCCCTTAAGGACGATGATTTAAACCCTTTGAGAACGATGGTTTAACCCCTCAAGGAAGATGATTTTAACCATTTGAGAAAGTTGGTTTAACCACTTAAGGACAGTAGTTTAACCTTCCAGGACTCAAAGGGTTAATTAACAAGAATCTAATGAACTAGTATTAAATGGTGTCATAATACTGAAGTGTCAAGTGTCATTAACATCACAGTTCCTAGTGTCACATATACTGCTCTTAGTGTTATAATATTACCCTTAGTGTTATGTTACCCCTAGTGTCATATTACCCTTAGTGTCATATTACCCCTAGTGTCATATTACCCCTAGTGTCATATTACCCCTAGTGTCATATTACCCTTAGTGTCATATTACCCTTAGTGTCATATTACCCTTAGTGTCATATTACCCCTAGTGTCATATTACCCTAGTGTCATATTACCCCTAGTGTCATATTATCACCCCTTAGTGTCATATTAACACTAGTGTCATATTATCACCCCTTAGTGTCATATTAGCCCTAGTGTCATATTATCACCCCTTAGTGTCATATTACCCCTAGTATCATATACCATATTTTTTAGCGCCATATTACCACTCCAAGTGTCATATTATTACCCAGTGTCATATTACCTTTAATGTCGTAATATTAGTGTCAATATTATCCCAAGTGTCATATTATTATCGATGGTATCGTATTACCACCCCTTAGTGTCATATATCATAATTTCTAATGTCATACCCGTCGTGTCACATCACACCCACCCTCCCTCTCTCTCGTGTCACAACTCAACATCACTAGTGTCACTCCCATACGCATGTGTCAACAGGTGTACCACATGTGTGACACCCGGGAGAAGCAGTACTCGTACCTGTGCCCCAACCACACCCTCTTCAACCAGAAGTTCATGGTGTGTGACCACTGGTATATGGTCAACTGCTCGTCCTCCCAGGAGTTCTACGACCTTAACCACCACATAGGAGAAGGTGATTCTATCCCTCCTGTTCTTGTTCTTCTCTAGTATTCCTTGTTCTCTTGTTCTTTGCTGTCATACTTGTTCTTTTGTTCTCTGTTGTGCCACATTTTTTCTCTTACTTCGTTCTCTTGGTTTTTTTTTGTTGTGCCATACTTGTTTTCTAACCATCACCTTCTGTTATCTACTGAGCCACATTTCTTCTCAAACTTTCTCCTCTTGTTCTCTTCTATACCACATTTATTCTCTAACCTCTCCTTCTTCTTCTTCTCTCTTGTGTTGTTAATGTCCTCTGCTATGGTATCACTGTACATGTCAACTGAACTGTATCAACCCACATCCAGGCTTCATCTTTTTGGGGGGCCCTCAAAGACGACTATAAAAGCTCTCTCTCTCTCTCTCTGTCACACATGAGGATTATTCGTAACAAACGGCCATTAAAATCTTTCATGCTCTACAAAAGTACTCCTTAAAAAAATTCACAATTTATCAATGTCAAAAGAACATCGAATACTATGCTTAAACCTTTTCTTGAAATATTTATTAATACATTCGCAATATTTCACTTTATATCTATTTATAACTTATCTATCAAAAAGTCTTTATCTAATATCCACAACAGAATCTTTTCGTATTTTTCTTGGTATTGTATGCAAATTAATAAATCACAACAGTATACTTTATTTATCATACTAAAGTACTAGAAAAAAACTACATATTTTCTCATTTGTTTTGATCGGTTATACAAATGAACACCTTAGGTCGCTTAATTATCTAAATCATTACTCTTTCTCTCTCCCCTTTGTGTGTTGACAGTGGGAGGCGGGAGCGGTACTGGCGCCAACTCTATCCATCCTGGTGGTGGTGGTGAGGACAGTGAGACGAGGGAAACTACCAAGGATCCTCCCAAGACCTCCTTCACCTACAAGTTTCCTTCATTACTACCTGCCTCACCCAAGCCTCTCCTTGTTCCCTTCACCCAGAGGCCCATCACTACACCGAGACCCTTCACTCAAAGGCCCATCACTACAGCGAGACCCTTCACTCGGATACCATTCACTACAGCGAAACCCTTCACTCAGAGGCCCATTACTACAGCGAGACCCTTCACTCAGAGGCCCATCACTACAGCGAGACCCTTCACTCAGAGGCCCATCACTACAGCGAGACCCTTCACTCAGAGGCCCATCACTACAGCGAGACCCTTCACTCAGAGGCCCATCACTACAGAAAGACCCTTCACTACAGAGAAACCCTTCACTACAGAAAGACCCTTCACTCAGAGGCCCGTCACTACAGTAATACCCTTCACTGAGAGGCCCATCACTACAGTAATACCCTTCACTAGGAGGCCCATTACTACAATAATACCCTTCACTCAGAGGCCCATCACTACAGGGAGACCCTTCACTCAGAGGCCCATCACTACAGAAAAACCCTTCACTACAAAAAGACCGTTCAGTCAGAGGCCCATCACTACAAAAAGACCCTTCAGTCAGAGGCCCATCACTACAGAAAGACCCTTCAGTCAGGGTCCCATCACTACAGAAAGACCCTTCAGTCAGAGGCCCATCACTACAGAAAGACCCTTCAGTCAGAGGCCCATCACTACAGAAAGGCCCTTCAGTCAGAGGCCCATCATTACAGAAAGACCGTTCAGTCAAAGGCCCATCACTACAGAAAGACCCTTCGGCCAAAGGCCCATCACTACAGAAAGACCCTTCAGTCAGAGGCCCATCACTACAGAAAGACCCTTCAGTCAGAGGCCCATCACTACAGAAAGACCCTTCAGTCAGAGGCCCATCACTACAGAAAGACCCTTCAGTCAGAGGCCCATCACTACAGAAAGACCCTTCAGTCAGAGGCCCATCACTACAGAAAGACCCTTCAGTCAGAGGCCCATCACTACAGAAAGACCCTTCAGTCAGAGGCCCATCACTACAGAAAGACCCTTCAGTCAGAGGCCCATCACTACAGAAAGACCCTTTACTCTAGGCGTCACACCTCGGGGTCTGCTGATACCCGTCAGTACACCATCACGTTTCTTCTCTCTTCCAAACACCGTGCCTCGTACAAGCCCAAAGCCAAGCCTCCTGAGACCCGTCAACACCCGCCGGACCATCAACCCAGATCCAGGAATTGGTGCGAGACTTACTGCCACTCAGACAAGTTTAAACGCTTCTTCCAATACAGTGAACGCCACCGACACTCGTTCTCCTCTCCAAGGAAAACCCGACCTAAAATTTGATATACCATTCGTGCAGACGCCCCGCCCTGGCCTCCCGTTCACTATGATGCCGAGCAGTGTTGCTCGACGACCCGGTAACACGTTTGTGTTTACGAGTAACAGTGACGAGAAGACTGACATCAATCCCATAGATTTCCAAAGTATTATCTTCCAGCCAGTCGTGGTGCGTCCTCCCAGCAAAACACGGACGATCTTAACGAGTTCTCCTTCAGCAGATGTTCTGAAGCTGCATCACCTGCCAGCTACCCAGACGGATCAAGCCACACAACACTCTACACACACCGCCTTCGCTATGCCTCTAGCACCAAACACCTCACCATCCCAAGGTTCCTCCTCTGATTCAAGTTTCCCGACGACACCCCAAAATATTAGAATTCCCAGCATCTTCCTGCAGCCTCCACTTTTCCAATCCACTTCCTTCAACCTTGCTCCCTTCCTTCCTCCTCCCAGTCAATCTACCAGCATTATCAGACACGTTAAGCAGGAGTTCCCAACGATTCTGTCAACTCCTGTCAGGAATACTAACTCGCGTATCCACGTATCTGATCAAGTCATACCGGGAATGATGCACTTACAGTTCTCCTCCTCCCGTGGCAATAGAGACTTCTTCATACCAACAGTAGGACTCTCCCTGCCTGCACAAGACCTTTCTGAGGTTGACCAAAACACCCTGGGAGAAGATTCAGATAATCCGGATACAGATGATCACCATCACCACGGAGACAACGGGTCCCACATGACAATGGTGTTCCCAGCGCCATTAGAGGAGAGGATGGAAGAGTTGCAACTCAACCCAGAGTGTCCACGATGCCACCCAGTGTTCCTCAGGCCTGGCGAGTGTCACCCATGTGTCCTCATTAAATAATAAAAAATATTAATACGTAATTTCATCATACGAGAATACTGATAAAGCGTGACATAACCACACTGCACTACAAAACCATCGCATCAACCCAAATCTCCTTTGTTGCGTGAATCATCAGCCTCTTGTGAGTACCAAGGCTTGTGCTTCCTGTGGGTGTGCAACCAACCTTTACACAAATTCACCCAGCGGAAAAGGTTATATCATCCCAGGTAACCATTATAAATGTGTTTCTTAGTTTGATATTTAAGAACTGGTAGTACCGGGTAATTATAAATGTTTATTACAATGATTGAATGAAATACACAAATGCAGCAAATCAAAACGTCAACTAAACTAGAAAAGTGTTCCCAGTAACCTCATCATCTTGGTTGCCACTAAGGAAACCAACAATAAATATAATAATAATAAATGCATGTCTAAAGGTTCTACAATAATATTACAGGAGAAAAGAGATCTCTTCACTCGTCTGTTAAATATCCCACGATAAAAAAATACGGCAACTGACTAAAGTGCTGTTTTTTATGGTGATTGAAAAGTAATATTGAAATACGAGAAATACGAGAAAAATATTGATATTCAGCTAGCTTTCTTAGACAATGTCAAATCCATAACGAATCTTAAACTACAATATAACTTTTAACCAATTTTGGCACAACCTTATAAACAAGAACTGTTACACCGCACTCATAACAAATTTGTACCCTAGTCAACACAACCAACATTCTCCATTCCATAAAAATCAACAAGGTCAAAAATGTATTAAAAGGGTCTATGTTTTACTGAGTATACTTACCAACATGTTTAATACAGTCTGAAAATAAGGTGAAACGGCAAGGAAAAAAACGAATTGGAACTTGCAAAAACCCACAGTGTTAAGTCTTCAAAGGATGCCAAATTATTACGGACAGCAAACACAACAAAAACTAACCCAGGACTAATTGGTTAGGTTAGGCTAGGTTGGTTTGTGAGGTTAGGTTAGGCTAGGTTGGTTTGTGAGGTTAGGCTAGGATAGGTTGGTTTGTGAGGTTTGGTTGGTTTATTTTGGTCTGGTTAGGTTAGATTGGTTTGTGAAGTTAGGTTAGGCCTGGTTGGTTTGTGAGGTTTGGTTGGTTTGTGAGGTCTGGTTAGGTTAGGTTGATTTGTGAGGTTTGATCAGAAATAGTTTAGTATTATACTGAGTCAGTAACAACCTACCTACAAACACATGATAATAGATAAAATCACTAACTTTTTCTCTCGCCTCGCCTAATTTACTTCCTGTATCATACAACACAAAAAGATGAAAATTCCCTTTATAAAATCCTCATCAATAATATGGCGATCCTTTCCTACACAAATACCCAAGTGACCGTTGTATAATCAACTTGTGATGCTTCCACCGTGAAATTCCTACGATAGTGTTATATTCTATTTACATAAACACCACAGTATTTGACTACTCTAACGTTACAGAAGTAATCATCAATATGTGGTTCATACGTACAAGTATTTCCCTTCTTAACATCTAAAATGGCAGTTACTTGACGAATATTAACACCCAGAATTAAGCCTTAATAACTTTCTTGTTGGTGTAGTACAAAATAAGGCTCTAGGTAAAAACTGATTTGACCTTACGTAATGTTGGTAATAATTATAAAAAAAATTCCCGAAAAAAATGTCACTTCAAAATCCACATCACATATGACACGTACGGCTGTAGGAAGACAAACATCTAATTCCAAACTAATTGACATATATACAGGTATCTCACGATATACAGGTGTATAATATTAATTACTGTACATACCTGCATGGAAGACACACCATTCCTTAGTCATCTGCTGCTATAGTTCTTGATGTACACCGTATATATGAGTTCTTCTTTCTCATATATACTCATATAGTATACAGTTGGATTATATCACTATGCAGAAGCACTATAGCGACACTATTGTACACAGAATTAGCCTCGCCTGTGTTGTATTGTAATTAGCCAGTGTTTGGCTTTTGTGATCCATGATGTTAAAAACCACTTTGCAAATTCCATTTTACCATCAGTCAAAGTATAAACTTGCAGCTATAGTTACAAGAGGTGACAATATATACCTCATTATTACGTTTTTCTTTCGTATTACCATGAATCGCCATCTTGGGGGTAAATTTTCGGTATTACAGTTACTTGTTGCCACAACACGAATCGCGGGAATTTTATAGTTGTAATCGGTAATTTTGAAAATTCTACGACCCTTTTTCTCAATGGCATTTCTGGCGCAAATTACGCATAAGCGAGACATTTAATATATTATTATGTATGAAAATTTACCTTTCATTTGTTGCCAATACACGAATCTCGTGAATTTTATATTTGCAATCGGCAATTTTGACAATTTTAAGACACTTTTCTTCAACGGCATTTCTGGCGCCAATTACGTTTAAGCGAGATATTTAACATTTTATAATGTATGTTCGTACTTGGCGGTACACACCCAGAACATCGAACGACTATGAGCTCCCCAGTTAGGTTAGGTTGGTTAGGGTTTTATTTTTTCGGTGGTTTTCAATATGTTTTGAACACTTTAATTTTTATCGCAAATCTCTAGATTATGATATGAAACTATTGATTTGCGCCAGAAATGAAGGTAAAACTGCTTCACAACACATCAAAAACCCATCGGAAAATAGTTCCAACTTAGATTTCGTAATGGCAAAAAGTTAAATTTTACCAAATTTTCATTATCACTAATTTTTGCTTTGAAATCATGGGTAAATCCTTCGTTGTAGTACGTAAGTCTGTGACCACTGTAGTTTTACTGAGTTAGCGGAATAATAATGCAGAATAAAGCTTAAACAGTAAATTCTTAAATTATCAAAACGAAGAGTAACAATTCAGTCGTGATGTTTGGCTGCAAATATTCCCTCTTTTTGAGTTCAGAGTATTTTTCAAAAAATTATATGCTATTGTCCTCTATACATACTTATCTGCAGTTCATCACTTTAAAAAATAACGGCAAAAGTGGACATATAAGTTATCTGGACCTTTAAAATCGCCAGTGTTCTGGTCAAGTCTTACAAGACTTTTAACTCTTGTCAACAATCGTGCACCTGTCATTCGTTGTTAAAAAATATTTCTTAACTCATTAAAATAGCTTTATTTTTTAACACCATGCAGTTTATTAAATTCCATATTGTGTTTTTCTTCAGTAAGGGAACTTTCAAATACCTTACAGATTATTAATAGTTGGTTATCCTTGGTGACATTCATTTCTTCACAAAAAACAAACGCTTTGCTTAATCTAATTTTATTTCCTCTATCAATAATTTCTTTGCTTCCGAATTCAATCAAAAGTAATTCAAAGTTAAGTTAGTTAATATCTCTTTTCTTATAATGTTTCTGGGCGTGTTTAACAGAAAAATGGTTCCAAGCCGGCATACAGTACACATATGCAGTAGGTATGCATTGCCGGATAACTGATCTGATCAATTCACTAATACTGTAACTTGATACAGTATATTAAAAATATACCTGTATATATTTTAGACATATTAATGCGTAAATCTCAAGACTATGATTTTTTTATAAGATTATGGAGTCTTTAATCTCCACAAGGAATTGTATCACAAAAGCTCATTAACTACAGGGTATACTGTACTGTAGAGTAATAGTAGTACAGTGTATGTATCCTGTTGCCAGTGTATAAGAAACAGGCAGCCTCTGATAGATTATAGCATTTTATTAGCTATTAGACTAATTAATGAAAAATGTGGTTGCATTTCACTGGCACAAAGCAAAATGAAGGACTATAATTGTGATAGTAAGAGGGTACTAGTGTAAGAAGCACATGCCTTGTACACCTTACCTGGTGCACTGCTAAACTCACGCCAGACAGATCTAAGGTAATTTTTTTTGTGTGGGAGGTTCAGGCTGTTAATGTGATGGTTTTATGTTATTTTGATTCGCATATAAACACTCGTTCTTTACTGACCCCTTGAGTACAATGCCAGCCTCTTGAGTATGATGGCAACCCCATGAGTATCATGACAACCTCAAGAGTATCATGCCAACATCATTAGTACAGTATCATCTTATTCAAGGGATTGGTCATTTTATTCAGTGGGTTAAGGCATCATACCCAAGGGATTAGGTCCATGAACCAAGAGGGTAAGACACTGTAATCAAGGGGTTCACTTATCTTCCTCAATGGGCAAATCTCTCGTACTCAAATACCATCTTCAGTTTACCAAGTAGTGAAAGTTGGAATAATGAATTAATAATTATATATATATACCTCTGTATATACATGTATATGATTACATTACTGTTTTCCCTTACGGTTTTGTGATAAACTTTACGATGATACTTACTGGTGTTCTTTTGGTTTCTTTATCATTATTTTCTTTATATATATAATGCAAGTAAAACCCATTAATGTTGTGCAATTCACTAGTCTTTAAAATAATGCTTCAATTTGGTTTTCAAAACAGCAAATACTAATGTTACTACAAAAACTGTATGCTTAGCAACATTATGTGAACAAGTATGTTTTGTAGGGGAGAAAGAACACATTCCTTGAACTATTAAATGTACCCATAATTAAAAGGCAAAAATGCCTTAGTAAACACTGTAAGTCTATACGGTACATTACAATGTGTGGAAGAGTCTGGGAGACAGACCAAGGAAAATGTAACAAATTTTCTTTCATCTGAGGAGCTCTCCTAAGAAACTGGCTGTAGATAAATGCTAAACAAAATTGTCAATGTATGGTAATGGAATCACAGACGATTACCATTTAAATAGTGAATGATTATAACTACTGTACAGCATTTGACTCACTTACAGTATAGTATACAAGCTATCACAAAATGCCCATATCAAAAAATTAAGGAATAAGAAATTTACATGTACTGTACTGTACTGTACTGTACTATACCTGTAAATCAACTGCACTTGCCAATATCTTTAATATTAAAAATTCACCTCAGGAGTGTTTAAACTTTTCACTGTGACAGAAGTACTGTAATGATTGGGCCACAGCAACAAACTGACAGCCATTTAACACATCAAAGTCCATTTCTTGGCAAATGTTGGTGGCAAGTGATGATCCATTCTTAATTCTACGACTGGATATGACTTAAAAAAACAAATCTGTATAACTCGCTTTTTGTTTTCAAGAAATTAGTCCAATTTATCCAATTTTGAGTCTATTGTGAGAGAATAAACCTGCTCTTTAAACTATGCTTCCATCAAATGAAAAAAAAAAAGGTGAGGGAACTTTCCTTGTGGTGTGAAGCTTCTTAATTATTATGTGATTACATATATACATTGTTGACGATGTTAAGCTCAATCCTCCCCAAAAAGTAATTACTTTGTATTCTTTATTACTTTTAAGAATATGTCATGCTTGTAGTCATTCTCATATTGATGGCTGACAAGTTCTATGCATGAAATCCTTCTCTTAGTTACCAGTTACTGTAGTATAAGTATACTAAATAGTCCTTTTTTTGTACATGTAGTCTAGTAGATATGAGTATTATAGAAGCATTGGTATAAAAAAGTAACAAAATTATTAAAAGGATGTGCAGGTCACATCAATCATAGGTTTAGCAGAGGAGTGTAATGTTAAGTTAACTATATAAAAAAAAATAATTATCCAAGACACCCAGTGAAAAGCATCCAGGTACCATAATATGCTCTGTTAAGTGCCGGCTGTTGTGCTCTAAAGCTATACTGTTTACGTTATCACTGAGAACATGGATGATGTTTATGTGTTTATCAGGGAGTGAAATCATGCACCATAAACCTGATGTCAGATATTGAAGGGGTCTGGTCAGGGAGGTCAAAGATGGCATGAATTATGTTTTTAGAGCGCACACACACACATACATGTACGCAGACCACTCACACACACATATATACACAAACATACCACACAAAAACAAACACATTAAATACACACACAACACATAAAATACACCACACACACACACACACCACAAAAACACAACTCAAAACATACCCCAGTATTTTAGAACCCTTAATATGACCCCTTAATAAACAGCTGAATCACTAAACCTGATTCTCTCTGCCCAACTCAAAATAAACACTCAATATCGATAAATAATTTCTCTTCATATATGTACAAATTGTTAGTAGATACACAGAAAATTAATGGATAAAAGAGGGGTGTAACTTGTAAAGGATTAAATTATTCTTGATGCTTCAGAGTCCAATGGATGTTCTCTCATTTTTACACCATTAAGAATTACAGTACTGTATCTATATTTTGTTGTTACATACATTTACCTCAACAAAATCATTAAGGTACTTAAAGACTGTAACATATATATCCAATTCAATAAATTACATACAAATAACAAAAAAGGTAATTCTAAAAATTGTCAAGGCATATAATTAAGATGGCTTATGTACAGCTTATACATATACAGTACAGTACTGAAGAACAAGTTACAGTACTTTCTCCTGTATTGATGAGTGTAATCAATGGTGGTTTAATCAACACCACAACCATGCTTGCTTTAACCTTTAAATGCAGTGCTGAGAATTATGTAACTTCACCAACAATAACTGTCTAAAATAAATAAATAATGTATTACACACCAAACAATGGATGAGTGAACATTACATTATTACATCAGAGTTTGATATTGTGTGTGTGTGTGTGTGTGTGTGTGTGTTTATGTGTATATGTGCGTGTGTGGACTGAGGCACTGATGGTAATTTTGTCAATATCATTTTCACTTTACCTTGTACCATACAATAGTTCAGAAGTGTCTAGTGTTGCAAATGAAATTGTATTTGAAAATTCTTGAAAAAATAAGTTTTAATAATACACGAGCTAACTTTAAATGTGGATTTTTATTTAACCTAAAAAAAATCCCATTTGGTGAAAGATGGAGGGATTAACCCTTAAAAAAATATCCATTATCTGTATGTGAAACTTAGCTGAAGGGGCAGCAGCCATCATCAAAGGAATTGTCATGTTCATTGCCTTCCATTCTTAAATACGGTATATGGGAAGGAAATGGGGAAACCTTAGCTGCCAATTACGTTTAAAGGGCTGGACTAATTCTTCCATAATTTACTGTCAATTATTCTCTCTAGCAGCTGTTCCCCCCATTGACTACACAGCTCCAAGACTTCCACGTGGCTCCTCTTTTCACTCTGTACAACCCAAAATCATCTCTCAGCAGTAAGTTTACACCCATAATCACTCAACACTGTGCACTCCCATTGTCGATTTATACCTCAGCATATCTCTGTAGCAAGTAGGACAGCAGATATCAAAGGGTAAGCAGAAGCAGGTAGGAGTCAGCCTCTTGCCAGCATCACTTCGACAACAATCCTACACAATTTTGCAAATAGACAGCAGCTAGTATCTGGTTGCCCAACCGTCTGCTGATGAATACTGTGTAATGATGATATGTGATGTGTTCACTCCACCACTGCCTGAATGTATGACAGTGTGTAGTATGATATCACTAACATTTCATACACACTCCCCCACACACCACTAACACTTCATACTGTACACACCACAGTTCTTTTGCTACAAGCATAGAATATGTGTATTAAAAGCAAAGACATAAAAATAATTTGTATTCATTTATTACACTGTACACCCTAAAAAAAAAATATATACTGTACTTTACTCAACACTCTTACTCACATATGAACATGAATCTTTTAGCTACACATGGGATTAATTCAGAAATGTAATAATTTATACATATAATTATCTATGCAATGCAGAACACACAACAACTGCAGATAAATTTTCCCTTCCTGTCTCGACTCATAAAGCTTCTTCTCCAACCAACAAGAAAGATATTTTTACACAACACAGCGCGTGATCTTCCCACCTCCATAGTTAACACTGTGATTCAAGTTAGCTTTTAAAATATTGGATCTTTAATGAACTGAACAGGTACAAAACAAGCTTCACTAGGCAATGATGTATAATAAACTTGTTTAATAATGCCTTGTTAAATAAATGACAAGTGCTAATAGTAATATATAAGTTTAATGTTTTAAACTGTATAAGCCTTAACACCCACAGAGGAGATAAATACAGTAAAACCTCCATTGACCAGACACCAATCTAACAGGTATACAGTACTGTATACTGTATATAATCCGTTACGTGGAAGTCTCATATCTAATGGAACTCGAGATAATGGACTGTACTCTCCAATATAGTCTGTAACATGTTATTTTTTTTTAATGGACCTCAATATAGTGGACTGCACTCTCTCATATACTGTACTCCATTAAATAGAAGTTTCAGTGTATGTAACATTCCTCTATCAAAGTTAAATATTCTGAACTTAAATCAATAAATGTACCTTATTTAAGCTTCCCATATTTGTTCTCCGTGACCGAGACTGTTCATTAATGGCTAAGGATGTGTCTGCCCTTCAGTATTCTTCTCATCAGAATTTTCCGGCCGGCTGGTGTGGACATGCGGACTTTCCAACCGTGACGAGAGATGCGCCTCTTCTCACTAGGCCGGGGGAAGTGGTTCCTCACATTAGTTCGACCAATCACACCTGTGGAATAGTTTTACCATAAATCACTAGAAACAAACAAGTTAATAAGGTCACAATCGGAAAAACATATTTCTAACACCGAGAGATAGAATGGTGGGTAAAGGTTAAGTTTCGTACCATAATCATTCTGGAGATGAAGCCTAGGTTTTTCCGATAGTTTTTGATGTGTTTTAACTGCTTTTGATATTGATTTTCGTAGGAAATCGCTCGTTTTTGAGATAGCCCCCCCCCCCCTCCCCGCTAACAGCCAAAATGAGCAATTTCCTACAAAAATCAATATCAAAAGCAGTTAAAACACATCAAAAACTATCGGAAAAACCTAGGCTTCATCTCAAGAATGATTTTAAGACCTAACCTAACTTAAGCAGTGACATCACGGTCGACACGCTAACTTGGACAAAGAGCGACCTGTGTACAGGGGTAAGATGAAAACTAAAATTTTTTGAAGGTAAACACATCCCATATATCGGTTAATATTAATTTGCCGTGGAAATGCCATAGAAGAAACGTTGCCTAATTTGACGAGTTCGACCTAAAAAAAAAACACATCAAAATAATTTCAGCTAATTTTGGTGGGAAACTTAACCCTTTCACCGCCTGTCACGCACTTGTTACTTTATTCTGCCTACAGCCAGAGGAGTTCATTCAGCTTAGGGTAACCTCCCGCAGTGAAGGGGTTAAGACCTACCTCGATTAAATAACACAGAAAGATGCATTAATATAAAAAGACCAAAATAACGGTACATTACTATAAATTGACCTACTGTATATACCTTTCTGCCAGACTTACCCGAAGATGGTAGAGGAAGAGCTAGCAAGACCTGGGAGGGGGACCCGGTGAGGCCAAACACAGGTGTGGGCGTGGTGGTGAGGGCGTGGGGTACCTGTGGGCGTGTGAATAATGTCCTCCACGATCCTAACATCACACCAGACAACGATGGCACCCTTAACATAGATAATAATGAGGACATCTTGGAGTAACTGTCTCTCTCTCTCCTGTGTTATGTTATCTCCACCATAGAATATTATTACCCTTTTTTACCATATATGACAATTATTTTACCTGTATTTCTAGTTAAAAATACGTAAAATTAAAAACATATATTTTATAATTTACTAGTAATGTATTTATAAGAGCTATTAGTGAAAAATCTTAAACTCATATTAAATATAAAGGAATTATTTCTTACTTAACAAATAATTTATATTTGTATAGCTATAAAAATACATATAATTTATTAGTATCTTATTTATGTTAATATTTACACGTAATATCTCAATAGGAATTGGTTAATGAAATAAATAATGTGGTTAAATTAATTCCCGCCAGCTGTTGTGTGTTGACCGGAGGAGCTGCAGGGTCCAGGCTCAGGTGGTGTAGTGTTTCCTTCTGTAAAATCATCCCAGGAGTTCAAATTAGTTAATAATGTACATATATATTGAAAGTTTAAACACATTGGTGGGTTTGTATGTTGGTTTATGTAAGAATAATCCGAGAAATTAATTGAAAAGGTGATTTATATGTGCGTCTTTATGATTATGTGGGAGTTCAGATTACACTGACCCACACCGGGGGGGCTTAATTACAATAATAATAACAATAGAAATAATAATCATCATAATAATCGTTATTGTTACCGGTATTCATAGTAAATTAACTTTATAATAAAATAAAAACATTTGAAAAAAAATTAATATATTGATTTATTTTTTATGATTTTATTTATTAATTTATTCAGTCAACAGGAGTATTAGATGATATACCTGTATGTTTATTTTGGATGATGTTACAGTATTTTATTTTCATCTAGTTAATTCTACATGAAGATTAACCACCCTAATGCTAACCTAACCTAACCCTTAAAGTAGAATCAGGGTGTTTAATCTGAAGGTGAAGTATGTTGGGATGGAGAATCTTCAGGTGATCCTTAAAATGATAAGTGTTTTACTAATCTACAGTCCTCTCCTCAGATTGGGTGTTAATCGGCATAATGCAACCAAAGGCTCCATGACCTACTATCATCTGAAAGGAAAAAAGTTTATAAACAAATGAATTTAACATAATTTAATCAGGAGACAAGATAAGGAAACACACTGGGCTAAAGTCATACACTCCTCTTCCTTAGAAGATGTGATGGCCTCTTTCAAATTCTTAGGCTTTCATTTATTGTATATGCAGTTTACATGAAGGCTTTACTGATGCACTGTTACTTGGCTGGATAGTTTTATCTCCTCAGTCATATTAAAACTCCTCTTCTGTTGTGTGTAAGAGTCATTCAGTTGTAATAAGGAGGGCCACAAGACTGGTGCCTGCACTACTGGCACCTTAGTTACTCAGAGAGATGAGGCCTGCAGTTGCCCAGCTTTTAGACGAGCAAGGGATAACTTATAAAAATCTATAAACACCTCCGAGGACATAACTCAGTCGAGTGTTCATATCTGAAGGAAAGGATAAAGTAATATGCAGTAATACTATATAAGACAAGATGACAATGCCACAGGAACCCATCAAACTTATGTGTGTAATTTGTAAAACAACTTCTCCCTCTGTTGATTCTTGGAGGAAAATTAATTCTATCTCTGGCAGGAAGAAAAACCTGTCAAATTTAATCTTTAAATATGGTGAAGTGAAAGTCATCAAAGGTGTTATGTGTAATAAATGCGAGAGACGACTGTTAAGTATTGATGATTATGTTTCTGAGTTCCGGGAAACTTGTCAGAATAATCTTCATCTGTTAGACAAGAAGTGTTTTTCCCAGACTAGTAACAAATACACCCAAGATAAAGACAATGAGAGTAACCCTGCAGGTACAGTACAAAACAGCAAGTGTGTGAAAGTGCAATTCTTTAAGGCACCATTTTCCACTAAACAACAAATTAAAACAGATTTGTCCACACCAGAAAACTTCCCGATCCCTCTCGCTCAAGTTCTGCCGAAGAAGGACATCAGTTTGTTACCTTTAAACTATAAGGTTCCAAAGACCTCAGAACCTGGACCAACACACATTTCGGATTCAGATCATACATATTCACAAGAGTTATACCAAGAGACAGAAGCCACAGCCAAAAAAATAAAGTTGGAAAGTGGTGTTGAAGAGGGAAAAGCCATTAAGTGTTTATCCCAACTCTTACACTGCCAACAGCCAGAAAGCGACCAGATGACCACCAGCGAATGTGAGAAAATTACTTCCATTTTACGATTACAATCAAGAAAAGAACTTGTGAAATGTTTAATGAATTTTGGCCCGATCCATGATGTTATTGAAGAAGTCTTGGTATCTAAATTGTCAAAGGCAGGTGATAGTCTTTTAAACAGAGAACTTGGACAGATAAGTGTTTTAAGGAAAAGAGATTGTTCAGATGTAGAATACTTGGAATGGGAGAAAATTGTCTTAGAATTTGCTTGTGAATTTCCTTTGCTGGTCAAAACTTTCTTAGCCGTCATGCTGCCGAGCCATTTATCAAGACAGTCAACACTTGATCTCCTGCCTTTGTTGATACCGAGACTTGGAGTTTTGTACGGTGTTTTGGCTCGAGGATGTGACGAGGAAGTGAGCCACGACCAACACAATACTTACGTCACTCTGGAGGACAACTCTCATGACAACAAGGTGAAGTATCTTATCGTCTTAAAAAGATTTTGAACTTATGAAGATTTTTCACCCATCTTATATCATCTAAAGATTTGCCCCCCAGCTTATTTCACCTGAAGATTAACCACTCTAATGCTACATTGAGGAGGTCAAGTTAGGTTAGGTTAGGCTAATATAATGGTATGCTGGGGATGAATCTTCAGGTGAAATAAGTTTGGGGGCAAATCTTCAAGTGAATAAACTGGGGTGAATCTTCAGGTGAAATAATCATGGTGAGGAGGGGAGTGCAAATTTTCAGGTGCTCCAAAGATTTTGATAAAGATTAAGATAAGGGTCACCTCTTTTTGTATTGGGATTTTTTTTTACAATCTTCACCTACGCTTCATGGATCTAATGAAGATTGGGAACCCCCTGCCTATTACACCTGATGATTAAACACCCTAATATTGAACTGGGGGGTTTAGGTTAGGTGTTTAATCATCAAATGAATTAAACCGGGATTTGTAATATTCATCAGATGTGTTTTAGAGTAAAGTTGGTATGGGTGTGTATCCTGTTGGTGATGGACTACTGTACTCTTAATGTATATATAATGTAAAAGATAATATTAAGCCCTTCACTACAGGGACACTGTTTTTAATGTTTTATTTGCCAATGCTAGACAATTTTATTCAACTCAGAATGTACAGTACAGTATTGTGTTTCACTCTAACTGATACTGTATTTGTTTTCGTGCAGGTGTCCCGGATTGATGCTAATGAGCGCTTGAAGCAGGTTGAGGCATACCTGAAGACTGGCACACTACCTGTACTCAAGATGAACTATCATGAGAAACAGAACTTTATTCGATTTTGCGTGAAGTTCCAGTTATCTGATGATGGTGAGATATAGCTGATAAGTATTGATTGAGCTCGTGAAAAATTGGAACTCCCACTTGATGAACACCCTAATGCTACTTGGGGGGGGGGGGGGGGTTAAGTTAGGTTAGTGCATTTAATCATCATGTGAAATAAGTGAAGGTTCCTATAAGACCTTCAATACAGATACAGTAAACTAATTTGTTATAACGTCTTTGAATAATGATGCAAACCAACCAAACCTTAACTACCTGACCTATTGATCCTAGAATATAATTTATTTTAGATAAGATGGATTACAGTAGGTTAGGTCAGTCCATTTTGCTTTTAAAAGAACTTCATGATGAAACAGCTTCTCTCTGCTGATAGCTGGCTTGTCAGATCCACATTCACAAATTTAGTGATTCATGGCAAAATATCATGTTTATTTAAACTGCACTCTTGAGTAAAAGTTGTTTAGTGGCCTGCTATACTCCATGACATGTGGCTACCTATTGTACAGTGTGTGTAGTAGTGTGTGTGTGTGTGTGTGTGTGTGTGTGTGTGGTAGTAGGTGTGTGTAGTAGTAGAGTGTATGTGTGCTTGTGTGTGTGGTAGTATTAATGTAGAGCGGTGTGTGTATGTGTGTAGTAGTAATAGTGTGTGTGTGTGTGTATATGTAGTAGTAGTGTGTGTGGGTGCATATCCTCACTAAATACAAGATAACGATACTCCTACCTGCAACATCTGACTTACCGTACATATGACATTCCTACAGGTATGCCACATGATTGAATTAATTTTTAGCATTTCATTGAAGCATGATTCCCTTTCCTCCAGGTAAAACGCTATACTACGTCAGCCTCAAACAGACAGAAAGACGACTTGTCATCTTTCAGCAAGACATACGGGAAAAGGTTCTCGGTGAGTGCCACAGTGACCCTGACTCTGGGGGTCACCTGGGGCTGACTCGGACACAGAAGAAAGTGAGTCAGACCTACTACTGGATGAGCATCACCAGGGATGTTACTGAATGGGTAAGATAAAAAATAATTATATTTAATAATAATAACAACAATGTTACTGTACTGTATTTATTCAGTAAAATTTTTGTGTTGTTTACAGTTGGGTAGCATGCATATAAACTATGTGGTATACAGTTTAGCCTGAATATAGATAATGTAGGTATATGGTGCCTGTAGACCATGGAAGTACCCAGTACAGTATAAAATTTCCTATAGTAAACAGTAAAGGAACTTGACCAAGGATTGCCGAGAGATTATGCCAGACCTGTGCTTATTTCCAGGAGAGTCCTTTGGTTTAACTCAGATTTAAGAGTTAGTAGTGACTTAATTCTTATATGGTCATTTGTGAATCTTGTCTAATGAAATCTTATCATCACTTTAGATTTTACAACATTATAGCAGATTCATCACAGTACAGTATACTGTATTATGCTCATGTTCCCTTGTGCAGTACTGTCCAAATAAAATATTAAAAACAGCATCCCTGTAGTAAATGGGGTTAATATTTCCTGAATTCCTTTACATGTCAATTGTATTTGAAAGACAGATATATTTATAGAACATGAATGTACGACAGTTAAACATCTGATGGAGTTTCTGTAATGGAATTTATTTTGTGCCACCTCTTAACTGATCTGTCTGGACTTAAACTTTCTCAATTTTTACATGTGTTTATACAGACAATTATATTTTCTTGATGGCCTGAAATTTATTACTTTGTTTCCCTCAGATTAATAAGTGTCCCCAGTGTCAAAAACACAAAAGTGTCTAAGACACAGTTGACTCCATGTCACCCAGTTGAAGTGGGATGAGTCCTGTGGAGGATAATTAGACTTGGCTTTGATTGGCCTTTTTTCTGAAATCCTTGAGAGGCATGTGGGAAGTTACAGTACTTCTCCCTTACCCATCAAGTGTACTGCTTTAGTGGCTGGTCCGAGTATAGCACACCACTTCGGTCCAACTAAGCATTTCATCACCAACTATAGCAGGTAGTTCATGAACACTGTGAGTACAGTATTATGTTAAAAATCAAAGAACAATTTCATAACATTAATTTTATAATGCAATGTCATCCATGCTGAATACTGTACTGTCAAATCTTGAGGTTTTACAGCAGACTTTCGAGACTGATCTGTGACCAAAACAATCTACAAGTACAGTATATTGTTGAAATACTTTTAACCTTTGATTATATAAATCTACAGTCACCAGTATCTCCCTCAGTTGTAATATATTCATTCATTTTCAGGGAACAAAGAAATTTACAAGATTTTTCACATTATCTGGACTGTGACACTGACCCAGTAAGCACATCACATCGAGGTATATCAAAGAGTATTGGGGACAGCCAGGACAACCTACAGTACTTATCAACCATTCCTAGTGTTCTCATCATGGCAGAGTATACAAGAAAGTCATCACCATTTTACCAGATGTGTGATTTCCCTCCCTGAGCACTCCACCAGCCATCTCCTGTGTTCTCATCATGGCAGAGTAAGCAAGAAGGAAGTCACCATCTTTCCAGATGTGTGATTACCCTCCCTACGCAACCCACCAGCCTGGATGCTGAGATCACCAAGCAGTCGAGTTGATTGAGTGCTAAGTGATATTGTGCTGGAAAGGTCTCAGGAGATGGCTACAGCTCAAAGGAATTTACATTTTCATAATAAAACAAACACAGTTCAAGTATTATATATGCTGGTACTCACAAAGTTGCTTCAGTTGTCAGTTTCATTATATCATTTTTGATCAATTAGATCCCTTATCCTTATAAAGACACATGCTGTTATATTATAATGTTGTCGTTCCTGTTAGAATAATGCTAAAAAAGCCCAGCATATACCTCAGTTGGCTACAGTTAAAAGAGAAAACATAATTTATTCTAATTTAATGTGATTTCTGCTGGGGGATTTTCTTTTTAAGCATTACTTGTCTTTACAGCAGTTTATTTCATAATTTGTATGTAATTTTTCTCATTTTGATGTTTCTAAGTTGTTTTACTTTATAAAGTTTAAATTGGAACATAGAGAGGTGCAATACTCTTCTTATTTTCCTTAAGAAGAGTAATTTATGCAGTGGTTTTCAGGCAGAGGTCAAATTCAACTGCTGGAAATCCTTGCTTTCTTTAATCTTGTTTTTAGACTGCCAGGCTTGATATCACTGTAAAGTTTAATTATCATTGTCGAGTTATATTTTTTGTTTAAAGTTGTATAAAATTATTAACATGTAGAATGTCTTGTTAATTTACATACAATTTTAAGATGTGTAGAGAATGTCTTTTTGTTAAAAAAACTCTGACGTTGACATGTATAGAATGAGTATTATTTAACGCAAAGTTTCGCCAGAACATATCCCACCCATTGCCATTATTTTTTATGAGATTAATTTATCCATTTATCTTTATTTTATGTGAGGACACATTATTGTCACCACCATCACCATCATCATCATCATCATCATCAGTGCCAGATTAAGGGGTTGGGGGGCCCTGGGCGACACCTAGCAGTGGGGGTCCCCTGCTGACAACTGAAAATAAGTATAGGCAATATCCAAGGTCAATAGAAACAATAAAATTAGTAATAATGACACATTTACAAATTATTTATTCCATTCAAAGAAAGCGTATACATTCATTTACAAATGCACTTTTCGTGATTTTTTGTAGCAATTAAGCATATCACATTGTCAAATGGATGTTCTCTCGAAATGTCTGACTCGGTGCTTAATAGCATCAGATTGTTGAGTCTCCTGGCACATCGTGGTCCACAGCCTGTTTTTGATCAGTTTCATTTTTGAGAAGGAACGCTCCTCGGTAGAATTGGAGACCATTAACACCAGATATATCCTCGAAACCGTTTCTACATTTGGAAATGCTGATTGTAAGCATTACCCGGTAATGGGTTACACAGCACATATCATAGTGTCATGATAGTAGAATACATACTACCCTATCTCACGCTGGACCTACAATCCGGCACTTGCATCAGCTGTTGTACGGTAAACAAACTGATCGGCATGCCAGTGGCGCCACCAACATCAGGCGGCCAGTTATGTGGTGTAGTGTTCACTTATTTATACAACCTTTTTATTATAATCTCTGTGTTAAATAAGTTAAATCAGTTCACCAAACATGAGTTTTAGTAGGAAATATTTGTGGCGGCCGGGTGGAGTTACTGTAAGTGGTGCACAGCAAGTGTTAGGCAATCTGTTCCACTTGTTTATTGCTATGTGGTAAGGGTTTTTAAAACATTTTTTACAATGTTGTGGGCAGGCCCTAGATGTGGGGGGCCCTGGGCGTGCGCTCGGTACGCCCTCCCCATAATCCGGGCCTCATCACCACCGTACAATATAATAAAGAGATTAGTTTAATTTCCCAAAATAAGAATTCCTTTAATTAACCATGAGACATTATTATGTTTGACTGTATGTCGTTACATTTAACGGTAGCTTTATCAAATACATTAAATTAACACAAAATATGCCTACCATGATTTTTAATAGCCCAAGATTATCAATGCAACAAATACATACACACAGACAAAATATCCCTCCTTCAATAACAATTAAAACTGGTACTTAGAAAATAAATTTGTCCCAGTGGATCTTGTTAAAACTAGA
Organism: Homarus gammarus; assembly: GCA_958450375.1. Classification (NCBI taxonomy): domain Eukaryota; kingdom Metazoa; phylum Arthropoda; class Malacostraca; order Decapoda; family Nephropidae; genus Homarus; species Homarus gammarus. The sequence continues at coordinate 188,090 of CAUDMG010003988.1, forward strand.
CACAAATAAAACCAAATAAAAGATAAAATTGAGATGGAAAATGAACTACAGATGAAGGTAAGGGAGTTTAAATATAGGGAGGGAATAATGGTATGTTAAAATGGTAGCGAAGAAAGAAAACGGTCGAGAGTTTGGGAAATATTAAGGTAAGGAATGTGAGCTTAGAGTTGAAGAATTAATGGATCACCTGAAGAATAGCAACCCCAGTTTATTTCACATTAATATGAATCACTAATGCTAACTTAATCTAACCTTACTTCATTGATTCTAACCTAACCTTACATAACTTAATATAACCTAACCATACCTGACACTATCAATTTAACCTTACATAATATTTACCTAACTTAAGTCTAACCTAATCTAACAGACTAACCTGACTTAAATCACCCCCATGAAGATAATTTTGAAAAATTACACATAACTCGGAAACATGTACAGTAGTAATTATTAATTCTGCATTTAAAAGTCTTCTCTCACATATATTACAGACCCACACCTTAGATGATATTCACTTCACCACATTTAAAGATTAAACTTGTCAGGCATTTCTTATTACTAGAGTTAAAATTAATTATGTTAATAATCAACACTGGAATCATTGTCATCTTTGGGTGACAACAGGAAATTCAACAATAAGGTAACAATTATATAAATTTCTTAAACTATATAGTATACTGTACTGTAGTTGGATTATGCTGTATTAAAGCACAATCATACTACAGTATACACTATTACTAACATTTCAAATGAGCAGAAAATCAGGAATTTAGGTACTGTTACTATTCTAAGATAGTCTTTGGGTCCAGTATGTACAGTACATGCAAGATCGAGAAAACACATCGTTATGAAATATAAACTTATAAAAAGGCTAATACAAAATAAAGAAAAATAAATTTGTTTATTAATTTGTTTATTAACTGGCTTCTGGGGTTGACTTTGTAGTGGAATTCTCCCCTACAAACGCTGTTTGTCGCTACCTAGCCGACCCCACCTATTCCCCAGTGTATGCCTCGTGACCTAGGTCAACCAGCGCCGCCATACAACACGGAGCGGGGGTCAACTACTAAGCCACGCCTACCCCCGCTATTTAAGACCTGACCTCGCGGTGATCTGCCTCTCGCTCTCTACCTTCAGCCACAGCCAGCAACACCTCCTCCTCCGCCTGCCTGGTGGTCCTCTCTCCCGCTGGCGAGCATGGCGACCCACAAGCTGTCCTCCTGTGAGCATCCTCACCAACCAGCTCTCCCTACATCACGCTTGTAACCACGCTGCCTTCCCAGCACCAAGCTGCATTGTACATTCAATACAACATGTATATAGAGAGCACATTGTGAGTTTCCTTTCTCCATTCCATCCTGAGTGTGAACCAAACAATCTCAAACCCCACAACTTTGTATAGGAGCAACTCTCAACTTTTTACCTTTTTACTCCAATACTGTACTGTACCATTATTTATTCATATACATACAAACCAACTTAAATTCATAGATAAAATTAGGTTGGATCTTTTTTTGTGTTAAATTATAATGGTTGGTGTGCGTCATAATGGTGGTCCGCCGTATTGAAAGTTGAGTGACAGGACAGAGTGGATCGCCATGAAACATTCTAAACCTGATCGGTAAGTTTTTTCCTATTTGAGTACGATATAATCCTTTCTACTTATGGGAATCATCTCTAAGAATGCCCATGGGGTATTTTTATTAGGAAATTCCTCTTCTTTTGTGTTATTTGAAGATAGAAGTGTTTTATTAGCCCGGGTGGTGGCCAGTAATGAAAATAATTAGAACGTCTGTAGTTCATTTTTCATTATTTTGCTTTCATTATTATCCTCACTCTCTATATTTATATACAATTTCAAGGATATTAAGTTGTTTTCCCTCCCTCCATCTTTTTTTTTCATCTAACTATTTTTAATAATGTTTCAATTGTATTTTTCACCTTTTCCAGTCACTCCTAAAGTTCACAACACATTTAAGTTAACCCTATTTTTTTCCAGTGAAGTTTTCTGGTACATTATGAGTAAGTTATGTCGTGTGTATTCTTTTATTATTACAATATCAGCTGAAGAATCTCCACCCCAGTTTATTTTACCTAATGAGATGTAGGAGCTGTTTTCACACTTTTTGTTGAGACCTTTTTATTGAAAGCTATCAGGAGGCTCACAACTCATTTCTCAAACCCGCCCACATTCACTTTTTATATTATTTCAGGTTTCTGGGCAAGCAGAGTATGTACAAAATCGCAGCCGAAATAAAGTACCCACCCAGTATCACTATCAAATTATTTAATCTATTTGGACGCAATATCTGTAAATTTTTCGACGGTGTAGAAGCTGCTCGCCAACTGTCGGTACTTACCAACACCCACAAGGTAGGAGACTAATTCCAAACTCGTTTTTCCTTTACCTACGATGTACTATTGCTCTGTTCCCGTTTCACATACGTATTCCATACTTGTGTCTCCAGGACCTTCTTCCTCAATATGTTAAAAGCGGTCGTCGTCAGGCTGGTTGGGGAAATATATCAAGGAATTGTGGGTTTAAACTTTAATGATAGAAGCATGGAATTTGGTACATGCTTAGAGGAGGACAGGGTCAACATTTTGGGCTATAGGATTATCTCAGATCTGTCCCATGAGTGCTGTGAGAGCCATTTTTCATAGCGATTATTATTAAATACAGTTCCCTACTTATAAGCATAGATTCGTTTACAGTTTGGATTCAGAATATAAGTAACCAGTACTGTTAAATCTTACTTATTTTGAAAAATAATAAACATCTTGTATGAGCTAATGAGTCAGTTTTTTATCATGTTAAAGTAAACTGTTGTGCTTTATGAATAGCAAATATTTTCAAAGGCAACAAAAATTCAATAACATTAACACTTGTTTTTAACACCATTCACCATAAACTTGGAACAGCAATCACCACAAACCTGTATAAACATCCATTTTAATCAACAGAATTCAACATTAAACTGAAACAGACATCTCTCATAGGTTCGAATCCTCAGGTAGTAGGTAGTAGGCAGCTACCAAACAGGGAGGCACTACTGCCTGGGAAAATATTGGAAGCATAATGTGTTGTCTAAAGGTGGGCCCTGCTGCTATATGACATCACAAAAATTGTGACCAAGTCCCAGGTTGCTGATCTGACTTTCTGCCTCATTTACACACAATTGCAGTCTCAATTGTTACTCTTACTTTGAAAACACATTTATAATATATTGTTTCCCACAATTGATTTTATTTTTATTTTTGTATTTCCTTATGGTTTATTATTATTATTATTATTATTATTATTATTATTATTTTATTATTATTATTATTATTATTATTATTATTATTATTATTATTAATATTAGTATTAGTATTAGTATTACATTTTCGCCCCCAGGCCCTGATGTGGGTCAGTGACCTGTGCCCGGGTGGGCTAATCCCGGTAAAAAAAAAAAATAAGAAAAAAATAAGAGGCAACCGGAATGCCTTATCTCATATTATCATCATCGGGTGCGACTGACCAGCCACCCTGGTTCAGTCTCAAACCTTTTCTCACCTCACTCATACGGGAAAAGGCATAATAGTTGTAAAAAAAATCATTACTGTTGTGTTCTTAGATTAACTGCACATACAGCAAAAAATAACAATATGACTAACAGCTCGGCATAAATCAGTTAATAATCAAATATTGGGACAACTCGGCTGCAATGTGTCAACTTATGGTTATAGAAAATACAGAATACATTTAAATTGGATGTTGAATAGGTGAAAAACGCCAATAATCAGTTCATAATTTTGCATTACTGTACAAGATTGACCTACTGTATTCACGGTCACAGGGTTCCACATAGACAAAGAGCAGTACACTGTAGAGCAGCCTTCACACATTTACATTGCTCCCTGCATCCCTTCTTGCAGCCACAACGAAGTAGTTCCTGGCAGGCGTGAGAAGCATCGGAAAGAGTTATCCATTTCACTTCTCAACTTCCATCATCTTTTTGCGTCCTACCCCATCCACCAGGGGATGGAAGCGAGGGAACAGCTACCAACATCTGTGTCCAGATATAACCTGCTTGGTAGGCAGCTCTCTTAGTATGCTCCAAAAGTGCAGCATGTGTTGGGGGAAGGCCATCCTTAGATCTGCCTTTTTGAGAAAACAGCTGCCTCGTTCACCCCCACTGCACTTCTAGCGCAATCATAGAGGAGCGCAACAAAGCTCTCCAGCACCCCCAGGTGGTCCTCAACAGAACTAGGAGTGGATGCCAAAGCCCAGAATGCTGGTGTAGCCTCGTCAAATGCTTCCCAAACTTCCCACACAGTCCTCTTGCCTCTGCCAACAAAGGAAGAGACAGTGTCACATCCACTGAATGCGTGAAGAAAAGGCAAGGCTTTGCATTTCTCAGGCCCAGCAACAAACAGATGACAGATATGGTGAGCTGACAACAGACAGATGGCTGACATGAGGAACCAACAGACAAGTTGAGCATACCTGCATTCTGTCTGCATTACCGATGACATGAGCTGACAGTTTGATTTATTGGTCCCTTGAAGCTTTGGAGGAACTGGATCTTACCACCAGTCTGCCTGACTATTGAAACTGTGAAGAGCGAAAGGATTCTCTCTCTCTCTTTATCTCTCTGGGTCTCTCTCCTTATCTCCGTCTCTCTCTCTAATCAAATTGGTTTCCATCAATATTCTTCAAGAATTTCTTTTCCTAGTGGATTTAGATTCACACAAGACATTGTCGGCAGGAGGGGAATTTAAACATTTTTCAATATTATACATGTACTAGGAATTAAATGGCACTAAACTCCCCAGATACTGTATTTTTTTTTTAATAATTTACCTGTCGTTCGTTTGGTAGGGGCTAACAAAACCGAGATTATCAACAGAACAGAAATCAATTGCATGATGTTTGTCGTATTTGTTCCCGCTTCAATTTATTTTTCTCCATGGTCAGGTAAAACGCGAGAAGTTAATGCAGATGCTTTGGAGTCTTGGGTTAATGATAGATGCCGCGTCTTGGTGTTACAAGGCCATTGTTGTCTACGCCAGACCCAGGAACCTGAACTTAGAAGACAACGTATATTACCATGCTGGCTTCTACACACCACAGGTCAGTCACAGGTGTTTTACTATATCAGGGCCATGCAACAGGTCAGTGACAGGTGTTTTACTATATCAGGGCCATGCAACAGGTCAGTGACAGGTGTTTTACTATATCAGGGCCATACAACAGGTCAGTGACAGGTGTTTTACTATATCAGGGCCATACAACAGGTCAGTGACAGGTGTTTTACTATATCAGGGCCATACAACAGGTCAGTGACAGGTGTTTTACTATATCAGGGCCATACAACAGGTCAGTGACAGGTGTTTTACTATATCAGGGCCATACAACAGGTCAGTGACAGGTGTTTTACTATATCAGGGCCATACAACAGGTTAGTGACAGGTGTTTTTTTTTTTACTATATCAGGGCCATACAACAGGTCAGTCACAGGTGTTTTACTATATCAGGGCCATACAACAGGTCAGTGACTGGTGTTTTACTATATCAGGGCCATACAACAGGTCAGTGACAGGTGTTTTACTATATCAGGGCCATACAACAGGTCAGTCACAGGTGTTTTACTATATCAGGGCCATACAACAGGTCAGTCACAGGTGTTTTACTTTATCAGGGCCATACAACAGGTTCAGTCACAGGTGTTTTACTATATCAGGGCCATACAACAGGTCAGTGACAGGTGTTTTACTATATCAGGGTCATACAACAGGTCAGTCACAGGTGTTTACTGCTCTCTATGCTTGTATAAATTATGATATAGCTGTCACTTTCTTATACCGTGTTCAGGTTAATATAATGTAATACCTTCAACTTACTCAGTCCCATTTAATATTTTTTAACTTGTCTGTGTGTCTGTGAAATTTAATATCCTCCAATTATATGCAGTAGTATTGATTTTTACAGCTGCTATGTATAAGTGGAATGTATTATCATAGATTTACTGTATATCATGTATGTCAGTATGTATTATGAATTGTTTGTATATTATGAATACAGTAGTTAGCTAATACTGTATTAATACTGTTCTATTAGTTTGAAACCTGGACGGCGATTTCGTCGGATGAATTGCCAGAGTGGGTAATGCTAACCTCACCACCGGTACTCGGCAAAACTACAGTCTCATTCCCCAAGCTCTTGCCACCGTGGAGACAGAGAGCTACACAGGCGGAAGACCCAAGATCACTCACGCATTCCAAAAATAATGAAACAAACGATCAAGAGAGTTCATCCTCCTCCTCCTCCTCCTGCTCCTGCTCCTCCTCCTCCTCCCCCTCCTGCTCCTCCTCCCCCTCCTGCTCCTCCTCCTCCTCCTCCTCCTCCTCCTCCTCCTCCTCCTCATCCTCATCATCCTCCTCCTCCTGCTCCTCCTCCTCCTCCTCCTCCTCCTCCTCCTCCTCCTCCTCATCATCATCATCATCATCATCATCATCATCATCATCATACAGACGCCCTGAGAAGGATCACCTGGATGCACCACGATGTTCACATAGAAAGAAGGAAACATTGTACTTACGTATGCCAGTAATTGCAGAGCAAGGTCACGAAGGAAAAGTTTACAAGTCAAGAAGATCGATCAAAAATATTAATAGAAGCAATATACGCGTTTGGAATATTCGACGAGGTCTTACAAAAGTTAAAGACACTGGGGCATACTTTCGGAAGTGTCAACTGGGTCTCAACAAATGTAAGAGAACCGGGATAAACATTTGCAAGGGTCGACCAGGTCTTCCATCAAGGAAATATAAAAAAAAAGTACCCAACGTCACGAAAAAAAACACGCAGATCCCACAGAAGATGGCGTTAGAGTTTGAGAAGGCCCCACAACCCATAGTAAAGGAAGATGAAAGTACCACCCGGATATCGCAGGAGCCAAGAATGTTTCAGCCTACCACAGAGGCACAATACCGTCCCACACAATCATACGATCCCTTAGAGATTGACAAAATCCCCACCCAGTCAGACCTGAAATCTCACGTAATGGATTTGCAGTCGGAACTAGTGAAAGAAATTTTGAAGTTGGTTGACGGGTCCGATGACTCACACGTGTCCAACGACTCACAGAAAAAAGACATAAAGCCAAGTAACTCTCTCGAAAAGGCACATCAAGAAGACATAGAGGCACGTGAAGAAGCCAGACAGGCACGTAAAAAAGCCAAACGGGCACGTGAAAAAGCCAAACTGGCACGTAAAGAAGCCAAACGGGCACGTGAAGAAGCCAAACGGGTACGTGAAGAAGCCAGACAGACAGACAAAGACAAACAGACACATAAAGAAGACAAACAGACACATAAAGAAGACAAACAGACACATAAAGAAGACAAACAGACACATAAAGAAGACAAACAGACACATAAAGAAGACAAACAGACATGTATAGAAGACAAACAGACATGTAAAGAAGACAAACAGACACATAAAGAAGACAAACAGACATGTATAGAAGACAAACAGACATGTAAAGAAGACAAGCAAGAACGTAAAGAAGCCAATCAGGCACGTAAGAAAGCCAAACGGGCACGTGAAGAAGCCAAACGGGCACGTGAAGAAGCCAAACAGACAGGTAATGAAGCTAAGCAGAAATGTAAAGAAGACAAACAGGAACATAAAGAAGCCAATCAGGCACGTAAAGAAGCCAGACAGGCACGTAAGAAAGCCAAACGGGCACGTGAAGAAGCCAAACGGGCACGTGAAGAAGCCAAACGGGCACGTGAAGAAGCCAAACGGGCACGTGAAGAAGCCAAACAGACAGACAAAGACAAACAGACACATGAAGAAGACAAACAGACATGTAAAGAAGACAAGCAGGAACATAAAGAAGCCAAACAGGAACACAAAGACGCCAAACAGGCACGTAAAGAAGCCAAACAGGCACGTAAAGAAACCAAACAGACAGGTAAACCACGCGAGCACTCACGATGCACCTTACAGTCGAAGCTGTTAAACTCACTTTTGAAGAAGGCCGGCTTGACCAACGAAGAACTCCGTGCATTGGCCAGTGAGAAAAAAATGAACTTAAAAAAACAGGTCACACGAAAGCTTGTCAGGTTTCTCATTGGTGTATATTATTACAATGTTCGCCAGAGGTATTTTAAAAAGAAGATCAGGTTTCGCTGGTATAGGGAGCTGATGTTCAACAATAGGCTTCAACAAAACATCGACTGGTGTGATTGGATAACCGCGGCCAGGTCTTCTGCATGGTCCCATCTAGTGAGGACCTACAACTGGAAAAAATACGTTGAGTACACCAAGACGAACCCTGATCCTAGGATACCAGAGTTCGATGGGGACAGAAGGTTGACGCAGCCCAGGTTACCCTCGCCAGATGACACAGCTCCTCCAGAACGCCCAATCTACTGCATGTACTACGGTTGCCAGGTCAGTTAATTTGTCCTACAATCAATAACTCCCGATTTTCTTTGATTTTGGGAAGCACCAGATTTAAGTAAAAATTTTCTTGGGTCCAGTTAATTTTTTTCTTTAACTTAAACTCTAAAATGTGGTTAAAATTCTCATAAGCTTCGATTGCTATTTGTTATGGAATAGACCTAGTAAATGTAATTCATCTTTGTACTAACTTAATTTTCTTCCTTAAACTAGGATAAGCCATGTAAAAATAGTTAAACTTTACGGTGTTCTTGCTGTTTACTTTATATATGGGATATACTTGATATAAATGACTGCACTCTTATGGGTGTAAGTTAGTTGATTATTTACTTTGTGTTTGTTGCAGGGAGCGTCGGGGATGCTACCTGTGTTGGCCCTGGCACCAGAGAAAGGTTCGTCAGTGCTCGACCTCTGTGCTGCAGCTGGACACAACACCATTCTTGCTGGTTCGTTTTCATTCACACCATATCATCACTACATGCTTAAGTTTTACCGCATTACAACCGCTTCCACTGCTTGCTAGTCTCTTAGGAGACATATTTAGAGGTAAATTATAAATATTTAAAGGTAAAATAGTGGCAACAGCCACTAGAAGTGAGCCATGACATCGTCCCGAACCTTCGAAGCTGCCGGACTATCGGGTACCAGATTAGCAGGGTCCAATATTTTGGAATTCTATTTTCAGGGACCAGGGAGCTGGATGGGAAGGCGCATACAAGACCACCGTACTATAACTTCCAGGCTGTATTGGTATATATTATTACAGGTTATATTTGAGGTTTATTTGATTCTCTCTTAATCTAGAAGGTAATACTATAGATGGAAACTGGGAACATCGGGAAATGTGTGATGGAATTACGACACTGTTGCAGGGATGTTGATGATAACATTATTGTTGCAGGGATTTTGATGATAATGTTGGTGATGATGATAACGGTGATGTTGTTGCAGTATGTTTATGATAACGTTGGTGATGATGATAACGGTGATGTTGCAGGGATGTTTACGAAGAGGCAGGGTATGGTGGTGAGTAACGTGCTAGTGATGCAGGACGAAGCTGTCATCCAGAACAACATTCATCGCCACTGTTTCCTAAACGCCATCGTTGTTCGGATTGATCTTCAACAGCTTCCACAGGTGATGAGTGTGTGTTGGTGAATTGGTGTGGAGTGTGTGTATGGCGACCTGTGGTGTAAGGATCAGCACTCTCGCCTCGCAAGCGAGCAGACCCGGGTTCGATCCCCGGCAGGGTGAAACTATGGGCAAGTTTCTTTACGCCATTTGCCTCTGTCTACCGAGCAGTAATGGGGAACCTGGATGTTAATCGATTTGCCGATCGTATTCCGGGGTAATGGTTAGCCAGTGCAGTTGGGAGCTGTCCGGTCTTCTCGGACTCTTCCTTGACACTGGGTCATGCAACTCGTTAACTTAGAGTGTGGTTGGTGTATTGGCGACAGCTTTTACACCTTAAACAATTCACGCCTAGGTGGTCCTTGGGCCAGCCATCCTCGTGACACGAGGGGCAACCATTATTATTATCCATCATGTATGTATGTATGTAGATGAGTGTGAAGTGTTCTGTTTGTTTAGATTATTGCCAGTATGTGTTGGTGAATTATAATTTGATATTTTATTTCATGGATCAGACCTCTGAGTTCTTCGATTTTCTGGCCGCAACTCCTGGGTCATTACAGCCTTGTAACCCAGTCCAATATTTCAGGGAATGCGAGAGTCGTTCGGATATGCCCTGGTGGACGCCCCTTCCTCGGGTACCGGGTGTGTCAGAAGTTTTGAGAGGGACGACTGGCCACAAAACGATATTGAGCAGGTTGATGTCTGCGTCAAACTCCAGAAGGTCCTTATTCTTGACGCTATTGATGCACTCCAGGTTGGTGGGTACCTCGTGTACTCCACAACCTCTGTACTGGTGAGTGTTATGGCCTCGCTTCTCTTTACTAAACCCTTATTCATAGTCCGCCCTTGTTCGGCCTGAATCCATCGTGTCATCGAACCCAGTCTTTGTTTAAATCAAGTGCGTTAGTCGATGCAGCCCTTACAAACACTCAGCCCTCACTCACACTCAGCCCTCACTCACACCCAGCCCTCACTCACACCCAGCCCTCACTCACACTCAGCCCTCACTCACACCCAGCCCTCACTTACACCCAGCCCTCACTCACACTCAGCCCTCACCCACACCCAGCCCTCACTTACACTCAGCCCTCACTTACACCCAGCCCTCACTTACACCCAGCCCTCACTTACACTCAGCCCTCACTCGCACCCAGCCCTCACTCACACCCAGCCCTCACTTACACCCAGCCCTCACTTACACCCAGCCCTCACTTACACCCAGCCCTCACTCACACCCAGCCCTCACTTACACCCAACCCTAGGTCACACCCAGCCCTCACTCACACCCAGCCCTCACACCCAGCCCTCGGTCACACCCAGCCCTCATTACCACCCTCATTCACCACTTAGAAATTGCTGCACCTTTGTACCAAGTATTAAATTTTTGTATCAGCACCCATGGTAATTACTGTACCTTTACTTGTAATAATAAACTTAATTAAACTTTCTAATCGTCATTCCGAAACCGTGATTGAATTCTGATTATTATTCCGAAACCCCTTTTTGTACTCTGATTATTATTCTGAAACTGATTGTATTCTGACTACATTTCTGAAACTGATTGTATTCTGACTACATTTCTGAAACTGATTGTAGTCTGATTATCATTCTTAAACCATGACTACAGTATTTTTGTTGTCTCTCTCCCCCACAGGTCGAGGAGAACGAGGCTGTGGTGAGCTATGCGCTGTCTGAGAGGAACGTCATGCTGGTGCCCATTGATTTGCCATTCGGTAAGGCTGGCTTGGTCACCCACCAGGATTATAGGTGAGTCTGACTGGCTTATGGTAGTTTTGGAGGCGAGTCTGACTGGCATTTGGTAGTTCTATTAAATTATCTTCCGTTACCTTGATTCTGTTAAATAATATTCCTTTAACTTAAATCCGTTTAGAATATTTTTTTTTCCAATCTCTCTTCTCTTCGCTTCTATGAGTAAAAAAAATATACCTCCTGTCATAAATTTAACATGTTTTTATTTAATTTCTTTGTAAATCTTAACAGTAAAACACAATCCACAGGTTTAGGGAATCTATGAAGAGCTGTAGAAGGATCTATTCTTACCGTCACAACATCCAGGGTATATTTCTCGCCAAAATGAGGAAACTGAGCCCCGGAGAATCACAGTGAGAGGGAGGGAGGGTGAGGGATGACAGGGTGAGGGGGATATATTGATATTGAAGCAGTTTATTTAGCCAGATGAACACAGATATAAAGTCGATTAAAGATCATAATATTAACATGGTTGAGTCAGTTGAGAACCTGAGCTCTTTTGTGGGCACCTGATATATACTGTACATTTATCTCAAGGAAGTATTATGTAACATTTAGTATCATCTGGAATAGTACACATAATATGGTGGTAGTAAGGACTTATCAGAATGTTACCACGGTTATCACTTCGATATTTATTTATTTTATTTTATTTTATTTTTTTTAATTTTTTTTATTATAAGTAGATTCATAATTTATAGTGGAATTGAAAAACATAAATATAGTAAGGGAGAGAAGCAGCACAACATGGGTTATGTTAAGGTGGAACAAAAGGACAGAGCTGTCAGGATTATGTCTAGTTGGCAAATATATTTATTACAATGGTAATTTCTATCTATCTACATGATAATTCCTGATAAAACGGTTTTGGTGGTACAATAAAAGCAGGTATAAAAAGTTGGTACAGGGGTATTACAAAAATATTAATACATAAACAATATATATTTTTTTAAGAGATGATTTATAGGAAGGGAGCGTAGTCTTTGCTCGGATGGGTGGGGGTAAGTTGTTCCACACCTTCACACCATGATATTTTATGGAGGTCTGGGACTGAGAGGAGAACACTGGGGGTGGTCTTAGTAGCTCTGGGTGTCTTAAGTTATATCTCTGATTATTCTGGAACTGGAAATAATTATTGTCAAGCAAGTGATTGATTGATTTGTAAACCAATAGGGAACAGCAGTAGGTGTTAACATTTTCAATGAAGCAAATTGTTCGTTTGTGTGATCAGTTTTTTTTCAAGTAGGCCATTGTCCGCACAACTCTCTCTTGTGCAGGGAGGGAGGAGGGGGTAGTGACATGCTCTGAGTCTTAATGGTCAAGATGAAGGGAGTCTCTGGGTGCTTTTCTTCTGCTTGTGGTGGGGACTTTCTTTTATTTATTTCCTTAATGGTCTTTATTGTTTTGGTCAGGTTAGGTTGAGTTATGTTTGGTGGAGTGAGGGTAGGTTAGGTTAGGTTGGGTTAAAATAGGTTAAGTTTAGTTAGGTTAGGTTTGGTTAGGATATGTTAGGTTAAGTTAGGATAGGTTAGGTACACTTTTAAGTCAAATAATCTGGAGTAGAGATTCTTTGGGTGATCCGTTTTTAGTAATGTGAGGTACACTGATGGAGGAGTACTCAAGGACTTTATTTCACTAAGCTATAAATCCTCAATAAAGACAAACAGTAAAATAGAAAGATTTTTAAAGGCAAGGAAAATAAAATACATCTTTATATTAATTTTACAGCACTAAGGATGTTTAGAGTACAACCCAAACATTTTGTATCAATATCTTAAATTTGTAGTTGAAATTTTCGTGATTATCCTCAATGTATTTAATTTTCTAGCTGTTTATTTTATGTAATCTCAATAAATCGTTTGTCTGATCCACATTACAATACACTTTATTTTATGTAATCTCAATAAATCGTTTGTCTGATCCACATTACAATACACTTTATTTTATGTAATCTCAATAAAACGTTTCTCTGACCTTATTACAGTATAGTTTATTTTATGTAATCTCAAAATCTCAATAGAACATTACAGTATAGTGCAATGTATTATCGTAGTTGGAATAAGTATATATTGTAGTGGATGCCATTCTGTTTTCCTCGTCTATGATACCAAATCCATCCACGTAGGGAGGTATAGTATTGGGTGGGTGAAGAGGTGGAGTGATTACATTTATTGTACTGTATGTAAATAAATCTGCTATTGTGTGGAAATTTGTTTGTAAGTCTGTGTATATGTATGTTTATTCGCACACGCACAGTTACATACAGATACACAAATGTCACATACATACATAGATACATACATGCATACATACATACATAGATAGATACATACATACATACATACATACATACGTACAGCCTCCCCCAACTAATACTACTTTGCTGTCACTCGGAATCAAGTATGACGATCATCCCACTATGATACAATGATATGAGTTATTAAGGATACCTAAGATGGTGAGTTTTGAGGTGACTATAGAGGCCGATACCGGACCGGCAGAGTAGTTTACAGATGTTGCACAAGTGGAGGGCTACATCCAGTGCGGGATGGGCGGTGGCAGCGTCTTTCCGGCGTTGGCGCTTGTCTGCCTCGGTTTGCAGTCGGGTTAACTCGAAAGTATTGACACCTTTTCAGGTTGCCCGCCTGCTTTACGTTTACTATTCGTTAGGTGACTGTAAAGTAGCTGCTTTGGCAGTCTACTGTCGACCCTGCGGGTAACATGGCAAGTCCAGCGTAGTTGTTCATGGATAATGGTAGCCTCGATGCTCCTACAGTTGGTGTCAGCAAGAATACTGGAACTTGTTCTCTTGTCTTCCCAGCTAACACGGAGGATGGAACGTAGACTACGTTGGTGAAAGTTTTCAAGTGCCTTGAGTTGCCTCCTGTATGTGACCAATGTCTCGCTACATTTAGCAGGGTGGGGAGGACCACTGCTCGATGTACGTGTAACTTTGTAGATAATTTCAGCTCCCTACAGCTAAAGACACGGTTTCGGAGTCTGCCAAAGGCTTGAGATGCACATCTGTCCCGATGCTGAATCTCTTCATCGATGTCTACGGTGGTGGACAGGTGGGAGCCGAGATACCGAACGTGGGTAGCATTAGGGGGGGTAGTACCGTTAAGCTGGATGGATGGTGGAGGTGTGCATACGCATCTGCGTAGGTGTTCAGGATCTCCTGTAGGTCGTGTTCAGTGTGAGCAACAAGGGTGAGGTCGTCTTCATACTGAAGTTCAGTAATGGAAGCTGCAGACACCTTTGTTCTTGCCTGGAGTCTCCTTATGTTGAAAAGACCCTTCATCCGGTACTCAATGTCCACCCTACCGGCTAAATTGGCACTGGCACGAGTAAGAAAGACAGCCAAGAAAATGGAAAAGAGAGTTAGTGCAAGTACACACACACACACACACACACACACACACACACACACACACACACACACACAGTAACCCACCAAAGCCAATAATCAGGTTAAGTTAAACACAGTTAGGGTCAGAAACCAAGTTGGTAATTACGCCCACCACAGGTAGACCAGGAGGGGGTTTAGGCAAGACCCCTGAGCTAGGTACTCCTGTGTCTTGAGGCTGGTGATGCTCGGCTGATAGTTCCTGATGACCGTCTGATACACATCTGTCCATTTCCTCACTGTTACTCAGCATATTTTGTCTTCCTACCTCAGCGACCTGTAGTCATTCTGGGTGTATCAGGTAAGCTGCCTTGGTATGATCCGATGCCTGGATTGTCTTTTATCAATAACTAAATCAGATGTCATTAACATTAAAATTCAGAGTGACGCATATTGGAAAAAAAATCTGGGCTGGAGATTCTTCAAGTGATTCCATCCATATAACTACAGTAAAGTAAAATTGACGTAAGGACATTAATTTATGCTCTGTGAAATGGGGTTGTTAACCTATAAATTAATTCTTATCTAACACAAAAACTAACAAAATAGTTAAAAAAAAAAACACTTGCTCAGAAAAGTCAATTGAGAAATAATGCCTCACACATTAACCCGTGTTTAGGTAATGACATGTGCGCCTGATCACACGAGTACGTAGAGAAGCATTATGTCAGTCACCCATACCTGGCACAGTGTTTACGCGGTGAGGGAGACTTCGGCAGACAACAACAACAGCGCTGAAGATAATCCTTGGCTGAGAGGATTACTACGGTTACCCCGGCCTGACAGCTCTGAGATGGTGGAAAAATGAGGGAGATGGTGGAGAGGTGAGGGAGATGGTGGGTAGTTATGGGAGATGGTGGGGAGTTAAGGAATATGGTGGGGAATTGAGGGAGATGGTAGGGAATTGAGGGAGATGGCAGGAATTGAGATGGTGGGAATTGAGGGAGATGTCGGAATTTATTTTTTTATTATACAACTTGTCACTGTCAGCTTCAGTTGCGCCGAGATGTGTGGTATCATTGTGTTGTTTCCACTGAACGAGAACCACAGTGCAGACCTCGGATTTTTTTCACACGGCTCCAACACGAAGAATTCTTACTATTTAGTTATTTATTTATGTTTGAAAACTTTTATAACCAACATATGTAAAGTAAATATCTACGTTATATTAATTGCATAAACCTTTAATGAGCCGTTGGCCTTAACTAGCACTTAAGAGTGAAACATATAGTTAATGAGTTAATGACCTGTTAGTAATTGGGCCTGTTATCCTGAGGCTCGTGCTGACTCATTACTCGAACATGGACAACCTCAGAAGCCAGCAGTTAGACCTAATATTTTCGTTGTGTCTTACCGACCGGGAAATTAAAGCATAGGATTTACGCTGTGACGATTCGATGACTTTATTCGATTACCTTGTTGCTCTAGCCAATAAGAATAAAGCTAATTTTCTGAAACAAGATATGATTGGTAGAGGCGCGTGTGGGAGCCATGAGTAGCCCCGCCTCCGAGATGCTCCGCCCCTCAACAGGTGCTCAGCGGCTACCTGAAGTCCGTCAGTTGATGTCTCGGGAGCTTAGTGGACGAGTGTGTGAACTGACGCGGGATAACTTTCATGACATACTGACGCCATTTATCCGTGCATATCTTAACTCCTTATAGATATCACAGCAGTGTTAAAAACTCTTGAGCTATGATGTGAAAATACTTGTAATTATCTGGACTTAATCGATATATAAGAAGAACAGGACTATTGTGAGATTATTACAGGTAAGTTACGTGCGCTACAGTTTTTACAGGTGAACACTAAGTTATTGAATTTTCGGCCCAGGTCTTATTAGTATCAAAACTCATAGCAGTTTTTGTGTGACGGAGAAAACACCGCAGTACTATGCATGCCATATACTAATTTATACATGCCAAACCAAATATTTTGTTATATTAATGAATAGATCTAAGATTCTAAATGGACGTGGGAAATAATAAATGCATTCTGGAATTAAAACTGAGCAAAGAATTTCCTCAATAAAATTTGTTTGTATACCATTTTTTGTAGTGGTGAATCGTGTCTCTCAAGGTAATGTTATCACTGTTGTCTTCGTTATTTTTCATTACCTGTTAACATTATTCCAAATCTAGTTTAATGGAACTTTGCGACGCTGAAGGAATATTTTTGGGTGTGAACGGAAATTAAAGTCAATTTTGGCTAGGAAAAAAGTCAAGTTTTATTTAAATACCAAGTTAAGTTAGGTTAGGGTTTGACTTTTTTTTAACTAGACCGGACCTAATCTAACCCTCATCTGTCTGTCTTTAATCTTAAGGTAAATTTAGCTGGGGTGCTTAATCTTCACGTCATCCCTACTCATCTACAGACTAATAACTAGTGTTTTATATTTAGTTGTTTACATACAGAGTTAGATTAATACCCAAGCTTTAGAATATGAACGATATTTCCACTTATTTCTGTTACCATGGCAGCAGGGACTATTGATATGAAGTGTTAATGAGACGAAATAAAGCTACGCAACCATTGTTAAGTAGCGGGGAGGTAGTTGTAAGGAGGCAGGAAGTTTGAGAAGCCAGTGAAATGGGGCGTCAGCTGAAGTGTGCGTTAACCTGAGATGACTATACGGTATATCGGTCGTGGTAAAAATCAACGTCCTTGTAATTATTTCCTCCTCTTAGTTATTTTTTGTAAGTATACTGGTCACACACACACACCGCCGTTTGTCTCACACTGTACATGATGTTCCACTTTGAAGGACTTATGCTGTTGCGGTAGGTGTCAAGAAGTAGTTATGGTGCGAATACAAGTTTTAATTACCGCTAAACATTCTTGAAGGTTGACGAAGCCACTTTAAATCGTGACAGTTGATTACGTTGCAGTCTTGGGTGATTTTTTTTTTAACTCTCAATAGTGTGGTAATAGTCTGTAAGCCATTTTGGATAGTGAGATAGAAGCTTCGTGAGATGTGGCAGCATTCATACACGCTCATGTTTAGGGCCTTTAGCTTTCCCTATTATTTTCTATATGCACTAATAATATCAAGGAATATAATAACACAGTTGACTCATGTATATTTTATTTTATTTTCCCTACACTTTCAATAAATGGTTGTATTTTTTTTTTTTGTATTGCCTTAATTATTGCACTGTACACGAAACACTGCGCTTACGGATTTGTTTAATAGAACACACGTGCTGTTTGATTTTATTGCTTGCTCCAGTGCACGACCAGTTGTATTGAATGTAACAGCATATGCAGTCAATGCTCGCTCTCTACCTCTTCCACACGCACTGATACACTCAAGTAGCTCCTTACTGTATACACACCGGGAGTGATCACTTTTTGTATCTGCTGGGTTATGTACTCATGTATGATACACACACACACACACACTAATGCATCACCGTGGTCACTTTTAGGGCTCAACTTGGTTACTTTTGTATTTGATGGACGCCTTGTTAATTATCAAATATTTGCATAATTACCCCAAATATAATTATGTTTTCCTTTATTTGGGAGCTTAGGAATCAGTTAAGTGTGTAATATTTCTTGAAACCTGTGTTATTAACTGTATATCATACTGGTTAGTGTACAAGTTTATCAATAACAATAAATTGGATATCTTTTGGCTGTCCGTAATTACTCATAAACTATTAATTTCTCTAAAGCCGTCGATTAGATCCACCTATTAAGTGACTTGTTTGTATCGTGGGAAAGTATGAACAGATTAGCTTGAAAATTGTTGAGTGTTACTTAATGTAATTTGAAAATGGTAAATAGTATTTCTGCATCTGTCTGGAG
Organism: Homarus gammarus; assembly: GCA_958450375.1. Classification (NCBI taxonomy): domain Eukaryota; kingdom Metazoa; phylum Arthropoda; class Malacostraca; order Decapoda; family Nephropidae; genus Homarus; species Homarus gammarus. The sequence goes on from CAUDMG010003988.1 coordinate 206,663, forward strand.
CATAAATTCTACGGACAATTTTCTTCAATATTGTACAGTATAACCAGGGTAATCTGTGGTGGTGCGGCTCATAAATTTTACTGACACCTTGATAGACCAACAGGGGGTGGAGTCTGAGAGGGGGTTAAGGCCCCCATAAGTGTGTCCGGCTCCTCTGGCTTTGTCTATCCAAGGACACCAGCACTACCACCTCGCCTCGTTACGATGCGTTGGAGGTCTGCAGGACTTGACGTTTCCTAGTTTACACAGTGTTATCGGTGCACCAGCTTTGAACGGACACTTGTATAAAAATCCATGTTAGTAACCGTCCAGTGTACTAATACCAAGCTGTGAATAGGCCTCACCCACTCGCCGTGAGTCATTTAGAAGCCGAAGGAAAGTTAGATTTACAGGGATCGTGCTCGGCTGTCACGGGCGCAGGAGAACAGGAGCGATGGCAGCGTTATAGTAGACTTGGCTTGCTGGGCTGAGTCGTATCTGTGCATGAGTCACCTGCCTCATAACATGATTCTGGGAAAATCATGTTTTGTTGTCTTCTAATTATCTGATTAAAAAATAATGATAATGCCCCAACACTGAACTGTAATTACTCAAGAACTTGTTTGTTTAGCTTCAGTTTACAAAAATACACTGACACAGCTCCAGCCACGAGAAACTTGCAGTAGCTGATTTAATTACGCTAATTAGGTTTCCTCGTGAGGGCCTGGGGCGGCCAGCACACAGCGGTTATGACTCAGAACTCATGGCCACACTGTCATGGCAGGGTCCACCAGGAACGCGAACATGGAAGTGGCAACAAAGTGATGTCAGAAGTGAAGGTTTGGCTTTACTTTCAGTGTAAGATGGTGGGGGACCTGGGGTGGGGGGTACAGCGGGGTCCTGGGGTGGGGGGTACAGCGGGGTCCTGGGGTGGGGGGTACAGCGGGGTCCTGGGGTGGGGGGTACAGCGGGGTCCTGGGGTGGGGGGTACAGCGGGGTCCTGGGGTGGGGGGTACAGCGGGGTCCTGGGGTGGGGGGTACAGCGGGGTCCTGGGCCATAGATCAACACCCACTGATGCTAATGAAGGCCTCTACCCGCCTTAATGACTAGGGGCAGGTAGCTCTGGTAACGAGCTCACACACTACCCATAATGTATGCCGGGTGGGCCACACACGTACTGTACACGGGGAAGGAGACAGCCCGCTACACGCTTACACACTACGGAGAGGTTGACGCGTGCGCACGTCGTATACAGGAACGATTACACGCGTACACTAGATAGGAGCCACACTATACCTAAAATAAACACACACACACACACACGCACACACACACACACACACACACACACACACAGACACACATTGCACCAACCTTACTCTATTCTACGTGATGCATATACTTAGTCCAGCGACACTCAAGCAAGGAGCTAGTGGTTGAAGCGTCCCCTGTAGTAGCATACATTGTCTTCTCGGCTATGCAGGAACTAAAAATGGTTGTTCCGGTGGACTGTTTCTTCCCCTGAGGGCATGTTGAAGGGTGGGGTGTCACCTGAAGGAGGAGGGTGTGGCTCTCGTACAGGTGAGAGTTGGCCCCGGTAGACTGGATCCAATTCATACAAGTAATTTCTACGTTAATCTAATCCTTTTTATAGGTATTAATTAAGGTGGACTCAGGAAGAATCAAGTGACAGTAATCCTAGTCCAATATTGACGTCAAATGTGTTGTTAAAATTCCAAGTTGTGGTAGAAATGTTTCCACTTACTGTGTCTTGTCTTACCCGAGTCAGTTAGGTATCCTTAAACCCTTAATTCAGGTAAAAAGAAATACATTAAGTATCCTTCATATTCCTCATTTTGGAGAGTTGTAGCTAGTGGTCAGGGGAGGCGTGTGTCAGATCTTTCGGCGCGTGTTGCTTATGGCGGCGTGTAAACAGAGACGCGGGCGGTCCAATGGTGGTGCGTGAACCTCCTTACCTGCCTCTCCCCTCCCCAGGTGTCGGTCACCAACTGCCCTCCCACTCACCTACACCACCTGACAGAGACTCCCAAATGATCACCTGGGAACCTGTCAGTAACTAGGAATTAGGTTATTATGTTAGTTTGGTTCTACCTCTCACCGGTAGTTACATACAGTACGTGTCGCGTTTTCTGTTGTTTGGTCACTTTACAGCTGCACTGTCAAGGTAACACTTTTCCATATATTTTGTTTATTTATAATTTCACCAGGTGTGGCAGGGGAGCTGGTATAGTAGGTGTGGCAGGGGAGCTGGTATAGTAGGTGTGGCAGGGGAGTTGGTATAGTAGGTGTGGCAGGGGAGTTGGTATAGTAGGTGTGGCAGGGGAGTTGGTATAGTAGGTGTGGCAGGGGAACTGGTATAGTAGGTGTGGCAGGGGAGCTGGCATGGTAGATGTGGCAGGGGAACTGGTATAGTAGGTGTGGCAGGGGAGCTGGTATAGTAGGTGTGGCGGGGGAGCTGGTATAGTAGGTATAGTAGGTGTGGCAGGGGAGCTGGTATAGTAGGTGTGGCAGGGGAACTGGTATAGTAGGTGTGGCAGGGGAGCTGGTATGGTAGGTGTGGCAGGGGAACTGGTATAGTAGGTGTGGCAGGGGAACTGGTATAGTAGGTGTGGCAGGGGAGCTGGTATAGTAGGTGTGGCAAGGGAGCTGGTATAATAGGTGTGGCAGGGGAGCTGGTATAGTAGGTGTGGCAGGGGAGCTGGTATAATAGGTGTGGCAGGGGAGCTGGTATAATAGGTGTGGCAGGGGAGCTAGTATAATAGGTGTGGCAGGGGAGCTGGTATAGTAGGTGTGGCAAGGGAGCTGGTATAATAGGTGTGGCAGGGGAGCTGGTATAGTAGGTGTGGCAAGGGAGCTGGTATAATAGGTGTGGCAGGGGAGCTGGTATAATAGGTGTGGCAGGGGAGCTAGTATAATAGGTGTGGCAGGGGAGCTGGTATAGTAGGTGTGGCAAGGAAGCTGGTATAATAGGTGTGGCAGGGGAGCTGGTATAATAGGTGTGGCAGGGGAGCTGGTATAGTAGGTGTGGCAGGGGAGCTGGTATAATAGGTGTGGCAGGGGAGCTGGTATAGTAGGTGTGGCAGGGGAGCTGGTATAATAGGTGTGGCAGGGGAGCTGGTATAATAGGTGTGGCAGGGGAGCTGGTATAGTAGGTGTGGCAGGGGAGCTGGTATGGTAGGTGTGGCAGGGGAGCTGGTATAATAGGTGTGGCAGGGGAGCTAGTATAATAGGTGTGGCAGGGGAGCTGGTATAGTAGGTGTGGCAAGGGAGCTGGTATAATAGGTGTGGCAGGGGAGCTGGTATAATAGGTGTGGCAGGGGAGCTAGTATAATAGGTGTGGCAGGGGAGCTGGTATAGTAGGTGTGGCAAGGGAGCTGGTATAATAGGTGTGGCAGGGGAGCTGGTATAATAGGTGTGGCAGGGGAGCTGGTATAATAGGTGTGGCAGGGGAGCTGGTATAGTAGGTGTGGCAGGGGAGCTGGTATAATAGGTGTGGCAGGGGAGCTGGTATAGTAGGTGTGGCAGGGGAGCTGGTATAATAGGTGTGGCAGGGGAGCTGGTATAATAGGTGTGGCAGGGGAGCTGGTATAGTAGGTGTGGCAGGGGAGCTGGTATGGTAGGTGTGGCAGGGGAGCTGGTATAATAGGTGTGGCAGGGGAGCTGGTATAATAGGTGTGGCAGGGGAGCTGGTATAGTAGGTGTGGCAGGGAGCTGGTATAATAGGTGTGGCAGGGGAGCTGGTATAATAGGTGTGGCAGGGGAGCTGAGTATAATAGGTGTGGCAGGGGAGCTGGTATAGTAGGTGTGGCAGGGGAGCTGGTATAGTAGGTGTGGCAGGGGAGCTGGTATAATAGGTGTGGCAGGGGAGCTGGTATAATAGGTGTGGCAGGGGAGCTGGTATAATAGGTGTGGCAGGGGAGCTGGTATAGTAGGTGTGGCAAGGGAGCTGGTATAGTAGGTGTGGCAGGGGAGCTGGTATAATAGGTGTGGCAGGGGAGCTGGTATAATAGGTGTGGCAGGGGAGCTGGTATAATAGGTGTGGCAGGGGAGCTGGTATAGTAGGTGTGGCAAGGGAGCTGGTATAGTAGGTGTGGCAGGGGAGCTGGTATAATAGGTGTGGCAGGGGAGCTGGTATGGTAGGTGTGGCAGGGGAGCTGGTATAATAGGTGTGGCAGGGGAGCTGGTATAATAGGTGTGGCAGGGGAGCTGGTATAGTAGGTGTGGCAGGGGAGCTGGTATGGTAGGTGTGGCAGGGGAGCTGGTATGGTAGGTGTGGCAGGGGAGCTGCTATGGTAGGTGTGGCAGGGGAGCTGCTATGGTAGGTGTGGCAGGGGAGCTGCTATGGTAGGTGTGGCAGGGGAGCTGCTATGGTAGGTGTGGCAGGGGAGCTGCTATGGTAGGTGTGGCAGGGGAGCTGGTATGGTAGGTGTGGCAGGGGAGCTGCTATGGTAGGTGTGGCAGGGGAGCTGGTATAGTAGGTGTGGCAGGGGAGCTGATAGTGGTGAAGGTAGCGTGGCAGGGGTAGAAGGTGTGTTAAGGTCCATCATGGTTAGGGCTCGGGTGAGGGACCTGGTTAGTTCCCCGATGAGGAAGGTCACCGAGTAGGTCTAATCATCTAATGAGCTACACAAGAAGGTTGGTGTCGTTGGACGTGGAGGTATGTACGTGTGTGTGTCTGTCCGTCCTTGGTAAAGCTATGACCACCGCCATTGTCACGCACAGCTACGTCGCGCGACCTTTAACGTACGACTGTACATGTTTTCTGGTTTTGCTCACTAAGGACACACGAGGAGCTACTTCCAACCCTCGTCTAAGTGGTCATAAGGACGAACCTGAAACCCACGTTAATGTTTTCCCTGGACAGGAGATGAGGGTAACAGGGGCATACGCAATTAACACACTGTAAAATACAAAACTGCTCAATAATTCGTATAGTAATTGCCTCTTGAGTGAATTAGAGACTTGAGATCATTAAACAGATTCTCTCAGGACTCCAGGACAGAGACAATGGGCGGCAGAATCACACTTAAGACTCTATAGGGTAATGGATGCATTCTTTCACAACTAGTTTAGGGTAAATTTAAAGGAGCAGTCTGTGAGAATCCGGGTAATGGATGAGGGAGGAGGTTGTGGTGGCGGTAGTGGTGGTGGAAGGCGGTTATGGCTGGTGGGGTGATGGTGAAAGGCGGTTATGGCTGGTGGGGTGATGGTGGAAGGCGGTTATGGCTGGTGGGGTGATGGTGAAAGGCGGTTATGGCTGGTGGGGTGATGGTGCAAGACGGTTATGGCTTGTGGGGTGATGGTGAAAGGCGGTTATGGCTTGTGGGGTGATGGTGAAAGGCGGTTATGGCTGGTGGGGTGATGGTGGAAGGCGGTTATGGCTGGTGGGGTGATGGTGGGAGGCGGTTATGGCTGGTGGGGTGACGGTGGAAGGCGTTTATGGCTGGTGGGGTGACGGTGGAAGGCGGTTATGGCTGGTGGGGTGACGGTGGAAGGCGGTTATGGCTGGTGGGGTGATGGTGGAAGGCGGTTATGGCTGGTGGGGTGATGGTGGAAGGCGGTTATGGCTGGTGGGGTGATGGTGGAAGGCGGTTATGGCTGGTGGGGTGATGGTGGAAGGCGGTTATGGCTGGTGGGGTGATGGTGAAAGGCGATTATGGCTGGTGGGGTGATGGTGGAAGGCGGTTATGGCTGGTGGGGTGATGGTGGAAGGCGGTTATGGCTGGTGGGGTGATGGTGAAAGGCGATTATGGCTGGTGGGGTGATGGTGGAAGGCGGTTATGGCGGTTGTGATGGTGGAAGGCGGTTGTGATGGTAGCGAAGATGGTAGTTATGGTGGTGGAGGCGGTCACTTGTTGCTCGCTAACTCCACCTCCACCGCAGCTTCCTCTTGTTCACTCAGTCGTCAAGTTTCGTCGTCAACCCAGACAAAAATATCATCCAGTTAAAACAAGGAGAGTGGAGACTGGTGGGGGGAGTGGGGACTGGTGGGGGGAGTGGGGACTGGTGGGGAGAGAGTGGGGAATAGTGGGGGGTGGAGACTAATGGGGGGTTGGAGAGAGTGGGGACTGGTGGGGGAGAGAGTGGAAATTGGTGGGGGTGTGGAGACTGGTGGGGGAGAGAGTGGGGACTGGTGGGGGAGAGAGTGGGGACTGGTGGGGGAGAGAGTGGGGACTGGTGGGGGAGAGAGTGGGGACTGGTGGGGGAGAGAGTGGAGATTGGTGGGGGGTGTGGAGACTGGTGGGGGAGAGAGTGGAGATTGGTGGGGAGTGGGAACTGGTAGGGGAGAGCGGAGATTGGTGGGGGTGTGGAGACTGGTGAGGGGTGGGGGCGAGTGGAGACTGGTGGGGGGAGTGGAGACTAGTGGGGGGGGTGGAGACTGGTGGGGAAGAGAGTGGGGACTGGTGGAGGAGAGAGTGGGGACTGGTGGGGGAGAGAGTGGAGATTGGTGGGGGGAGTGGGGACTGGTGGAGAAGAGAGTGGGGACTGGTGGGGGAGATAGTGGAGACTTGTGGAGGAGAGTGGGGAATAGTGGGGGGTGGAGACTGGTGGGGAGAGAGAGGGGACTGGTGGGGAGAGAGTGGGGGGTGGGGGACGAGAACTGGTTATTGATTGTATTTTAAGCTAATTTTAGAGATTCACCTGAAGATTAGACAACCCAGATTATTTTTTTCCTGATGGTTATTACACCCTAATGCTAACCTAACCTAACCTAATGCTAACCTAACCTAACCTAATCTAACCTAACCTAATCTAACCTAACCTAATCTAACCTAACGCTAACCTAACCTAACCTAACGCTAACCTAACCTAACCTAACCTAATGCTAACCTAACCTAATGCTAGCCTAATGCTAACCTAACCTAATGCTAACCTAACCTAACCTAATGCTAACCTAACCTAACCTAATGCTAACCTAACCTAACGCTAACCTAATGCTAACCTAACCTAACCTAATGCTAACCTAACGCTAACCTAATGCTAACCTATCCTAACCTAACCTAATGCTAACCTAACCTAACCTAACCTAACGCTAACCTAATGCTAACCTAACCTAACCTAATGCTAACCTAACCTAACCTAACCTAATGCTAACCTAGCCTAATCCCTCATGTAGATTGATTATCCCTCACGTACGAAAAACTTCTACCAGTTAGGTGGTCATGTTAGGATAGGTTAAGTCAGGTTAGGAATGGTTAGGGTCAAGTTAGGATAGGATATGGTCAGATAATGATAATTTAAGCTCAGGTCAGGTTAGGTTAGGTTCGGGATAGGATAGGCTAGGTTGTGGTTTGGTTAGGATAGGCTAGGTTAAGTTCAGGCTAATTTATTCTCGGTTCAGGTTAGGCTAGGTTTAGGTAAGGATAGGGTTGGGTTCGGATAGGTTTACGTCAAGTTAGGTTAGTTTAGGCTAGGATCAGGTTAGGTTAGTTTAGGCAAGGATTAGGTTAGGTTAGTTTAGGCTAGGATTAGGTTAGGTTAGTTTAGGCTAGGATCAGGTTAGTTTAGGCTAGGATCAGGTTAGGTTAGTTTAGGCTAGGATCAAGTTAGGTTAGTTTAGGCTAGGATCAGGTTAGGTTAGTTTGGGAAGGACGACATTTGGGATGGCTAGACGTGTTCCAAGATACTAACTCGTCTGGGTAACTTGAGAAAACACTTGAACTCGATTGTCTTGTTAATGAAAGCGGATGTCAACAACTTTATCAAAACGGATTTAAGTACAGTTGAGTGAATGATTTTATTAAACAGAAGAAAAAAAAAAGAACTCGATCAAGATTTATCATGATAACTTCAATGTGATTATGGAATTTAATTGAGTGATTTAATGATGAGAGAGAGAGAGAGAGAGAGAGAGAGATATTTACCACTACCACCACTACCTACTCGGCATCACCTTACCTTCCCACACTACCCTGCTATTGTCCGTCTCCGTCTCCAATTTCCAGGCATTTTCCTTCTCATTATGAATACTAAACTTTATTTCCTGTTTGGTCAATTAGTCTTGTCAGTCTGCTCGACCGACCCCTCAGCCGCCTCCTCACACAAATCTGGCCGGAAGAGTTTGAGCTATACTGTACTGTCGTCTTCAAGGTTCGCTTTTACGTATGGAAAAATTTTGGCATTATATTACATTTAACACCACACACCCAAGACCTCTAGTGTTTATTCTCTATGTATACCTTTAATTTATATTTATGTATGTATGTATGTATATTCGTGTTTATATAGGATGTTTCCACGGTTAGATATGTATATGAATGCAATGGCGTTAATTTGTATACATGTAAAATTGACTACGATAGCCTAGCACTAGATGAAGAGGACAAGTTGGTAAAGTGTTATCACGTTAGAGAGATTACTGTTGACGTAATATTAACTGAGGATAATAATGGACAAAACTAGAAATATTATTCACAATAATACGAAACTTGACTCGGATAACATGACCATCTACTTAAGATATCAAACCCATATTAAGAGAGATTATTATTTTTATTTATAAATTTCTATATATTAATGTGGGTTTAATAGAAGAGTTATAATAGTTTTTAGTTAAGAGTTATGAAGGAAAATTAGAATGTTAGCCGAGGTTCACATGGGGATCGCCTCAGAGAACTTGTAGAATCCTATAAAGTTAAATTTTCCTTTTTTTTTTTTTTTACCTATTTTTCTTATATATTGTTTCGTTTATTTTTTATTTATTTTTTTTTCTGGTATTTTTGTGTCGTTTGTGTGCCATGGTGTTTAGACATCTTGAGGTGATGCATTACCACTGGTGTACCCATAAGGTTGTCTCAGCTATATCTACACCAGCTTGTTATATTATTCGAGATTAAGTGATATAGGTGGAGGGGAAAGGTGTTATGGCCATAAGTCAAGAATACGGCGCCTCAATTTCTCCTTTATTCGTCCCTTGTTGATGGTTTACAGCTTTTTAACCCCCGCGGCTGCCAACTTGTCATTAATTTTCCACACTTTCCCTCTATATATCTTCCAGGCCGGTGGTTCCTCTGTCCAGGTATAACTTGTTTAGATTGTTCATTCCCGGGAGTTTTCCTTTGAATTTTCCCGAATGCTGAGACTAGGAGTAATGTGTTAATGAATCTGCTTTGAATGGTTTGATTTTGTTTCTATTTTCCCTGGAGTGGGGTTGGTGGCGGCACACGTCCCCCTGGCAAGCCACGCGCCTGATAGTGTGGTAGGGAAGTGGTGGCGGTGGGGACGATCAGCCAACCGACGTCTGTCTGCCGGATGTTGACGCCCGCAGGCCACGCGCGCCATTTCCACTTCTCTGTGTCCTGCTAATATATTCTTAACTCCCCTGAATAGTGTTGATTTTTCAGTTGCATTTCCTCGAGCTTATACTCAATAGTGTCGGATTGTAATAGTTTGTGTTGCTTGGATTCGTTGCCTTAACGTAAGCTGTCAGGACATGAATAAGATAGACCAATGCCTCAAGTGTCTTCATCTCACCGGATGTGAATCAGTCGGTTCACCGAGCTTGTGTTTTGCCTTTGTTGGTTTATGTTTTGTGTTCAGTTATCAGTTTCGCCAGTCACCACAATAATATTTCATGAACCTGAAAATTCGGGGAAACTTTTAAGTATCAGTTTCCGCGTGTCAGGTCAATGTAAAACTTCTGAAACTTAATCTACATTCTCAGACATACAAACGATAATTTTCATCCTCTTAGAGATGATTGAACGATTCCAATTAATGAATAACTTCACTGCTATTTCACCGTTTCTTTACCGTGAGCCTTGTGTCGCAACCTAAGGGGGGAAGCAAGCAGTTGTATTATCAGCTCACCAGTTAATTAAGGGGAGGAAATATATTATACGACTACTAAAAACCCCGAAGCTTAAGCAATGTTGTGGAATAATTGGCTAAACTTCTCAACGATTTAGTAATTAGATTTTTCCTCGTAACTCGAGATATTAAATCGCAATATAACTGTTTGACTGAGACTGGAACGCAAAAACACTCAATGGACTCACACTTAAGACTCTTCCTTAATTACCTAACAGTCACTTAGCACCAGTTAGGGCCCTTGATATTCGTGTTTACAAAGGCCCTTGATATTCGTGTTTACAAAGGCCCTTGATATTCGTGTTTACAAAGTCCCTTAATTCGTAATTACAAAGGCCCTTGATATTCGTGTATACAAAGGCCCATGATATTCGTGTTTACAAAGGCCCTTGATATTCATATTTACAAAGTCCCTTAATTTGTAATTACAAAGGCCCTTGATATTCGTGTATACAAAGGCCCATGATATTCGTGTTTACAAAGGCCCTTGATATTCGTGTTTACAAAGTCCCTTGATATTCATATTTACAAAGTCCCTTAATTCGTATTTACAAAGGCCCTTGATATTCGTGTATACAAAGGCCCTTGATATTCGTGTTTACAAAGGCCCTTGATATTCGTGTTTACAAAGGCCCTTGATATTCGTGTTTACAAAGTCCCCTGATATTCGTGTTTACAAAGTCCCCTGATATTCGTATTTACAAAATCCCTTGATATTCGTGTTTACAAAGTCCCCTGATATTCGTGTTTACAAAGTCCCCTGATATTCGTATTTACAAAATCCCTTGATATTCGTGTTTACAAAGTCCCTTGATATTCGTGTTTACAAAGTCCCCTGATATTCGTATTTACATAATCCCTTGATATTCGTGTTTACAAAGTCCCCAAATATTCGTATTTACAAAGTCCCTTGATATTCGCGTCTACAAAGGCCCTTGATATTCGTGTTTACAAATGCCCTTGATATTTAAGTTTACAAAGTCTCTTGGTGAATTCATTACTATTTCGCCTGCAGGTGTTCACGACAGCTGACAAGGTGAACAGTTATGTGCACAAAGTTATAAAGTGCAAACGGGTTCTTTTTCCCTTGTGTACTAATATCAAGGGTTACTGTAAACACGAGCATCAAGGGTTACTGTAAACACGAGCATCAAGGGTTACTGTAAACACGAGCATCAAGGAACTGTAAACACGAGCATCAAGGGTTACTGTAAACACGAGCATCAAGGGTTACTGCAAACACGAGCATCAAGGGTTACTGCAAACACGAGCATCAAGGGTTACTGCAAACACGAGCATCAAGGGTTACTGTAAGCACGAGCATCAAGGAACTGTAAACACGAGCATCAAGGGTTACTGCAAACACGAGCATCAAGGGTTACTGCAAACACGAGCATCAAGGGTTACTGCAAACACGAGCATCAAGGGTTACTGTAAACACGAGCATCAAGGAACTGTAAACACGAGCATCAAGGGTTACTGCAAACACGAGCATCAAGGAACTGTAAACACGAGCATCAAGGAACTGTAAACACGAGCATCAAGGAACTGTAAACACGAGCATCAAGGGTTACTGCAAACACGAGCATCAAGGAACTGTAAACACGAGCATCAAGGAACTGTAAACACGAGCATCAAGGAACTGTAAACACGAGCATCAAGGGTTACTGCAAACACGAGCATCAAGGAACTGTAAACACGCGCATCAAGGAACTGTAAACACGAGCATCAAGGAACTGTAAACACGAGCATCAAGGGTTACTGCAAACACGAGCATCAAGGAACTGTAAACACGAGCATCAAGGAACTGTAAACACGAGCATCAAGGAACTGTAAACACGAGCATCAAGGAACTGTAAACACGAGCATCAAGGGTTACTGCAAACACGAGCATCAAGGAACTGTAAACACGAGCATCAAGGAACTGTAAACACGAGCATCAAGGTACTGTAAACACGAGCATCAAGGAACTGTAAACACGAGCATCAAGGAACTGTAAACACGAGCATCAAGGAACTGTAAACACGAGCATCAAGGAACTGTAAACATAAACATCAAGGAACTGTAAACACGAGCATCAAGGAACTGTAAACACGAGCATCAAGGAACTGTAAACACGAGCATCAAGGTACTGTAAACATAAACATCAAGGAACTGTAAACACGAGCATCAAGGTACTGTAAACATAAACATTAGGAGGGACTGTAAACACAAACATCAAGGGACTGTAAACATAAACATCAAGGAACTGTAAACACAAACATTAAGGGGAACTGTAAACACAAACATTGATGGATTCTAAATGCAAACACCAAGAGAGTAAGTAAGTGCAAACATCAGAGGATTCTATAAACACAAACATCAGAGGATTCTATAAACACAAACCTAAGGGATCCTAAAAGAAAATAAAAACATAATAGAATCCTTGTGGCTCCGGACCTAGAGTTTAAGCCTTTGTGTAGGGGATAGGATCGCCCTTTTTCGATTGTCATCTGTTTTTGTGTGGAGTTATCGTACCTACTTCCGGCGGATTCCAGTATGCATCGTCTCGCTAGGGTGGACAGGCCTCGTCTTCCTGGGTTAGACTCTGTGCTGGAGCTGTTATTACGTGTATAACCACCGCTGCCGCATCTGCTGTATATAGACTTTAGTTATGATAAATAAATTACTTAAATATGTTTATTTCTACGTATACGACTTTCTGTTTTGTTTGTATATTTATTTATCTTATTATTTATTTAATTAGTCACGTCTTAGTAGTTGACTAGACATAATTACGTATTTTTTTATTATATATTCATGGATATTTGTAATTAAGAAGCCCGTGTGAAATTAGCAATCTGTATACTTACATTATTGAACTGTAATTCCTTTTGTCTTAATTGTTTGTGCACCTGTAATTACCTGTATCTTGAAAACAACTGTACACCTGTAATTAACCTGTACACATTTGTCTACCTTGCAAACAACTAAACACCTGTGATTACCTATACCGTGCAAACAGCTGTACACCTGTGATTACCTGTACTACCTATCCGTGTATCATGTTCCCGTGAGCACCTGGCGCACCTGTGAGGGAGAAAGGTGAGGGTGGTGGAGCGGAGAGAGTTGTCTTAATTACCGGTATGATGAGGCTGGTTATTAAACAGGTCTCTTGAACCCGTTCCGTATACATACATATAAACTCGTCCGGTTGATTAATGCCAGGATCTCAGGATGATCAGGCTAACCTAACCAAACCTTAACCTGATGTAGCATTATAGAATTAACCTAACCAACGGAACCTATATTAACGTAACGTAGCTTAACCCAACCCAAAACAACTCAACCCAACCCAACCCAACCCAACCTATAAACGAGAGGTTAGCAATGAAACTAATCACTAAAAATATGAAGAAATATTATTGAAATTAAGACGAGTTGTAATCCCGTCTCCCGCCATTCCGTATCAGCCAATCAGATGGAAGGGGGGCGGGGCATCTTCACCAGGATATTTTGTATCAGCCAATCACGTGCAAGGGGAGGCGGGGCTTTTTTTATCAGACTGTTTTTAAGGGTTTATAGAAATCTGGCCTTGGTATTATTAAAGATGAGATGTTACTGTGGTGCTTCTACCTGTGAACCATAGAAATACACACACACACACACACAGAGAGAGAAAGAGAAATACGCACACAAAGAAAAAGATATACACACACACATCACAACACACACAGAGGTAGGTGAGGTGGGGCAGGTGTGCAGGACGACAGGTAAGGGACGGGAAGCACAAACTGGTGGGGGGAAATTGGGTACTTCCTCCTGGTCCGGATACCTGTGGGTGGTGCTGCCTAGTCTAACCTAACCTATCTCGTTCCTGCCGTTCCCAGCTTTGTCTCTCTTGTGTGTGTGTGGGGGGGGGGGGGGTTATAGTAGCGGTGATGGTGGTAGTGGTGGTGGTAATTCTATTGTTGTTCTTGCTGTTGGTGGTGGTTGTGGTTTGTGATGTTGGTAGTAGTGGTGGTGGTGGTTCTAGTGATGATGGTAGTGGTTCTAGTGGTAATGGTAGTAGTAGTATTGTTATAGTGATGGTAGTGATTGTTTTGTTTGTGGTAGTAGTGATTGTTCCAGTTGTGTTGGTGGTGGTAGTGGTGACTGTGGCAAATTCCCAGTACACCTGCAGTAGGCGGGGGCAAGGCCAAGGATGTGAGGTGACCCTATAAAAAGAATAAGAGGGGGGAGGGTGGGTGGGGGGAGGGGCAGGGGTGGGGGGTCTTTAGGGAGAAAAGCTTGGGGGGGGAGGGATAGTGAGAGACGGAGGGAGAGGAAGGGGAGAAGAGGGTAATGATGAGAATCGGTGTTTCTCTTTAACCCTGCCGCCCCCACAGAGGACACACGCGGGGACGAGAATCACCAGAGGTCCTGTTGGCTAATGTATAGGAAGGACCTCACCACGGCCTTCACAACAAACACCTGAAGCCTTGAGATACTTAATACTAGTCTTGGGTGTAGGTGTAGACGCGATAGAAGGTGTAGCGAAAGATTGGCATGTAGTCGTAGGTATAAACACATATTTGGGATATTGTTTGATGATGAGGGCGACCCATAGAAGTGCGTCTGGCGAAGTGTGTGGTAGGAGGTAAAGGCCAGGTTATGTCCGTCTGGCGAAGTGTGTGTGTGACATGAACCAAGGGCAAGGTTAGCTGCGTCTGGCGAAGTGTGGCGAGGTTGGTTGATGGAGGCGTGGGAATGTTCCCTGGCCGACAGACACTCGGGACAATTACACTGGCCAAATAAACCACCAGGGATGTGACGTGGCGTCCTGCAGGGTGGGTAATGTCTGTCAGGTTCCCCTTCTCTTTCCCTATCTTCCTCTTTTCCTTCTTCACTCTCTCCCACTTTCCCTCACTCTTATCTCTCCCTCTCCCTTCTTCTCTTATCCACTTCCTCCTCCCCTCCCTTCTTCCCTATCTTTCCCTCTCTCCCTCACTGCCACTTTCTCCTTCTCTGTCTGCTCCTCCTGTTCTCTCTCTCACCACCACCACCACCACTACAGCCACTACAACCACCACTTTCACCACCACCACTTTCACCACCACCACAACCACCACTACTACAACCACCACCACCACCACGACCACCACCACCACTACAACCACCAGTTTAATTCGTAGTAGTGTGGTGAGCTGACAGCCCCTCAGAGCGACCACAGTGTACCTGGTATTTATACACAAGTAACACAACACACCAGTAGTAAAGTGAGAGGAAGTCACTGGTCTGGGAGAACTGATTTAGAAACACCTGTGCTGCCTCCATCACCAACATGAACATTAGGAACCCAGTGTATTTCGCTTGATGATTAAGTACTACCTAACCTAACCCAATGCTAACCTAACCTAACCTAACATAATATAACGTAACCTAACCTAATGCTAACCAACCCTAACCTAACCTAATGCTAACTAAACTTAACCTAACCTAATCCCCTTATTTAACGTTAGGTTAGGTTAGGGTTGGTTAGGTAAGGTTAGGTTAGGGTTGGTTAGCGTTTGGTTAGGTTTGGTTAGGTTAGTAGTGAGAGTATTTAATCATCAGGTGAAATAAATTGTGGTTCCTAAACTTCACGGAGAATCTAACACGAGCAGGAAGAAGAAGAAAGGGGAGGAGCAGGAGAAGCATTGACTGTGTAAGGCTGGAGGAGGAGGAGGACAGGGAAGGGGAAGAAAAGGAGGAAGGAACTAGTAAGAAGGGGAGGAAGAGGAAAATGGGACAAGGAGGAGGAGGAAAGGAAGAGGAGGAGAGCGTGAGCATTGGAGGAGGACAAGGGGGGGGGGGAGAGGAAGAGGAGGAGAGTGTGCGCAGTAGAGGGGGGGGGTGTGGTTGGTTCTCACGCCCCCCCCATTCCCCCTCCATCCCCGGACATAAGTGCTCGAGTAATTTGCCGTGCACCAGAAATCGGAAATAGCCCCCGCGGGTCCATGGCCGGGGCGTGGGACCCGACACAGGGGCACCGAGACCCGGGATATACCACTCCCACCCCACACAATCCCACTGGACACCAAACCCCCACACAATCCCACTGGACATCAAACCCCCACACAATCCCACTGGACATCAAACCCCCACACAATCCCACTGGACATCAAACCCCCACACAATCCCACTGGACATCAAACCCCCACACAATCCCACTGGACATCAAACCCCCACACAATCCCACTGGACATCAAACCCCCACACAATCCCACTGGACATCAAACCCCCACACAATCCCACTGGACATCAAACCCCCACACAATCCCACCAGCCGGGCAAAGTTCTGTTAAAAAAATTCCCCAGAAAAACCCCGTCAGGTATTTTTCCCCAGCAGCATAAAATCTCCCCACAAAATTCTTAACGTGTCATAATATACTGGTGGGTTAGGTTAGGTTTAGGTTAAGTTCATATTAAACTTAGGTTAAGGTTGGTTAATATTAGATTAGGTTTAGGTTTAGATTAAGTTAATTTCTGGTATAAGGTTAAGTTTAATTTAAGCTGAGCTAGATAAGATTAAGGTAAGGACAGTTTAGGTTAAGGTTAGATTAAGTTAAGTTTAATTTAAGTTAGGTTAAGTTATATTGATCAACCTCGCTGTGTATGGCGGAAAATAACAATACGTGTTGTAATAAACTAAAGTGAAAGTTAAACAAGGACTCAAGACTTGAGTTACGTTACTTGTTTATGATGAGTACACAGTGTAACCTCTATATAACGGACTACAGGGAGAGGAAAGTCCGTTGTATCGAGGGTATATTGAAACCTCTATTTAACGGACTACAGGGAGAGGAAAGTCCGTTGTATCGAGGGTATATTGAAACCTCTATTTAACGGACTACAGGGAGAGGAAAGTACGTTGTATCGAGGGTATATTGAAACCTCTATTTAACGGACTACAGGGAGGGGAAAGTCCGTTGTATCGAGGGTATATTGAAACCTCTATTTAACGGACTACAGGGAGAGGAAAGTCCGTTGTATCGAGGGTATATTGAAACCTCTATTTAACGGACTACAGGGAGAGGAAAGTCCGTTGTATCGAGGGTATATTGAAACCTCTATTTAACGGACTACAGGGAGAGGAAAGTCCGTTGTATCGAGGGTATATTGAAACCTCTATTTAACGGACTACAGGGAGAGGAAAGTCCGTTGTATCGAGGGTATATTGAAACCTCTATTTAACGGACTACAGGGAGAGGAAAGTCCGTTGTATCGAGGGTATATTGAAACCTCTATTTAACGGACTACAGGGAGAGGAAAGTCCGTTGTATCGAGGGTATATTGAAACCTCTATTTAACGGACTACAGGGAGAGGAAAGTCCGTTGTATCGAGGGTATATTGAAACCTCTATTTAACGGACTACAGGGAGAGGAAAGTCCGTTGTATCGAGGGTATATTGAAACCTCTATTTAACGGACTACAGGGAGAGGAAAGTCCGTTGTATCGAGGGTATATTGAAACCTCTATTTAACGGACTACAGGGAGAGGAAAGTCTGTTGTATCGAGGGTATATTGAAACCTCTATTTAACGGACTACAGGGAGAGGAAAGTCCGTTGTATCGAGGGTATATTGAAACCTCTATTTAACGTACTACAGGGAGAGGAAAGTCCGTTGTATCGAGGGTATATTGAAACCTCTATTTAATGGACTACAGGGAGAGAAAAGTCCGTTGTATCGAGGGTATATTGAAACCTCTATTTAACGGACTACAGGGAGAGAAAAGTCCGTTGCATCGAGGGTATATTGAAACCTCTATTTAACGGACTACAGGGAGAGGAAAGTCCGTTGTATCGAGGGTATATTGAAACCTCTATATAAAGAACTACAGGGAGAGGAAAGTCCGTTGTATCGAGGGTATATTGAAACCTCTATTTAACGGACTACAGGGAGAGGAAAGTCCGTTATATCGAGGGTCGTTTGAAGTGAAGGCCTCCATTATATGTATACACGTTATCATAATATGTATACACGCTGCCCTAATATGTATACACGCTGCGTTAATGTGTATACACGTTATCATAATATGTATACATCCTGCCTTAATATGTATACATGGTGCTTTAATATGTATACACGGTATCTCTAGTAAATAATCTAACAGGTTGTGTGTATACATTTTTAAGACATGTATATACGAGCTTGTTGTTGATGGTTGTGTATGTATGGCGATATAGGTTAGGTTAGGTTAGGTTAGGATGTGTATGAGTGTATAATTATATAGCTAGTTAAGGGTTAGGTTAGGATAGGATGTGTATGAGTGTATAATTATATAGCTAGTTAAGGGTTAGGTTAGGTTAAGTTGTGTGTGTGTCTATAGCTAGTTAAGAGTTAGGTTAGTTTGTGTATGACTGTATGTATGATGATGTTAAGTTAGGCTGTGTATGACTGTATGTATGATGATGTTAAGTTAGGTTAGGTTAAGTTAGGTTGTGTATGACTGTATGTATGATGATGTTAAGTTAGGTTAGGTTAAGTTAGGTTGTGTATGACTCTATGTATGATGATATTAAGTTGTGTATGACTCTATGTATGATGATATTAAGTTGTGTATGACTATGTATGATGATATTAAGTTGTGTATGACTATGTATGATGACGTTAAGTTGTATATGACTCTATGTATGTATAATGGCGTAATTAAGTAAGTTAGTTAATGACCTGTAATAGTTGGTCCCCTGAGGGTTGGTCGGTATCAATGCTGGTGTGGTGTCGTCATTACTGAAGGCGTATTAGAGTTCAGTTCCCAAGCAATTTATGGGTTTGTTATGCCTGATAGTTGACCCTCCATAGTGGTTTGGTTTGGGTTAGATTACGTTAGGTTTAGGTTTGGTTTAGGTTAGTTTAGGTTTAGGTTAGGTTAGGTTTAGGTTAGGGTTAGGTTTAGGTTTGGTTTAGGTTAGGTTAGTTTAGGTTTAGTTGGTTTAGGTTAGTTTAAGTTTGGTTTAGGTTAGGTTTAGGTTTGGTTTGATTAGATTACGTTTGGTTTAGGTTAGTTTAGGTTTGGTTTAGGTTAGGTTAGGTTAGATCAGGTTGATGATAGAGGAAGTAGAAGGGAGGGTATAGGAAGGAGGAATTAAATTACTACTACTACAAATCGCAATTATAGCGATGAGATGATGTGAGGTGTGCGGGCCCCATACGTTATAGGCGATGATAGATATACTCCCCCGAAGTTATTATAAGATTATAGGGTTGTAGCAGGTCGGTAGTGAGTTGTTATACGTTGATAGTGTGTTCCGCGGCGGCAGGAGATGTTGTTACTGTTATATAGTATTTACTGCACGGTGGGGGAATGACACTGTTTATAATACTCACTAACGAGTCGAGGTTTCCTTCTCGACAGCCCTGGGAGAGGATGTGGTGGTGATGGTAGTGGGGGTGGTAGTGGTGGTGGTGGTGGTAGTGGTGGTGGTAGTGGGGGTGGTGGTGGTAGTGGTGGTAGTGGGGGTGGTGGTAGTGGTGGTGATGGTGGTAGTTGTAGTGGTGGTAGTTGTAGTGGTGGTAGTGGTGGTGATGATGGGGGTGGGGGTGGTGGTAGTAGTGGTGGTTGATTTTATTTTTTTGTATTTTGCCGCTTACAGTGGCTACTTTGTTGTGCACCCCACACTCATCCTGTGAGCGGTAGCGCAAAAGGATTACTAGAGTAAAGTTTACAAAGGGTCATAATAATTAACCCCAGTGGCCAGGATATTATGGCACTGAATGTTACACAGTATTTCAATTACATTATTTGTTTAGTTCTATACATAAAGGGTAACTTATTCACAAATGCGTGAGTACAGGCGTGTGAGGCAGTATGTCTGGCCTCACACTTTGTTATTCACATTTGCATGAGAAGTATTCAAGCACATTGCGTATTTGGTTCTGTACATGAGAACTGATATAGTTACTAAGTGCAAAAAAGTGGATACAATCTTAATATGTCGGCTATCTTGCCATTAGAGATGAAGTGTTGTGCCATTTCACACACAGTGTGCTTGGACCTGTCCCTAAAAGGTTCTATCTTCACACAGTCGAGGACGTAGTGTTCAAGTATGTGGCCATATGTATGGCCACACACTTTACATTTAGTTTTGTTTGCATCTGCTTGAGGAACATACTGCCAAAGGTACTTATATCCTAACCTTAATCTAGCGGATACAACATCTTGTAATCTAGTGATCTTGTTACTTGCTCCATATACATGTTTCACTTGATACATCTCATCATGGTAACCTATGGATCGACTAGTGCCTGTTTGCACTTGTCTACTTGCGTCAAACTCATCAATAAGTTCTTTCCTAATTACAGTTTTAAGGGTTCTTTTTGACAGACCCAAATTGTATTCAGCGGTGTCTTTGTTAGACGCGAGTTTGGCGAGGGCATCAACTCTGTCATGTTTTATGGTGGTGGTGTACATAACAGGTAGGGTGAATAAGCACATCACGTACACTGGTGGGAGGGTTCATGTACGTAGGTAGGTTCGTGGGAGGGTTCATGTACGTAGATTGTCTGGTGAGAAGGTTCATGTACGTACACAGGTTCGTTGGGGGGTTCATGTTAGGTTGGAGGGAAGGTGAGAGGAAGAGGCGGGGGGGAGGGAAGGTTCTCAGATCATCCACACGTTGATCCACCTCCTCCTAAATCTCCTCCTCTTCCTACTCCTCCTCCTTCCTGTTAACACTTACATATAATGATGGAAAAGGTAATGTTTTTACAATAATATCATTATACAAGTTCACATTTATTCACCAGGTGTATAAATTGTGCAGGTATATATATATACAAGCAGTGTATATAGAGTGCAGGTATACAAATAATGTACATATGCAGTGCAGGTATAAAATGTACATAGGCAGTGCAGGTATACAAAGTTAGGTTAGGTTAGGTTAAGTAAGAATTATGTGAGAGTAAGTTAGGTTATCGTTTGGGTGTTTAATTAGCACGTGGTATATGCTGGAGTGCCTAATCTTCAGGTGATTCCAGTCATCTGAGAGTGGCAGTGAGGGAGGAAGGGCGTGGTTGACCCCCAATGACGCAGCAGCACCCCGTGGTTGACCTCTCCTGCACGGGGTGAACCCAGGGCAGAGGTTATCACTACTGCAGCGGCGGGGGGCTATTAGAGAGGCGGATCACGGGAGTGTGGGAGAGAGAGAGAGAGAGAGAGAGAGAGAGAGAGAGAGAGAGAGAGATCTACCAGTGGACGCGTGGCAGCAGTGAGCCAGGTGGTGGTGGTGGTGGTAGTTGTGGAGGGCTCGGGCGTGTGTCCTGCCACGAGCTGTAAACCGCTGAGCGAGGGAGGAGGTGGGGGAGAGGGAGGAGATGGGGGAGAGGAGGGGCGAGGGAGGAGATGGGGGAGAGGAGGGGCGAGGGAGGAGATGGGGGAGAGGTGAGTGAGGCGGTGGGGAGAAGAAAGGCGAGGGAGATGGAAGGCTACACGCGAGGTAGAGGGAGGAGGTGTGTGCACATGGTGGAAGGAAGGGGAGTGGTATGGGAAGGAGGAGGAGGAGGAGGAGGGGCGAATGTAAGTTGACCTGAGGTGGTTACCGCAACAGTGACCCCAGAAGGAGGGTCAGATGACAGAGAAGGCCGTCACTACCACCACCACCACCACCAACAACAACAACTACAACAATAACAATAAATTATAACTACTATCACCTACACTTTCTCAATTTCCAAACTATTAAACCTATATCCTCATCTCAATCTTTTTTCACATTTTCTTTAATCTAAAAAACCAAAAAACAAACAATGATTCCTCTCTCCTACACTGAGGTCATCACACATCTAACTGACTCACTTAACACCACAACAATACCAGACTCACTCACATCTAAACATCACTAGAATGAACTGACTCACTTAACACCACAACAATACCAAACTAACTCACATCTAAACATCACTAGAATGAACTGACTCACTTAACACCACAACAATACCAGACTCACTCACATCTAAACATCACTAGAATGAACTGACTCACTTAATACCACAACAATACCAAACTAACTCACATCTAAACATCACTAGAATGAACTGACTCACTTAATACCACAACAATACCAAACTAACTCACATCTAAACATCACTAGAATGAACTGACTCACTTAACACCACAACAATACCAGACTCACTCACATCTAAACATCACTAGAATGAACTGACTCACTTAACACCACAACAATACCAGACTAACTCACATCTAAACATCACTAGAATGAACTGACTCACTTAACACCACAACAATACCAGACTCACTCACATCTAAACATCACTAGAATGAACTGACTCACTTAACACCACAACAATACCAGACTCACTCACATCTAAACATCACTAGAATGAACTGACTCACTTAATACCACAACAATACCAAACTAACTCACATCTAAACATCACTAGAATGAACTGACTCACTTAACACCACAACAATACCAGACTCACTCACATCTAAACATCACTAGAATGAACTGACTCACTTAACACCACAACAATACCAAACTAACTCACATCTAAACATCACTAGAATGAACTGACTCACTTAACACCACAACAATACCAGACTAACTCACATCTAAACATCACTAGAATGAACTGACTCACTTAACACCACAACAATACCAGACTCACTCACATCTAAACATCACTAGAATGAACTGACTCACTTAACACCACAACAATACCAGACTCACTCACATCTAAACATCACTAGAATGAACTGACTCACTTAATACCACAACAATACCAAACTAACTCACATCTAAACATCACTAGAATGAACTGACTCACTTAACACCACAACAATACCAAACTCACTCACATCTAAACATCACTAGAATGAACTGACTCACTTAACACCACAACAATACCAGACTAACTCACATCTAAACATCACTAGAATGAACTGACTCACTTAACACCACAACAATACCAGACTCACTCACATCTAAACATCACTAGAATGAACTGACTCACTTAATACCACAACAATACCAAACTAACTCACATCTAAACATCACTAGAATGAACTGACTCACTTAACACCACAACAATACCAAACTAACTCACATCTAAACATCACTAGAATGAACTGACTCACTTAATACCACAACAATACCAAACTAACTCACATCTAAACATCACTAGAATGAACTGACTCACTTAATACCACAACAATACCAAACTAACTCACATCTAAACATCACTAGAATGTTTTGGTAAGATTAATTTTCCATCACATATCCGGAAAACAATGGACAGATGATGGCAGATTTCGTCGGTCCAGGGAGGGTGTCTGGTGTCGTGTGGGGTGGCTCCTCTTTCACTGTCGTAAGAGCTTTAGTATCTTACGTAACACACACACACACACACACACACACACACACACGAGTCTCCCAAGGGTTTCTGACCTCACGTAGGGGGGGGGGGGTTATATCTCGTGTTTACCATAAAGAGGCGTACTCGTGTGTGTGTGTGTGTGTGTGTGTGTGTGTGTGTGTGTGTGTGCTAGATTTCGTTCAGTTAAGTCATTAATTAGTGAAGGAAATTTTTGGGGGGACAATGATTGACATATCTGAAGTTTAGTTATTTCTTCAGGATAGGCTAGTTTAGGTTAGGTTAAATGAGGTTAGTTTAGGTTAAGTTAGGTTAGTTTAGGTTAAGTTAGGTTAGATTAGGTTAGTTTAAGTTAGGTTAAGTTAGTTTAAGTTAGCTTAGGTTAATCATAGTGTTGAATTGTCATTTAATACAAAGTTTTCCACAGGGGGAGGGAGGGGCAAAATAGTGAGGGTGACAGTGTCTTGGATGAGGCAGGAAGGATAGGGCCGCAGGATCCAGGATGTGGGTGTGAGGGGTCCTGTGAGGGCTGGCTGGGTCGCCCCTCCACCACCACCTCACATCCTTGTCACCGGAAGTGCTCCTTGGGGGATGATAGAGATCACCTGGTGTAGTTCCCCTGGGTCACTGACTACCCCCTCCTCACTTCCTCCCTTCTCCCCCTAATCCTTCACCCTCTCTCTTTCCTCCCTCCCTCACCATTATCCCTATCCCTTGTTCTAATCCTCACCCTTTCATCTCCTTCCCACCCAAGAATCCTTCATCCCACTTCCTTCCCCCTCACCCCCTCCCCCCAATCCCTCAGCCTCCCCTAGCCTCCCTCTTCCCCCCCCCCCCCGGCCTCCCACTTCCCCCCCCCCCCTAGCCTCCCTCTTCCCCCCCCCCCCTACATTTAGACATCAATCACTATCGTAAAATAAGTCTGATAACGAACGATAGATTATGTCCCGGATAACGAACACCAGATAGATTATGTCCCGGATAACGAACACCAGATAGATTATGTCCCGGATAACGAACACCAGATAGATTATGTCCCGGATAACGAACACCAGATAGATTATGTCCCGGATAACGAACACCAGATAGATTATGTCCCGGATAACGAACAATAGACGGATAAATGATACACCGGATAATAATAGATTGGAAATAGAGAAATAATGAAGGTAAGCAGGACTGGATAGGGCCGGATAGGAGGCATGGGAACGGAATATCTGAACAGCGTGAGATTATGGCCGGATATCGAAGGTGGCAAAGACCGGATGCTAATTATTTTATGAGGAGGGGAGTCCTACATAACCGGATGTCCTTATTTTGGTATTTTGTTTTTGTTTTGGGTGTGTGTGTGTGTGTGTGCGTGTGCGTGTGTGTGTGTGTGTGTGTGTGTGTGTGTGAGGGGAAAATATGTCCATGGGAAAGAGGGGAGAAAACTGATGCTGTCTTCCTGTCCCCCCCCGCCCTACCACCTCTCTCTCTCTCATTCCGGAAAGGAGAAAGGGAGGGTAAGGGAGGGGTCTATAATTATTGTAGTCCCTCCCTCCCTCCCTTCCAGCTTCCCTCCCTCCCTCCCTCCCTCCCTCCCTTCCTTCCTTCCTTCCTTCCTTCCTTCCTTCCCGTTAATGCTCAATCATGTATGGTGTCATTTATCCCAGCGACAAAGTGATGGTATTTCCGAGACAGGTGATGGTGGTGGGTGATGGTGGTAGTGTGGTGTGATAGTGTATGGTGGTGGTGGTAGTACTGGTAGTGGTGGTGGTGGTAGTAGTGGTGGTGGTCACAAATGGAGAAGGGTAGTGCGTGTAGGTCGGGCACCACCACCAATACCACGCTGTAGCCACATCCTCCTCCTCCTCCTCAACGGGACAACCTTGATGCTTGGCCTTCAACACCTCACGAGAGAGAGAGAGAGAGAGAGAGAGGTCAAGTTTAGATCATTGTCTAAGGTCTCTCTTCATCAATGGTACTTATCGGTTTATTAGAAAGTACAGCAGCCAGAGAGGTGAAAATACACAATGAACGCATAAAAAATGACATACAGTATTAGGTATATAGCTCTCAATACAAAAAGGAGACACACAGACAATTGGATTTACACACAAAACTAAACAAGGTAAAGACACCAACGTTATGATACCGTCACCACCTGGGAACAACCGCACCTGTATATTAAACTTTAATGATGTCTATTATTTAACTTTTGATTCTGTGTTTGGACCAACCATCTCTACCGTCGACCTCACCACCTCTCCTGTACCGTGGTATAGCGGCCAGCTGAGGGAAGAGGGTGGAGAGTGACTCACGCTAAAGAAAGCAAGTGTTTATAATAATAATATTATTATTATTATTAAAATAATAATGATAATAATATAATAATAATAATAATAATATTAATGATAATAATATTATTATTATTATTAATATAATAATTATATTAATATAATAATAATAATAATATATTAATGATAATAATAATAATAATAATAATAATATTATTATTATTATTATTATTATTATAATAATAATAAAATAATAGTAATAATAATAATATTAATGATAATAATAATAATAATATTATTATTATTATTATTATTATTATAATAATAATAATAAAATAATAGTAATAATAATTAACGGTTTGTTGAAAAAATTCAGCAGCCCAAAGGCTGAAAATATAGAGTGGACAACTGGACATACCTGACTTATTATACACGTTCACAAGGGGGGGGGGGGGGGTTAACACAAGCTTTCATTAGAGAAATGAAAAGGAACAAACAGTGAACATAGAAATTACTGTTTACAGTGGAGGTCACATAGGTCACGTGCGCTGAGGCGTTGAACAGCAAACACGTAGTGTAGTAACTCGATGTGTGTACGTATGTGTGTGTGTGTGTATATGTGTGTGTCTGTATATGTGTACCTAACAAGTTCATTCACACCCTCATTAGGTCATCAACGGAGATGGGGAGAAAATGACTTTAATACGTGTTGGTTAAGTTGATCTTTCCCACAACCTCCCAAGACTACATCAAACCCTCACAGTTTCCCCAGAAGGCAGGAGATCTTCCTCGACCCGATCCTAATTTCCTCAACCCACCCACGATAAAAAAAATGAGAGAATATTCCCACGACAGGACAAATGGCGGACCTTCTCCCTGTTGCCCCTGGGGGAAAAAATGAGTCAGGTGTTGGTACTTAGTGTTATAGTACTCTGGGTCTTAAGGAAGTCTTGTATAAGGATGTTAATCGTTGTTAAACTGTGAGGAAGTGAAGGAAGTGAGGGAATGAGACTAGCCAGGGTGTGAATTAAGATCCAGGAGCCCAAGGTTAAGACATCTTCACCCTTGGGTCCTGTGTGTGGGAAATATTTTGTTCTCTCTCTCTCTCTCTCTCTCTCTCTCTCTCTCTCTCTCTCTCTCTCTCTCTCTCTCTCTCTCTCAGCTGAGGATAAGAACACACAGGTTTGTTATGGTTGGTAATCTCATTTTATAGTCAGGTGTATTATGTGTTGCTGAGTCACCGCATATTAGTTCTAACCTAACAAAACATAACCAAACCTAACCTAACCAAACCTAACGCAACCTAACCTAACCTAACCTAACCTCACCTCACCGAACCTAACCTAACCTAACCTAACCTAACCAAACCTAACCGAACCTAACCGAACCTAACGCAACCTAACCTAACCTCACCTCACCGAACCTAACCTAACCTAACCTAACCTAACCGAACCTAACCAAACCTAACGCAACCTAACCTAACCTAACCTAACCTAACCTAACCTAACCTAACCTCACCTCACCGAACCTAACCTAACCTAACCTAACCAAACCTAACCGAACCTAACCGAACCTAACGCAACCTAACCTAACCTCACCGAACCTAACCTAACCTAACCTAACCTAACCGAACCTAACCAAACCTAACGCAACCTAACCTAACCTCACCTCACCGAACCTAACCTAACCTAACCTAACCTAACCTAACCTAACCAAACCAAACCTAACCTAACCTAACCGAACCTAACCTAACCTAACCTAACTCAGGTAATCATTAGGTTGTTTAATCATCAGGTGAAACAAAGTTAGGGGGGGGGCGCCTAATCTCCAGGTATTCCTAAAATTAACTTATAAACCTTTAAGACTCAGAGCTACAAGAGGGGGGGTCGAGTGAGGGAGGGAGAGAGGGGGACGAGTGAGGGAGGGAGAGAGGGGGACGAGTGAGGGAGGGAGAGAGGGGGACGAGTGAGTGAGGGAGAGAGGGGGACGAGTGAGGGAGGGAGAGAGGGGGACGAGTGAGGGAGGGAGAGAGGGGACGAGTGAGGGAGGGAGAGAGGGGACGAGTGAGGGAGGGTGAGTGGGGGACGAGTGAGTGAGGGAGAGAGAGGGAGGGAGAGAGGGGGTCGAGTGCGGGAGGGAGAGAGAGGGAGGGGAGGGGGTCGAGTGAGGGAGGGAGAGAGGGGGACGAGTGAGGGAGGGAGAGAGGGGGACGAGGGAGGGAGGGAGAGAGGGGAGGAGTGAGGGAGGGAGAGGAGGGTCGAGTGAGGGAGGGAGAGAGAGGGAGGGAGAGAGGGGGAGAGGAGGGAGGGAGAGAGGGGGGAGGGAGTGAGGGAGAGAGGGGGAGGGGGAGGGAGGGAGAGAGGGGGAGAGTGGGGGAGAGAGGGGGGGGTGAGGGAGGAAGAGGGGGGTGAGGGAGGGAGGGAGAGAGGGGGGGGGAGGGAGAGAGGGGGGAGTGAGGGAGGGAGAGAGGGGAGGAGTGAGGGGGAGAGGGGGAGAGGGAGGGAGGGAGAGAGGGGGACGAGTGAGGGAGGGAGAGAGGGGGGAGGTGAGGAGGGAGAGGAGGGGGACGAGTGAGGGAGGGAGAGAGGGGGACGAGTGAGGGAGGGAGAGAGGGGGAGGTGAGGGAGGAGGAGAGGGGGCGAGTGAGGGAGGAGGAGAGGGGGACGAGTGAGGGAGGGAGAGAGGGGGACGAGTGAGGGAGGGAGAGAGGGGGACGAGTGAGGGAGGGAGAGAGAGGGACGAGTGAGGGGGGAGAGAGGGACGGGGGTGAGGGAGAGAGGGGGAGGGTGAGGGAGGAGAGAGGGGGACGAGTGAGGGAGGGAGAGGGGGGAGAGGAGGGGAGGAGAGGGGGGAGTGAGAGGGGGACGAGTGAGGGAGGGAGAGAGGGGGACGAGTGAGGGAGGGAGAGAGGGGGACGAGTGAGGGAGGAGGAGAGGGGGACGAGTGAGGGAGGGAGAGAGAGGGGGACGAGTGAGGGAGAGAGAGGGACGAGTGAGGGAGAGAGAGGGACGAGTGAGGGAGAGAGGTGGACGAGTGAGTGAGGGAGATTGGGGGTCGAGTGAGGGAGGGAGAGAGGGGGACGAGTGAGGGAGGGAGAGAGGGGGACGAGTGAGGGAGGGAGAGAGAGGGACGAGTGAGGGAGGGAGAGAGAGGGGGACGAGTGAGTGAGAGAGGGGGACGAGTGAGGGAGGGAGAGAGGGGGACGAGTGAGTGAGGGAGAGAGGGGGACGAGTGAGTGAGGGGCAGAGGGGGACGAGTGAGGGAGGGAGGGCGAGTGAATGCGTGAGGGAGAGAGGGAGGACAAGTGAGTGAGGTAGGGAGAGAAGGAGGGAGTGAGGGGGTCGTCGACGAGCCTCAATCAACGCCACTATTACATCATGACTCCAGGTATAAGAGGTGTTATTTGGGTGATGGTGGTGGTAGTGGTGGTGACTGTCCTGGTGGTGGTGGTTGTGGTGGTGGTAGTGATGGTGGTTGTGGTGGTAGTGGTGGTGACTGTCCTGGTGGTGGTGGTTGTGGTGATGGTAGTGATGGTGGTGATGGTTCTGGTGGTGATGGTTGTGGTGGTGATGGTTGTGGTGGTGGTGGTGATGGTTGTGGTGGTGGTGGTGGTGGAGGTTGTGGTGGTGAGGCGCTTTAAATATATTATTTTGTGTTGTGAATTAGAGGCATTGTTATTGGTGTTATATAAAGTTTTTATTGTTTGTAGTTGTGAAGTTTGGGGAATTGTTGTGGTGTGTGTGTGTGTGTGTGTGTGTGTGTGTGTGTGTGGCAGCAGTAGGACGAGGTAAACCCAGTGTTATCCTAATTGCGGGAGCCAACGTACCGCATCTTCCCACACCCGCCACTTGCCCCGCGGCTCACGTCTACCTCCCTCCCTCCACGCCCGCACCTCCCTCATTACCTCCCTCTACGCCCGTGTCTCTACCCCCTCCAAGCCTGGTTCTCCCTCTCTACGCCCGGTTCTTACGCTACGCTTACCCCTCCCACTTTACGCCCGCCTCTCCTTCTCTACGGCCACCTCCCTCTCTTCGCCCGCCACCTTCTCTACGCCCGCATCTCCTTTACGCCTGTCTCTCCTTCTTTATGCCTTTCTCTGCCTCTCTACGTCCTCACCTCCTCCTCCTCCGCCTCACCCCACGCCCGTCCATCCTTCATACACTCAACTAGAACAAAAGTGTAATGTTGTTCCATAGTTTAAATTCCCTCAGTCAGACTGTCGCGACGCTGCCATCGCCGTCTCTTTAAGTGTAAGTGTAAGTGTGTGTGTGGGTGTGTGTGACTGAATTTGCATAATTGCGTTAGTTACAGTGTGTATGCGTGTGTGTGTGTGTGTGTGACTGAATTAGCGTAATTGCGTTAGTTACAGTGTGTGTGTGTGTGTGTGTGTGTGTGTGAGTGAGTGAGTGAATATGCATAAATTCAACGAGCGTTTGTAAGTGTGCGTAAATGCGTGCGAGGGTGAGGATTTTGTGTGCGTGTGTCCGTCAAGGTGTGAGGTCTGGGTGGGTACGTGTGTGTGTCTGTGTGTGAGCGTCCTGTAAACCCATTGGCGTGTGGTCTGAGGGCGTGTGTGCGTGCCAGGGGCTTATCCTATGTGTGTGTGTGTGTGTGTGTGTGTGTGTGAGGGTCGTCGGCATGTGTGTGTGTGGAGATGGTGTGGTCGAGTAGGCTGTGCGTGCTGGCCGTGGGCGTGTGCGTGCGGGTGGTGGGCGCGTCAGGCAGGGTAGGCAGTGGTAGGTCCGTCACCTGGCCTACACAGAGATGGTCCTGTTGATCCTTGTTCCCACGGACCTGCTACCTGCTGCCTGTACCTGTGGCTTAACCTGTAGTTTGGCATCTATGTATATGTACGTGTCAGTGTGTATCTATGTTCATGGTATGTACACACACACACACACACCCACCCACCCACCCACCCACCCACCCACCCACTACTGGCCCACATCAGTAACTACGCACCCAGGTATGCATTCCAATTTCCCCCTCGACACAGGTGAAGATTATGATGCATGGTGTCGTGTGTGTGGGGGGGGGGGGGGATCGGGATGGGGAGGGGGGGTGGGGGAATGGGGTGTGTGTGTGGGGGGAGGAGGGGGGGGAGGGGGGTGGTCCTACACTAACCCACGCACGACCTGACTAAAAAAAAAAATGAGAAAAAATCCATTAAAAATTCTTACCTGTTGGTGATAGTGGCGGTGTGTGTGTGTGTGTGTGTGTGTGACTGACGGTGGAAGGGGAGATGAAAACACACACACACACACACACATACACACACAAACACAAACAGTACTCCTCACACCCGTTAAGAACAAACTCAAGGTGTGTGTCTGTTTTTTTTTTCTTTTTTTTTTTTTCAATGTTTACCTGAGCTCACCTTAGCGGCACCAGTTGGTCTTGTCTGTTGGTTTCTCTGGGGTCTCTCTCTCTCTCTCTCTCTCTCTCTCTCTCTCTCTCTCTCTCTCTCTCTCTCTCTCTCTCTCTCTCCCCTCCACCTGGTGAACACAATAAGAGACGACCTTAACACAATACACTGCTGTATCTTAAGTTACAATGGGTCTTTTTTAAACTCTTCTCTTTAACCTCCGTCCGCTATAAAACCAAACGGTATCTTCCCCTTGCAGTGATACCTCTATTTAACGTTATATCGAGGGTCCGTTATGTGTAGATCATCTTTTTAACGGACTATATAGAGATGAAAGTCTTTAGTTATTTTACAGGGAATTTGTGTAACCAGTGATTTTATGAAATTCCTAAAACTTTAAGTAAGTTATATGTAATTACTATTTCACTCGGGGGTTTATTACATGAACTTACTGAAAGTTTTAGGGACTTCATGAAATCACTGGTTACATAAATTCCCTGTTATATATACAAGTTGTACCATACACCCATACAAGGGTTCCTATACAAGGGGTACCACACATGCGGTCCCATGTAAGGGGTCCCATAAAAGGGGTCCCATACAAGGGGCCTCACACAAGGGGCCTCACACAAGGGTTCCCATGCAAGGGGTCCTATACAAGGGATGCCATACAAGGGGTCCTATACAAGCGGTCCCATGTAAGGGGTCCGATACAAGGGATCCCATACAAGGGTTGCCATACAAGGAGTTCCACATCAGGGTTCTCATACAAGGGGTCCCACACAAGGGGTCCCCCGCCTCCCCACGCACAGTAGATTTTTACAACTCTGATAACCTAGTTGTGCCGCACGAGTCAGGGGTGAGACTCTCAACAATGGCGGCCTCCACTACATGCACATGATATTCTTTCCCGTCGGAACTTGTCAACTGTTCACATAATTACGGCCATAATAAGAGCCATGGGGCCGTAGGGACGCGCTTCCGGGTACTGGCCTTCTCGCCCGTCGTTGTTCTTAGTGATGTTATTATGCCGCGCGTCACTGTTGGTGATGAGTGTCGAGGCCTGGGTTTTTGTTGACACTCGTGACGTCACCGCTGGTCACCGTCATTTGTTTTACGGGATCACAACAAAGTCTTGGAGGAGGGAGTTATTAATGACAGTTGTAGTGCATTACGTATTTTTCGTGTCTAGATCATTACAGGTGTTTAGTGACAGTTATAGCTCATCACAGGTGTGTAATAACAGGTATAACTCTTTACAGGTGTGTAGTAACAGGTATAACTAATCACAGGTGTGTAGTGGAAGGTAAAGCTTATCATTACATTGCCTAGAGACATAAGCATCAGCAATATATAACACAGGGGAGCCCTTATATGAAGTCATGGGAGAGAGAAACACACAGCGGCTCCCACAGACTCACACACACACAGTGGTCTGACGGGTCGTACAGGCAGTTAGTTGACTTTCACATGATGTAAAGATAAGAACTAAGATGAGGTTTGGTTAGGCCAGAATGTCTTAAGGGGGTGGGGTGGGTTGTGTGATCGACCGGTGTGTGTGTGTGTGTGTGTTGGTCGCCCCTCAGGCCTTGTCATTACTACATCTTGTTTACACTACCTTATTCTTCTTCCCTCCCTCATCCTGCCACACTGCCTTACACTACCCTTCTTCATCCGATTACACTACCTCATCTTTCCCCTCCCCCACCCTGTCTTACTCCCTTACCCACCCTCCCTTCCTTCCTCACCCTGCCACGCTAGCTCACCCTCTCTCCCTCACCCTGCCACACCTCTTCTTCCAAGCACAACCTCTCAATTTTCCTCCTCCTCCTCTTCCAAGCACGCCCTCATCTTCCCACCTCCACACCCACCCACCCACTTTACCCCTCCTTCACGCCTACCGTCACCCATCCCGCCCCTTCCCCCCCCCCCCCCCCCCACACCCTCACAGGATACAGGATGCGACACGTGAGGTGGTGTGTGTGAAGTGTGTCCACCCAATCCAACACCTGTCCCGCCACGCACCCTTTCCCCCTCCCCACTCCCTCCCTCCCTCTCTCTTGCTTGTTCCATCACGTGCCTTACCCACTCCGCCACGCACTCAACCCCTCCTCCAACACACACTCACTCTATCACACATTCACTCTATCACACACTCACTCTATCACACACTATTCTGAGATATGACAGGTGTGTATATGGGGGGAGGGTGAGGATTTTTTTAAGGTATAAATGACAGGTGTGTATGTGGGGGAGGGGAGGGTGAGGATTTTTTTAAGGTATATATGACAGGTGTATGACAGGTGTGCTTGTGTAGTGAAGATTACTATGACAGGTGTGCTTGTGTAGTGAAGATTACTATGACAGGTGTATGACAGGTGTGCTTGTGTATAGTGAGGATAATTATGAAGGTAAATAGTTATTACAGGTGTGCGCGTCATGAGGAGGAGGAGGAGGTGTGGGATATGTGTCATGGCGGCAGTAGTGTCTTGTGTTGGAGGTAAGAGGGGGAAGAAGGGGGAAGGGGGATTTTAGTGGTCGGTGGGACGGAACTAATGGTGAGAGCCCCCAGCAGGTGTGCAGGTCCTTCTCCTCTTGTTGTTGTTCTGTGTCGTCAGCCAGGACCCCAGAAACTAGTGAGGTCTTCCCCCCACCCCCCCTCATCCTCTCCCATTCTTCTCATCACCCCTCCCCCCCTTCTCTTCTCCCCACCCCTCCTACCATCCTCTCCTCCCCTTACTTCTTACCCTCCTCCTCCTCCCCCCTTTTACCCAAGACATATTTCCTCTTAACTGTTATTAGAGAGAGAGAGAGAGAGAGAGAGAGAGAGAGAGAGAGAGAGAGAGAGAGAGAGGTCATCCTCGACTTTTAAACAGACTGACCGTGGAGGAAGTTATTTAAAGTGAGGAATGTCAGGTAGGTTGATAAATAGATGAGGAGTAGATATGGTGAGGTGAGGGTGGAGGTGGATGTAGGGGTGACGGGGGAGGGAAGGTGTGGGTGGTGGTGGAGGTGGATGTAGGGGTGACGGGGGAGGGAAGGTGTGGGTTTATTGTTCTTATTATTATTATTATTATTATTATTGTTTTTATGTTTTCATCATCATTATCATCATTATCATCATCATCATCATCATCATCAGTAGTAGTCGTAGTAATAGTAGTGGTAGTAGTAGTATCGTTATTAATATACCTGAAGAAGTACAGTGTTACAGGTCAAGTGATAGGCCTACTTACTATCAGATGGTGGTGGAGGTGTACGTGTGTGTTGTTGTGGTCAAGACACGGAACATATTGTACACTGTGAGCTGAAGGTGGTGGGTGAGCAGGTGGTGGAAGGACAGGTGGGCGGCGTGACACCTCCACCCACCCACTCATCTCATCCACTCACCCAGCCCACCAAACCCACTTACCCTCTCAGACAGCCTACTTGAACTGATTACGCTTCTCACCTGGCGGAGTAGACTCAACCAGCCACATAGACAGACAGACAGACTGGCACATTCTTAGACAGTCAGCCACTCTACTGATACACCCACTCACCCATTCATCATAGTGATAACCTTCTTCACTGACTCCTCTTCGTCATTACCTGCTCCTCTCCCCCACACAAGAGAGAGAGAGACAACAGGACCAGCGTGTGAAGGATACCTGTTGTGGTGTGGTGGCTCCTCTTATCTCTGGTGGAGAAGTGACGACACAGGTACTCACTCACTCACTCATTTTCTCTCTGATTTTAAATTAGACAAATTTAGATTTAGGCGCGAGATAGGTAAACATTGGTTTGGAAATAGAATAGTGGACGAGTGGAACAAGTTACCGAACTTCATTAACTCGAGCACGCTGGGTAGTTTCAAACGTAGGTTGGATGGTTATATGAGCGATAGGGTTTGGGTGTAAACGGGACTGCCCAGTATGGGCCAATAACCCCGCTGCAGTTTCCTCCATTCTAATGTCTCTCTCTCTCTCTCTCCCTCTTTCTCTCTCGTGTGTGTTTAATACAGAATCTCTCTTTCTCACTATCTCTGACACACACACACACACACACACACATACATAATAATAATGGTTGCCCCTCGTGTAACAAGGATAACCGGCCCAAGGGCCACCTAGGCTTGAATTTGTTTAAGGTTTAACCACACCCTAAGTTAACGAGCTGCATGACCCAGTGTCAAGGAATAGTCCGAGAAGACCGGACAACTCGCCAACTGCACTGGATAACCATTACCCCGGAATACGATCCGCAAATCGATTAACATCCAGGTTCCCAATTACTGCTGGATAGACAGAGGCAAATGGCGTAAAGAAACTTGCCTATAGCTTCACCCTGCCCGAGGATTGAACCAGGGTCTGATCGCTTGCGAGACGAGCATGCTGACTATTACACCACAGGTCGCCACACACACACACACACACACACAGCTAAAAAAATTATGGTAATATACCTGTTCTCCCCCCCCCCCCTCCACCACCTCCCTCACACTAACACCACAATACTGACGCTCAAGTTACTCATTATCATCTTCATTATGTTCAACAGCAAACACCAACTGCTTCCTTCACTGTCACTCATTAATCACCGTGTCACCCATTCCTTCACTGTGTCACTCATTCCTTCACTGTGTCACTCATTCCTTCACCGTGTCACCTATTCCTTCACTGTGTCACTCATTCCTTCACTGTGTCACTCATTCCTTCACCGTGTCACCTATTCCTTCACTGTGTCACTCATTAATCACCGTGTCACCCATTCCTTCACTGTGTCACCCATTCCTTCACTGTGTCACTCATTCCTTCACCGTGTCACCTATTCCTTCACTGTGTCACTCATTCCTTCACTGTGTCACTCATTCCTTCACCGTGTCACCATTCCTTCACTGTGTCACTCATTCCTTCACCGTGTCACCCATTCCTTCACTGTGTCACCCATTCCTTCACTGTGTCACCCATTCCTTCACTGTGTCACTCATTCCTTCACTGTGTCACCCATTCCTTCACTGTGTCACTCATTCCTTCACCGTGTCACCCATTCCTTCACTGTGTCACTCATTACTTCACCGTGTCACTCATTCCTTCACCGTGTCACCCATTTCTTCACTGTGTCATCCATTCCTTCACTGTGTCACTCATTCCTTCACTGTGTCACTCATTCCTTCACCGTGTCACCTATTCCTTCACTGTGTCACTCATTCCTTCACTGTGTCACTCATTCCTTCACCGTGTCACCTATTCCTTCACTGTGTCACTCATTCCTTCACTGTGTCACTCATTCCTTCACCGTGTCACCTATTCCTTCACTGTGTCACTCATTCCTTCACCGTGTCACTCATTCCTTCACTGTGTCACTCATTCCTTCACTGTGTCACCCATTCCTTCACTGTGTCACTCATTCCTTCACCGTGTCACTCATTCCTTCACCGTGTCACTCATTCCTTCACCGTGTCACCCATTCCTTCACTGTGTCACTCATTCCTTCACTGTGTCACTCATTCCTTCACTGTGTCACTCATTACTCACCGCCACACACGAAATAAGATGAAATGGCTAATCTTCAGGTGAAATAAGCTGGAGTGGCTAATCTTCAGGTGATCCGTAGTCTTACTCGAAGGAATATGGTCTTGGTACACTATTGAACCATTGGAGGTGTGTCACACACCTCCAATGGTTCAATAGTGTACTAAGACCATATTCCTTTAAGTAAGACTACGGATCACCTGAAGATTAACTATTCCAGCTTATTTCACCTGAAGATTAACCATTCCAGCTTATTTCACCTGAAGATTAACCATTCCAGCTTATTTCACCTGAAGATTAACCATTCCAGCTTATTTCACCTGAAGATTAACCATTCCAGCTTATTTCACCTGAAGATTAGCCACTCCAGCTTATTTCACCAGAAGATTATCCCCATGAACCTAACCTAACCTAACCTAACCAAACCATGTAAGTGGGATGACAAAATTCGCCTAAAACAGACGATTATCCAAACCTAAATAAAAAATAGATAAGAGTTACGTACAGACAAACACTCTGCTCTACACTTGTCCGGGTTCTAAATTAATACACTCATAAATCAAGTTTTTATTGCCCTTTTTATACCTTTGTTTTCTCCCTAATTGACGTCAGAGAGGATGTTTGTCATTATAGCAGAGTCTTAGCACACCTTCGCTTCCATCTTCTTGCCTCTTGTGCTTATCTCCTTACGTGTGTGTGTGTGTGTGGGGGGGGGGGGGGGGGTTCTGAAGGACGAGTATCTCATTTTATTTTATTTTTTGTAATGTAGTTAGGTTATTTTTTTTTGTAGTTTGGATGAAGAAGGTTAATATTTAGTTAGGTTAATGTTCTTGTAGTGTGGATAAAGATTAATGTTTAGTTATGTTAATGTTTTTGTAGTGTGGATATAAGGTTAATATTTAGTTAGGTTAATGTTTTTGTAGTGTGGATATAAGGTTAATATTTAGTTAGGTTAATGTTTTTGTAGTGTGGATAAAGGTTAATATTTAGTTAGGTTAATGTTATTGTTTTATTTGTATTTTCTGTGTAGTTATTAGTCGCTCAGAGGTTAAATGAAGGAGGTAGAATCGATTGATAATTCTCGCCTCAGGGTTGGCAACGAGGGTGGGGGGGGGGGGGGGGTTATATGTTAGGTCCCTTAGCCAGATAAAGAGTTTAATTTTCCCATCACAATGCGAGTCGTATATTGTTGACCTCTGATGTACCGTGGGAGGGAGAACAACACTCCTCCCTACCTACCATTACCTGACGACACCTACCTGGGACACACCTGATGATAATACACACCTGGAACATACCTGAAAATACACAAGCAACCTAGAACAGTCATGACTACATATTTATACACCTGACAACACTCACACACACACCTAAAAACACCTGATATCACACACCTGGAATACGAATAATATCTCTGTCGCCTCTCTCAGCATCATCAACATACCTGTCTCTTATGATAATTAACCCACACCTACTAAGTGATACCAGCCCCCCCCCCCCGCCCCCCCCCCCCGCTAAACGCTTCCCAGGTATCTTTCTTCATTAATCTTCTACACTTAGGCACCTCAGGCATCAAGTGTGATATGTGTTGCCAGCTCACACTTGATGGGAGAACCTGGATGGAGTATCACCTCTGGTCCTTGAACGAATAAATAACAACGGATCTAATGGATGTACTGTGAAAACCTCTATATAAGGGATTTTTTTTCTTCTCTTTCCATATATATCCGTTAAATGGGGGGGGTCACATATAACGGATTCTCGATATAAAGGACTTTCCTCTTTATATAGTTCATTAGATGAGGGTTTGAAATTTCACTTGAGACGGAACTATACCCACTCTGGTAGTGTTGTGGCGGGGGTAAGACCACATGACGTCACTACCCACAACACTTCAGCCGCTTGGTGACAGGGGGTAAGACCACATGACGTCACTACCCACAACACCTCAGCAGCTTGGTGACAGATTTAAGACCAAGAAATGGATTTTTATTTTTTTAACTTAAGAGGATTTTTCTTTGTTCTCGCTTGGGTTTCATCTGCGTGACACTTAGATGATAATTAGTGAGATGTGTGATAATGGCCGTGTTTTAGCACATCCTGGGTCACTGACATGAGTGTTTTTTTAATTTCCTGTAAGTGAATGTTGTGTTGGGATCACCTGTAGAGTCTCCCTCCCCAGGTTTATTTCACCTAAAGCTTAACCTAACCTAACCTATCACAACTTAACCTAACCTAACACAACTTAACCGTAACCTAACCAAACCTAACTTAACCACCTCTAAATCTGTCTTTGAGTCACCCACTGCAAGAAATTAAATGGACGAAATATAGACTGGGAGAAAACTGACTGAAGCAACAGGAAATATGTCTTGCCCAAAAATAGCTTATGGCAGATGGCAAGCAGTCAGGAATGTGTATTAATATTCACGCTAGAGACACCAGGGGGGGGCATGTGACTCTCAAGGAGAAGGTTTGAGTGGAATACAAACAAGAGATCTATTACCAGTCATAGGCGATATGATCAAGAGGAAGGTTGTCAACATTAGGTAGTGTTAAAGTTGGCGAGGTTATACAGAACACTCTTATAGGGTAAAACAGGTCGCCAGAAATACACAAGACACTAACACAATAGTTCAGATTCTCCATGAATCAAGTACGTCTTTTAATCGACCTTCAATAAGTGTAGGAGTAGAGACTTATACCTACCTTTAGCAGTCTCCTCACCTCCCTCGTCTGGAGAGAATAATGAGGAACTTTGTCAATAATCATCTCATGGCTCATAATCTTATCAAGGTATTGCACCACTGGATAATGGAATAGAGATCTTGCTTAATAAAGGTACAGGTGTGGCTCAGGAAATGACTAATTTTACGGACCAGAGTCTTCCAGGTAATGTATTGCACAGGGATTTCTCCATGGCTTTCGACGACATTACATATATGATTTATTACTCCTGAAAACCCAAGCTCGTGGGTATAACTGGCCAAATGCGACTCTGAATTAAACAATGGATGAAGAACAGGAGTCAGAGAAAATGGTCTTGGGTGGAGTACCGCAAGGATCCATTATACGGCCCAGCTTGTTTGATGTCTCCTTCAGCGATACGGATATATATATTATATATATATATATATATATATTATATATATATATATATATATATATCGAGACTCGCCATCGGATTTCCAGATGAAGAGTGTCATGCTAATCCAGAGTGTGATAAAGAAATTGGGCGTCGCGGTTTGATAATCTAAAGATAAGAAAAGGAAAAAAAAACAGCAAAGAAACAGCCAAGAACAACAGTGTAAAAACAAAACAAACAAATTAAGAATTTTCAAGCTTAACTTTTGTATATAAGTACAAGAAAGGAATCACTCAGCTGTACAGATCTATTATACCCCCTTCTACCACTCCCTTCCCCCCCCCCCCCCCCCGTCACACACACACACACACACACACACACCCATTCCTACACATACTCCCCCCACACATATCCCCCACACATACTCACAAACCCACACATACCCACGCACCTTACACCACCCCCCCCCCCCCCTGGCGCCACCCACACCAATACCCACACGCCAGGACAAGCATAAAACCCACACCATCTTGCTGGGATAAATCCAACACAGGTAGACTAAAGCTAATTAAGAAATAAAACACCTTGAATATCCAGGTAAGTTAGAGGAGTTAGGGGGTGATAGTTCCTCAAACACATCCCGACAAGGTACACAAGATAAGAGACGTTTACAAGGCACAAGAGGGAGTAAGATAGACCTCGAGTACTCCTCCAAGACGTTTAATGCTTCACAAAGACGACACTTCAAGGTCGCCAAGTCATCCTGGAGAACAGACAACAGGAAGTTCTTTTTTTTTCCCCGGGGAGTGATATACCTGCTGGACCTGTGAACACTAGAGAACATTGTATACCTGCTGGACCTGTGAACACTAGAGAACATTGTATACTGCTGGACCTGTGAACACTAGAGAACATTGTATACCTGATAGACCTGTGAACACTAGAGAACATTGTATACTGCTGGACCTGTGAACACTGGAGAACATTGTATACCTGATAGACCTGTGAACACTAGAGAACATTGTATACTGCTGGACCTGTGAACACTAGAGAACATTGTATACCTGCTGGACCTGTGAACACTAGAGAACATTGTATACTGCTGGACCTGTGAACACTAGAGAACATTGTATACCTGCTGGACCTGTGAACACTAGAGAACATTGTATACCTGCTGGACCTGTGAACACTAGAGAACATTGTATACTGCTGGACCTGTGAACACTAGAGAACATTGTATACCTGATAGACCTGTGAACACTAGAGAACATTGTATACTGCTGGACCTGTGAACACTGGAGAACATTGTATACCTGATAGACCTGTGAACACTAGAGAACATTGTATACTGCTGGACCTGTGAACACTGGAGAACATTGTATACCTGATAGACCTGTGAACACTAGAGAACATTGTATACTGCTGGACCTGTGAACACTAGAGAACATTGTATACCTGCTGGACCTGTGAACACTAGAGAACATTGTATACTGCTGGACCTGTGAACACTAGAGAACATTGTATACCTGATAGACCTGTGAACACTAGAGAACATTGTATACCTGCTGGACCTGTGAACACTAGAGAACATTGTATACCTGCTGGACCTGTGAACACTAAAGAACATTGTATACTGCTGGACCTGTGAACACTAGAGAACATTGTATACTGCTGGACCTGTGAACACTAGAGAACATTGTATACTGCTGGACCTGTGAACACTGGAGAACATTGTATACCTGATAGACCTGTGAACACTAGAGAACATTGTATACTGCTGAACCTGTGAACACTAGAGAACATTGTATACTGCTGGACCTGTGAACACTAGAGAACATTGTATACTGCTGGACCTGTGAACACTGGAGAACATTGTATACCTGATAGACCTGTGAACACTAGAGAACACTGTTAATTTGTATGACTTCGATAATATAATTCAAATTCATCTGAGTGACATGGCAAATTATCAACTTAAGAATGACGGTGTTACTGTAAAATACTATAGTCACCCCCTAGAGACTGTCTCATGTCCTCGTTTTCTTTAACCCTTAAAATCTTCGTTTTCTTTACCTCCCAAAATCTCCTGTATTATTATTATTAAGGGAACAGTTACCACAACATTCAGTTACAATTTTAGTATGAATTTTTCACCAAAAGTTCATCACGTGAACAATATTACATGACCATCAAAATATTACGAATTTGGTGTAAATCTGGCGGCCCGTTCTCGAAATATTTTGGGGTACAGACTGACAGACTAACAGGCAGGAAGGACTGAAAACAATACCCTATCTGTCAGTTGCGGGGAGGATAAATAAATAATGATAAGAGGTAATTGAACGTCGGATCTCTCTCTCTCTCTCTCTCTCTCTCTCTCTCTCTCTCTCTCTCTCTCCAAGACGTACGAGCAGTGGATAATGGGATAAATGGCTTGGCTTTTATATGATGATAACCTACCCCGGGCAGCACCTCCTGGGTACGGTACTCTATATGTCTTTGTTTACGTCTAAGAAGGTGAATGTTACTTGGTTTACGTCTAAGAAGGTGAATGTTACTTGGTTTACGTCTAAGAAGGTGAATGTTACTTGGTTTACGTCTAAGAAGGTGAATGTTACTTGGTTTACGTCTAAGAAGGTGAATGTTACTTGGTTTACGTCTAAGAAGGTGAATGTTACTTGGTTTACGTCTAAGAAGGTGAATGTTACTTGGTTTACGTCTAAGAAGGTGAATGTTACTTGGTTTACGTCTAAGAAGGTGAATGTTACTTGTTTTATGACCCCCTTTACGTAACAGAAGGAGATTGTTACTGTGTTTATGTTTGAGATTAATTAATGTTATTTAGTTTACGTTACAGAAGATGAATGTTACTTTTTTAATGTCTCAGAAGGTGAATGTTACTTGGTTTACGTCACATATGAACGTTAATCACCACCGGATGTCAGCAGAAGTAGCAGCAGCTGACTGACTCACTTACCGGAATACATTAAGAAGTCTTTGTTTTGCCTCGCCTCACCTAACCTAACCTTACCTTAACTACCCCTAACCTAACCTTACCTACCCCTAATCTTACCTTACCTACCCCTAACCTAACCATACCTACCCTACCCCTAACCTAACCTTACCTACTCTACCCCAACCTTACTTACCCTACCCCTAACCTAAGCTACCCCTCACCTAACCTAACCTTACCTACCCTACCCCTAACCTTACCTACCCTACCCCTAACCTAACCTTACCTACCCTACCCCTAACCTACCCTACCCCTAACCTAACCCCTAACCTAACCTAACCACATTGAAGAATAATAAAACTAAACCAATAAAGAACGAAACAACAAAATGAATAAAAAAAAACAAAAACACAAATAAAATGAATAACCCAAAAAAACAATAATGAATAAAATGAAATAAAAATGAATAATAAAAACAATAAGAAATTAATAAAAAAAGAGAAGAGAAGACTGACTGACTGTCAACTCATCAGCA
Source organism: Homarus gammarus (assembly GCA_958450375.1). Taxonomy (NCBI): domain Eukaryota; kingdom Metazoa; phylum Arthropoda; class Malacostraca; order Decapoda; family Nephropidae; genus Homarus; species Homarus gammarus. Next base: position 249,538 of record CAUDMG010003988.1, read on the forward strand.
CCAGAGTTAAACCACACACACCTGACAACTCTTGACTTATATACACCCTGTTGTTGTAGTGTCATGTCATGTGTCACCTTGTCATGTATTACCCTAGCTTGTATGTGTTATATTATGTATGATTTGATCTAATGTATACTTTTTTATGTATAATTTTTTTTTTTTGTATAGTGTGTTTTTGATGTTTGTGTATGGGTCTCTCTCTCTCTCTCTCTCTCTCTCTCTCTCTCTCTCTCTCTCTCTCTCTCTCTCTCTCTCTCTCTCTCTCTGTATAACTGCTTCTGTCTCTTTCTGTCTCTATTTGTGTGTGTGTGTCTCTCTCTCTCTCTCTCTCTCTCTCTCTCTCTCTCTCTCTCACACGTCTCCTACCCTGCTGGTGAGACAGGAAGGTGAGAATCGGATCCGTGACGGCCACTATTTATTTTTCGCCTCAGAATACATTTTTAATTGTGATTTTTATTAATTAATTTTTTACTTTAATTGGTCTAGGACGAAGGAGGAATTTGGTCCAGTGGGTTTGGTCCAGTGGGTTTGGTCCAGTGGGTGGGGTCCAGTGAGTTTGGTCCAGTGGGTGGGGTCCAGTGAGTTTGGTCCAGAGAATTATTATTATTATTATTATTGTTGTTAGCGCTGTTGCATCATCATCATCATCACCATCATCATCACCATCATCATCATCACCATCATCATCACCACCACCACCATCATCACCACCACCACTCCCACCACCACCACCACCACCATCACCACCATCATCATCACCATCACCACCATCATCACCATCACCACCATCATCATCACCACCACCACCATCATCACCATCACCATCACCACCATCATCATCACCACCACCACCACCACCATCATCATCACCACCACCACCATCACCACCATCATCATCATCATCACCACCACCACCACCACCACCATCATCATCACCATCATCACCACCACCATTACTCACCCATACAGTACCACAAGACAATATAAACTCACCACACATATCACATTCCTTTCACTACACAGTAAGTTGAGGAAGTTTTTAAGTGAAGCAATGTGGTGACTTGTGGTGTGTCCCAGGCCGGTGGGGCAGCAGGGAGAGGCATTTTTCACGAGTCCTTGGCAGGTTTTTAAAGGACTCGGGCAGCGGTGGTGGTGATGGTGATGGTGGTGATTGCGGTGGTGGTGGTGATTGTGGTGGCGGTGGTGGTGGTGGTGGTGATGGTGGTGATGGTGATGGTGGTGGTGGTGGATAGCCTGGGGGAGGGTCTGTATATAGTTTATTCCCTAACCTAACCTAACCTAAATAAACGCAATTTAACCTAACCTAAACTAATTTAACCTAATCTAACCTAACCTAACTCAATCTAAACTCAATTCAATACACAGTCGGTAATACATGTTATTTCATAGTGGTTCGTCTTCTCCTCCACAGATGGCAGTGTTGAGGTACTAGGTGTCAACAATGCAGACCAAGAACGTGAATGTTGTACAACCGACCGTTAGCAAAAATGAGGTGAATGTTTCTCTTCTTGTTATTTTTAGTCGTATTATATGTTATTGTTATTTTCTGTTATTTACTAATTTTTTTATATTAGTTTTGTTTTTATTTTATTATTGCTATTGTTATTTGTTTTCTTGTTATTGTTGGTATAAATGTTTTTGTTATTTTTATTCACGTAATTTTTTTTTAGTGGTGTTATTGTTATCATGTTATAATGTGTGTGTGTGTACAACTAGGAGGTGTTAGTAGTAGGGTTAGGTGAGACTAATTAGAGCACAGGTGTAAGTTTTCGTGCCCTCCCGATAGTGATGTTAGCTTACCTGGTGGGGGGGAGGGGGGATATGTCGTGTCCTGCCACCACTATTGTCAAGTGTTGGGACTAGTGACACCTTCTTGTTACTTCCTCTCTCTCTCTCTCTCTCTCTCTCTCTCTTATCTACCTTCCTTCCTTCCCCTGCCTCCTTCTCCTCTCCCTATGGCCTTCCTTCCCGTCCTCTCTCGTTCCTTCCCTTCCTTCTTCCCTCCCTTCGCTACTCTGTGTGTGTGTGAGAGAGAGAGAGAGAGAGAGAGAGAGAGAGAGAGAGAGAGAGATGCATTAATACCTGTTCGTTCTTTACACCTGTCACTCTTCACCAACACCTCACCTGTCACTCTTCACCAACACCTCACCTGTCACTCCTCACCAACACCTCACCTGTCACTCTTCACCAACACCTCACCTGTCACTCTTCACCAACACCTCACCTGTCACTCCTCACCAACACCTCACCTGTCACTCCTCACCAACACCTCACCTGTCACTCCTCACCAACACCTCACCTGTCACTCTTCACCAACACCTCACCTGTCACTCTTCACCAACACCTTACCTGTCACTCCTCACCAACACCTCACCTGTCACTCCTCACCAACACCTCACCTGTCACTCCTCACCAACACCTCACTATAGTCACTCCTCACCAAACCTCACCTGTCACTCCTCACCAACACCTCACCTGTCACTCCTCACCAACACCTCACCTGTCACTCCTCACCAACACCTCACTATAGTCACTCCTCACCAACACCTCACCTGTCACTCCTCACCAACACCTCACCTGTCACTCCTCACCAACACCTCACCTGTCACTCCTCACCAACACCTCACCTGTCACTCCTCACCAACACCTCACCTGTCACTCCTCACCAACACCTCACCTGTCACTCTTCACCAACACCTCACCTGTCACTCCTCACCAACACCTCACCTGTCACTCCTCACCAACACCTCACCTGTCATTCCTCACCAACACCTCACCTGTCACTCCTCACCAACACCTCACCTGTCACTCCTCACCAACACCTCACCTGTCACTCCTCACCAACACCTCACCTGTCACTCCTCACCAACACCTCACCTGTCACTCCTCACCAACACCTCACCTGTCACTCCTCACCAACACCTCACCTGTCACTCCTCACCAACACCTCACCTGTTCTAAATTGTTTCCCTCACAATAATAAAAATTTCAACTCAAAAAATAAGACAAAAACAGAGGAAGTGAAAGCAGATTAAAAATATTACTTTTGTTTTTAATTTTAATTCAGCGCTTTTATTTTTTGAGGGGACCATTCTTCGCTGAAATAGTTAGATCACGTGAAGATTGGACACCCTCAGTTTGTTTTTATTTTGCCCTGGCGCTCTTTTTGGGGGTTAGGTTAGGTTATGTTAGGTTGGGTTAGCTAAGGTTAGGTTAGGTTAGCTAAGGTTAGGTTGGGTTAGCTAAGGTTAGGTTAGCTAAGGTTAGGTTAGGTTAGGTTGGGTTAGCTAAGGTTAGGTTGGGTTAGGTTAGGTTGGGTTAGCTAAGGTTAGGTTGGGTTAGGTTAGGTTGGGTTAGCTAAGGTTAGGTTGGGTTAGCTAAGGTTAGGTTAGTTTAGGTTAGTTTAGGTGAGGTTAGGTTAGTTTAGGTTAGGTTAGTTTAGGTTAGGTTAGAATAGGTTTTCTTAGGCTTGATTAGATTAGGTTAGATTAAATTGAATTAGGTTAATCTGGGTTAGGTTAGGTTAGTTTGATCGTATATTAGTCTAAAACGTCATCGTCATCATAATAATTCAGAGGACGTGTACGCCGTGTTCTGATTTACCTGTGTGTGTGTGTGTGTGTGTGTGTGGTGATTTCAATGATAATGTAAGTAGTAATCTTATGTAGGTCTCGACGTGTGTATTGTAGATTAGACTGTACTGTTATTACGTTAGTTCCTCAATTACCAGGCCCACTGCATTACTATTATCTAACCATCATTTATAACATCACCATCACATACAACATCACCATCACATACAATATCATCATCACATACAACATCACCATCACATACAACGTCACCATCACAGACAACATCATCATCACATACAACGTCACCATCACATACAACGTCACCATCACAGACAACATCATCATCACATACGAAATCACCATCACATACAACATCACCATCACATACAACATCACCATCACATACAACGTCACCAACATCACCACCTCGAGACAACGGCGTTAAGGGGAGCGTAACTAAACACACAATGTTCTTGAGTGTTCACACGGCCGCGTCCCTCCACCACCACCCTGACCCTCCACCATCTCCACCACCCTGACCCTCCACCATCACCACCCTGACCCTCCACCACCACCCTGACCCTCCACCACCACCACCACCCTGACCCTCCACCATCTCCACCACCCTGACCCTCCACCACCACCACCACCCTGACCCTCCACCACCACCACCACCACCCTGACCCTCCACCATCTCCACTACCCTGACCCTCCACCATCTCCACCACCCTGACCCTCCACAACCACCACCACCCTAACCCTCCACCACCACCACCACCCTGACCCTCCACTACCACCACCCTGACCCTCCACCACCACCACCACCACCCTGACCCTCCACCACCACCACCACCCTGACCCTCCACCATCTCCACCACCCTGACCCTCCACCACCACCCTAACCCTCCACCACCACCACCACCCTAACCCTCCACCACCACCACCACCCTGACCCACCACCACCCTGACCCTTCACTCACCACCACCACCCTGACCCTCCACCACCACCACCACCCTGACCCACCACCACCACCACCACCACCACCCTGACCCTTCACTCACCACCACCACCACCCTGACCCTTCACTCACCACCACCACCCTGACCCTCCACTACCACCACCCTGACCCTCCACCACCACCACCCTGACCCTCCACCACCACCACCCACCCCACCACCACCACCCTGACCCTCCACCACCACCACCACCCTGACCCTCCACCACCACCCTGACCCTCCACCATCTCCACCACCCTGACCCTCCACCACCACCCTAACCCTCCACCACCACCACCACCCTAACCCTCCACCACCACCACCCTGACCCACCACCACCACCACCACCACCACCCTGACCCTTCACTCACCACCACCACCCTGACCCTCCACCACCACCACCACCACCCTGACCCACCACCACCACCACCACCCTGACCCTTCACTCACCACCACCACCCTGACCCTCCACCACCACCACCACCCTGACCCTCCACCACCACCACCACCCTGACCCTTCACTCACCACCACCACCCTGACCCTCCACCACCACCCTGACCCTCCACCACCACCACCACCCTGACCCTTCACTCACCACTACTAAAGAACAACACTTTTAACGCTACCAACCACGACCCTCCACGACCCCCCACGACCCCCCACGACCCTCCACGACCCCCCACGACCCCCACGACCCCCACGACCCTCCACGACCCCCCACGACCCCACAAAGAAGACCTAAGCACCTTAATTGGTCTTTTTACTGCCGGGTTTATTGGCGTCCGGGAACGAGAGGAGCTGAGTCGATGGTCAGACAACACCTATTAAATCCTTTCGGCTTGTCCCCTTCCTGGTGATGGGAGGGAGGGGAGGAGGGGTGGTTGGGAGGGAGGGAAGGAAGGGCAGAGGATGGGAGGGAGGGAAGGAAGGGCAGGGGATGGGTGGGAGGGAAGGAGGGGCAGAGGATGGGAGGGAGGGGAGGAGGGGTGGTTGGGAGGGAGGGAAGGTAGGGCAGAGGATGGGAGGGAGGGAAGGAAGGAGAGTGGATGGGAGGGAGGGAAGGAAGGGCAGGGGATGGGAGGGAGGGGAGGAGGGGCAGAGGATGGGAGGGAGGGAAGGAAGGGCAGGGGATGGGAAGGAGGGGAGGAGGGGTGGTTGGGAGGGAGGGAAGGAAGGGCAGGGGATGGAAGGGAGGGAAGGAGGGGCAGAGGATGGGAGGGAGGGAAGGAGGGGCAGAGGATGGGAGGGAGGGGAGGAAGGGCAGGGGATGGGAGGGAGGGAAGGAGGGGTGGATGGGAGGGAGGGAAGGAAGGAGAGTGGATGGGAGGGAGGGAAGGAAGGGCAGGGGATGGGAGGGAGGGAAGGAAGGGCAGGGGACGGGAGGGATGGAACGAGGGGTGGTTGGACGTAAGGGAGGGAGGGTGTAGGTGGATGGAGGGGGGGGGTAGAAGGATGTGAGAGGGATGGAAGGTTGGAGAGAGGGTTGAGAGAGAGAGAGAGAGAGAGAGAGAGAGAGAGAGAGAGAGAGTAGGACGGTGGAGACGGGACAGTGTAGCGAGACGGTTAATCTGGCCAGCTAAAGTTTTTTCCTAATTGTCTCTCTGTCTCAGGTAAGCGGACAGGGAGGCTCAGAAAACATCCGTTAAATCCCGTCTTTACTGTCCACATCCGCCCCGGTAGTTAGGATGAGACGGCAGATCTGGAGGTGTTTTGTTGAGTCAGTTAAATTAGCTACCTCTTACCTGCTGTTTAGACGATTCCCAGGTGCACGACTTGTGATGTAACCTAACGTAACCTAACCAAACCTAACCTAACCAAACCTAACCAAACCTAACCTAACCAAACCTAACCAAACCTAACCAAACCAAACCCAACTTAACCTAACCTAACGTAACCTAAACCTAACCAAACCTAACCAAACCAAACCAAACCTAACCTAACCTAACCAAACCTAACCTAACCAAGCCTAACCAAACCTAACCTAACCAAACCTAACCTAACCAAACCCAACCTAACTTAACCTAACCATAACGAGATACATATTATTGGAACACACATTTAAGTTTCACTAGATTTCCTTCTTTGGTTAAGGGTTATGGTATTGTGATTTGAGTGAGCTAAATAGATTTCTTTCATGAACCGGATACAGTAAATAGATTTCTTTCATGAACCGGATACAGTAAATAGATTTCTTTCATGAACCGGATACAGTAAATAGATTTCTTTCCTGAACCGGATACAGTAAATAGATTTCTTTCATGAACCGGATACAATAAACAGATTTCTTTCATGAACCGGATACAATAAACAGATTTCTTTCCTGAACCGGATACAATAAACAGATTTCTTTCATGAACCGGATAATAAATTAATTTCTTTCATGATCCCAACACTTAAAAAAAAATATAATTCACATCAACAAATTATTACACTAAGATAATTATTAAACTGTCAACCTTTCCTTTCCCATCTATAAACAAACGAGTAATAATTAATAACTTTCAACACAGGGAGTCGGTTATCTTAGGCTAGGGCTTCTGAACGCTGTTATTATGGTCACTAAGATGGTGTTATTACGGTGGTGGTATAGTGAGGGTGCGTTGATTATTTTTAGGGTAAAGTTATATATTGCCAAAGGTTAGGTTAGGTGGGGGGTAAGTGAGGTACAAGGGGTAGGTAGGTAGGGGGGTGGTGAGTGAGGTACAAGGAGTTGGTAGGTAGGTAGGTGGGGGGGGGGGGGGGGTGGTGAGTGAGGTACAAGGAGTAGGTAGGTAGGTGGGGGGTGAGTGAGGTACAAGGGGTAGGTTGGTAGGTAGGTGGGGGGGGGGTGAGTGAGGTACAAGGGGTGGGTAGGTAGGTGGGGGGTGAGTGAGGTACAAGGGGTAGGTAGGTGGGGGGTGGTGAGTGAGGTACAAGGGGTAGGTAGGTAGGTGGGGGGTGAGTGAGGTACAAGGGGTAGGTTGGTAGGTAGGTGGGGGGGGTGAGTGAGGTACAAGGGGTGGGTAGGTAGGTGGTGGGGGGGTGAGTGAGGTACAAGGGGTAGGTAGGTGGTAAGTGAGTGAGGTACAAGGGTAGGTAGGTAGGTGGGGGGTGAGTGAGGTACAAGGGGTAGGTAGGTAGGTAGGTGGGGGGGTGAGTGAGGTACAAGGGGTAGGTAGGTAGGTAGGTGGGGGTTGAGTGAGGTACAAGGGTAGGTAGGTAGGTGGAGGGGTGGTGAGTAAGGTACAAGGAGTAGGTTGGTAGGTAGGTGGGGGGGTGAGTGAGGTACAAGGGTAGGTAGGTGGGGGGGTGAGTGAGGTACAAGGGGTAGGTAGGTAGGTAGGTGGGGGGGTGAGTGAGGTACAAGGAGTAGGTTGGTAGGTAGGTGGGGGGGTGAGTGAGGTACAAGGGGTAGGTTGGTAGGTAGGTGGGGGGGTGAGTGAGGTACAAGGGGTAGGTAGGTAGGTAGGTGGGGGGGTGAGTGAGGTACAAGGGGTAGGTAGGTAGGTAGGTGGGGGGGTGAGTGAGGTACAAGGAGTTGGTAGGTAGGTGGGGGGGTGAGTGAGGTACAAGTGGTAGGTAGGTAGGTAGGTGGGGGGGTGAGTGAGGTACACGGGGTAGGTAGGTAGGTAGGTGGGGGGTGAGTGAGGTACAAGGGTAGGTAGGTAGGTGGAGGGGTGGTGAGTAAGGTACAAGGAGTAGGTTGGTAGGTAGGTGGGGGGGTGAGTGAGGTACAAGGGTAGGTAGGTGGGGGGGGTGGTGAGTGAGGTACAAGGGGTAGGTAGGTAGGTGGGGGGGGGTGAGTGAGGTACAAGGAGTAGGTTGGTAGGTAGGTGGGGGGGTGAGTGAGGTACAAGGGGTAGGTAGGTAGGTAGGTGGGGGGGTGAGTGAGGTACAAGGGGTAGGCAGGTGGTGGGGGGGTGAGTGAGGTACAAGGAGTAGGTAGGTAGGTGGGGGGGTGAGTGAGGTACAAGGGGTAGGTAGGTAGGTGGGGGGGGTGAGTGAGGTACAAGGAGTAGGTTGGTAGGTAGGTGGGGGGGTGAGTGAGGTACAAGGGGTAGGTAGGTAGGTAGGTGGGGGGGTGAGTGAGGTACAAGGGGTAGGCAGGTAGGTAGGTGGGGGGGTGAGTGAGGTACAAGGAGTAGGTAGGTGGTGGGAGGTGAGTGAGGTACAAGGGGTAGGTAGGTAGGTAGGTGGGGGGGTGAGTGAGGTACAAGGAGTAGGTAGGTAGGTGGGGGGGGGTGAGTGAGGTACAAGGAGTAGGTAGGTAGGTAGGTGGGGGGTGGTGAGTGAGGTACAAGGGGTAGGTAGGTAGGTAGGTGGGGGGGTGAGTGAGGTACAGGGGGCGGGAGAGGGGAGGCAGTAGTTAACTGGTACACGGTAGATATTTAACAAACTATTCCTTCACTCTTGCCACCATGGTTTCACACTCGCTCTTATTCAACGATCTCAAAGATTCCTAGGTTAATTTGTCTTCAGTAACTCCTCAACTTACGGTATAGTCTCAGTGTTAATGTTGACGTCATAGTAAATTGAGATTCTTACTCGTAAATGCGTTATCACTTCATTTATTTAAAGGAGGAAATTGACCTAAGATATCTGGTAATCTGGTCATCAGGGGAGACCTATAGTTCTGTTGATTATGGGGTCATCTCTTATACCAGGTTATTAAGTCGTCGCCCAGAGGCTTTATCTTACAAACGATAATGTATAGTAACCCTTGAACCATCGTGCCTGAGGGCTGAAAGGTTAAGAGCTAAGGGCATTATAATGTACTATCCGTTTATAGGGTAGTCTTCATTCACTCGTATCAAAGTTGAAATCTGTTGGAAAATGTCGACAATAACTCGGAGGTGGTGATAAGTCCTTCAGGTAACCTAAACAGCAGGAGCCATAAGACAAAACACCGAGATCCTCACTGTGATAAGAGAAAAAAAAGGTTTAACCCCTTGACAGGTTAGGCATTATTTGTGGACCAACCTTCTCACGATCTGTTGACCTCCGGGCGGCTGTGAGGATGTGTACCGGTTGGTTACCTGCCTCCTGCCTCTGCTGCTGCTGGTGTCACAGAAAACGGGTGTGTTTTGTCTTTAGAGAAAACGTTATAGTGTAATTTGAGGGATAACATTTATTATTATTTTTAATCATTTCACCACATAGCTTAATTATTAGCCACTCGGGTAATTTTTATTTTCATTTAAATTATTACTAAAACTGTTGAATTTTCTATATATGAAGAATTAATCTCAACCCTAGCTTATCTCACATAAAGATTAACCACCCTAATGCTAACCTAACCTAACCGAACCCCCAAGTAACGTTCGGGTGATTAATCTTTTGGTGAAATAAGCTAGGGTGTAGATTCTTCAGGTGATCCTTAATGATCATACTAACGATTCTAGACTTTCTTTATAAGTATACACAGGAACAACGTCTTACAGTTCATAAATGTTTGGCTATTCAGACAAGTACTGTAAACCCAGACCAAATATTGACCCAGACAAAACCGCTTGGACTAGTGGCACGGCTCCGTATACTGTAGACTGTTATCGTTCATGAATGTTTGAATGAATGTCTCTCTATCTACTTGACCTGTATGGTTAGGGCTAGCTTGGTAATATACGCTTTGACTAGGTTAGGTTAGGTTTGGTTTGCACAGGTTAGGTTTGGTTAGGTAAGGTTAGATTAGGTTAGGTTACAGAGGCTAGATTAGGTTAGGTTAGATATAATTATGTACAAATTTGTTTTTGAATTTCTAATGTTTAAATGGCTATATAAGTGTATTGTGCTTATTACAATGAAGTTTGTTATACTCATTGTGGCCTACGTGTTATTGTACCAGTTCAATGGACAATTCGTTTAGTGGGAGGACAGAGCGCGAAGGAACTATTTACACAACACCGTCATTTAAGTTCCCCGTGAGTGTTTGTCAAAGAAAACGGAATAGGCGAGGAACACAATTTTCTTTTACTACAACAACAGAGGCACCACGAGCAACGAACATCGCCTGGCGTTCAGTTTTCTTGCCTACCATACCATGTTTATAGAGGTTCCCTAGATAAACTTTCGCTGCTACGGACAGGAAGGTTATTTAATGTTCGTGGTAGATTATGAAACGTACAGGAAATGGTGTGTGTGTTGCTAACTAAGAACGTGTGACGGGTCAATAATTCCTGAGGCTTATGACCTTTGGGAAGAGCAATGTTTTGTTTAAGGATATTATTATTGCTGATCATCTAAAGAATTTCAATCCCAGATAATTTCACCAAAAGATTAACTAACTACCCTAACGCTCTTTGTAGGGATGAGGTTAGGTTTAGGTTAGGTTAGATTAGGTTAGGTTAGGATGTAATAGGTTAGGTTAGGTTAAATCAGATTAAATTTGGTTAGTGTTAGAGTGGTTAATCTTCAGGTGAAATAGGCTGGGGTGGAGATTCTTCAGGTGATTCATTATTTCATTGAACTTTTTCTCGGCTCTTATCTAAAGGTACTTGTCTCTCTTAGTATTAAAACTCTGTAACACGATACATACAATTTGTCATTTTAATAAGCTACAAGACTATTAAACAAACTTATGTCATTTTATAAACATATTGTCCATGGAACCTTATCACCAGTCACGTTGATTTCATTTTGATAAACCGAATCGTCTGTTTGTGTGTCGGTGGACGGTGTATATGAAAAACGCAGCAACTTGCAGTGTCCAGCCACCATGTAGGAGAGTCTATTGTATCACCCTGATGATTCATTCCAACCAAAGTCTTTCTTCTTACATCGCCATTGAGGTCAGTCATTCTGCAACGTCTGTGGCCTCCCTTCACAGGATCCCCCGAGCGTTACCAGGGCCGGGGCCACTATAACCCTGACGTGTAATTTCTACCACAAAAAGGAGATGTGGCGGGCTTGGTTTAGCTGGTTTAATTATTAACTCTAGCTTAAAATTAGAGGCTTATATGGTGTCTAAATTGCACAGAGACTCCACATAATAAGATAATGTGTTAATCTCTTCATAGGAAATATACAAACGCAAATATCCTTTAGAATCAAGACGATGTTCCCCAGACGGCCGCCAGGTGGTCACGGTCTGCGCGTCAAAACCTCATTCGCTATTCTAAACCGTTTTTATATACAATTTTATCGCCTGACAATATGGCGATTAATGTAACTGTAATGTTTTATGACTTCCGAGTGTGTTTACATGAATATCTTATGTCAGAGAAGCGGTGGGCGTGGGTGTGAGGTAACAGGAGAGATGTCGTAGTCGTGGCGGTAGAATTAGCAGAGTGACTCCTGACAATACGTGAAGACAAAAGGTGTTTGTATTGTTGAATGTAAAGAAACTAAGGACCGTATAAAGAATAGGCACTCAAGCTTATTTCACTTGAAGTTTAGCCACCTTATTGCTACTTTACTTTAGGTTAAGTTTACGTTGAAGTGTTTAGGTTAGGTTAGCTTAACGTTAGGGTGCTTAGGTCTGGTTAGGTCAGGTCAGGTTACAAAAAAGCTAGGTTAACGTTACGAATTTACCCTTCGACTGACATTATATCATCATCATCAGTGGTAACGGTGCTTAATTTTGTTGCTTGAAGTATTTACGTGAGGATCCAGTCGACAATCTCCACTGATCTGTCCTCAATCTGTTGTTTAGTGAATAGCGTCCATTACGTCACCAACGAACGAACGCTTCCCACGACCATCACTGCCAGGGAGCATTTATGTTAGCGACGTTCAGTTGAGGAATGAACTAATGTTGTGTTATTATCATTGAGTGTACAGTACTTGATGGTAATTGGTGGTGGTGGGGGGGGGGAGTATTGCTTCGTAATGGCCCTACAATGCTTGGAATGTTGTAACTGGGGGGGGGGGGGTAATTAACTGTGTAGCGAGTGGGTTTATAAATGGTTAGGGGTACACACACACACACACACACACTGCGGTCAGGAAAGGTAATCAAACTTTGTATTAACTCTTTTTTGTTTTTCCAGAAAAATGCTGTGGCAGCGGCTACCATGAACGCCGCTAACCAGAGCAGCGGCCAGACAGTGAACGGACTAACACAGAACGGCTCGCTATTGAACGGTACGGGTATTAATGGTACCAGTAATGGAAGACCCGTCGGTAGTGTCCCAACAATGAACGGCACCACCATCAACGTCTCCGCCATGAACGGCCTCAACGGGTCGACAGTGTCTCAGCCCTCCGTGGTGCCAGTGTCCTCTCCTTATGTCCTCATGACGTCACCTTATCAACCTCTCCCCGTGACGTCATCTCATCAACAGCCAGTGTCATCGCCGTATCAGCCCTTGCCTGTGACGTCATCGCATCACCAACATCACCAACAAGTAATAACACCGTACCAGCCTCTACCGGTGACGTCATCCCACCAGCACCCAGTGTCATCGCCGTATCAACCTCTACCTTCTACGTCATCGCACCAGCACCCAGTATCATCACCGTATCAACCTCTACCTTCTACGTCATCACACCAACAACCAATACCATCACTCTATCAACCCCTTCCCTTGACGTCATCGAACCAACAGCCAGTCAAGTCGCCGTATCAGCCCCTACCGGTGACGTCACCCCACCATCAGCCAGTGACATCACCGTATCAACCCCTACCCGTGATGTCATCCCACCATCAGCCAGTGACATCACCGTATCAGCCGCCACCTTTACCCCCGCGGGTGGGTGCCCCCCGTCAGCAGGATACGGCGTCAGGTGCTTCAGCTCCTCCTACAGGTAAGAACCAGATGGCCAGGTAGTGTGAAGGGCACCACCCCACAGGTAACATGACAATAATGAAGGTTAAAATCGTTAGTCATGGTCCTCCCCCACTCGTCAACAACGGTTTTTTTTAAAGACAGTGTTGTGTCCTGTTAATTGTGACCCAGAGCTGGTGAGTACAAGTTTTATTTTGTGTAAGCGGTTTCAAGACCTCATTTTTCATTTTTTATTTTTTCCAAGTTGAGAGAGAGAGAGAGAGAGAGAGAGAGAGAGAGAGATTCCTATTTCACAAATAAAAGTCTGGCTATTCACGGGGCTCAAGTCATGACTGCAGTTTTGAGGACACAGAAAATTGTAATATATACTCGTATGGCGATGGGAACAGACAAAAAAGATATGTGCTGGAAGTAACACAGGATATGGGTATGTATGTATGTATGTATGTATGTACCCTGGAGTGAGTGTGGGCATAGCCAAAACCTGCATGAGTAGAGATCTGGTTGACTTTGTCACCTGCGATACCTGGTGAAACTGTTCCCCTCCCCGTGCAACTGGTAGAGCATTGCCCCCCCCCCCCCCCCCACACTGACGTAAGGTGTTATAAAGTGGCCCTCCTCCCTTACTGTACTGATGTTACTTAATCAGACTGGTGATTGTTAGGTTGAATACACGTAGGCAGACAAGCACTCAGTCACGCACGCTTGGACAGGGAAATGATATATATCTCTTTTTTTCTGTCTGTCATAAGAGCATAAGAATGGAGGAAACTGCAGCGAGCCTATTGGCCCATGGCAGTCCTGTTTACACCCAACCCCTATCGCTCATATACCCGCCCAACCTATGTTTGAAGCTATCCAGCGTATTCGAGTTAATGATGAGGTTTGGTAACTTGTTCCACTCATCCACTACTCTATTTCCAAACTAATGTTTACCTATTTCGCGCCTAAATCTAAATTTGTTTAATTTAAAACCATTGTTACGAGTTCGCTCCTGGTCTGTCTGTTTCTCGTGTGTGTGTGTAATAATAATAATAATGATAATGATAATAATTAACGGTTTATTGAAAGAGTGTGGCAGCCAGAAGGCTGAAAATATGCAGTTACATAATTGGGGAATGGGTCACTTGATTGACAAATAATATACAAGTAACATAAGTGATACAAATATGATATATAATAACTAGGTGGGGAGAAGGTTATACTACAGGGCATTTCAACATAGTAACAGTGCAAAAAGGTAGAATTGACAGGGAGTGAATACACTGGTTGATTACGAGTTGTTGATAATTTTTACAATGGCTGGGACTGGGCTGTCCTTATAGCGATCAGTACGTGCTCGTATGGGCTGGATGCGGTTGTGGTGTCGAACAGCAAATCGCAGACGAGGGATCTCGGGTGGAGGTAGGAGCCGGTGTCGAGGTTGGTGCAGAAGCTTCTCACCAAATTTGCAGATGAGGTCATGGTGATTTTTTTTTATTGATCACTCCCCAACATCCTTTGCAAGGTGAAGCACAGAAGCGCCTACAGCGCCCAGCTGGGAAGCATGCTAAGTTCATGCTTGCCTTTATGTCTCATGAGTTAAGGGCGTAGAAGCCTGAAAGGTCATAGTTTTTTTGTCAGCAAGTTACGGGGATTAGGCCACCCGGGCACAGGTCACTGGAAGTTGTTTGGACTTCCTTCCTAGCCCCCATTAGTCCCTGTTCACCTAGCAGTAAAGTAGGTACCTGGTGTAAGTCGAAAGTTGCGAATTCTTATTCAGGGAGTTGTTGGAGCTTCCAATAACTTCATGACATAAACCACTCATTCTTCAGGCTTCTCCGCCCTTGACTCTTCAGGCTTCTACGCCCTTGACTCTTCAGGCTTCTCCGCCCTTGACTCTTCAGGCTTCTACGCCCTTAACTCATGAGACATAAAGGCAAGCATGAACTTAGCATGCTTCCCTGTTGGGCGCTGTAAACGCTTCTGCGCTTTACCTTACACAAGGATGTAGGGGAGTGCCCAATAATAAAAAAAAATAAGTAAATAAAAATAAAAAATTATAATAATAGTCATAATAATATCTATTAATATTATTATTATTACAACAATTAATAAAATTAATAGCAAATTAATACAAATACAAATCAAATAATAAAAATAATAATAATAACCATAAATAAAGACAAACACGAAAAAAATAAATCAAGAGTGAGAAACGATGCACATTGTGTGTGTGTGTGTGTGTGTGTGTGTGTGTGTGTAATAGAAGCATTTCCTCTCTCTGTCTTTCTCTCTCATCATGTGATCATGTTTGTGTCTGTATGTGTCAACCATAATGGACACATTACGTCGGGTCCGTCACACCCAGAATTGGCACAGACAAGAGACGACACACTTTATATACACACACATGTATAGTTTCTACGCCATTATGCAGTAACATGTGAGCTTGTTGACGTGGTTACTCCTCGGGGCTGATATCACGCTTGTATTAAACATTTTCTTTCTTTATTTATCTATTTATTTCTTTATTGTCTCTTATGTTAAATTGATAGTGAAGGAAATATCTTATACGTTTTGATATATATATTAATTAAGGAATATAGATGACGTGAAACTGATGATCTTCATTTGTTTTACCGATTCGTGGAGTTTGTTTACAATTCTCATCTCAGTGTTTATTGTTTATGATGTCATGGTAACAGAATCGGTTTATTGTTTATGATGTCATGGTAACAGAATCGGTTTATTGTTTATGATGTCATGGTAACAGAATCGTATCCCATTGTGAGATTGTCTTTTGTGATACTACGGTGTTATTCCAGTGTATTGTGGTGATTATTTTTAGGTTAAGGTTAGGTTAAGTAAAAGTTTAGTTAGGTTAAGTACGGTTAAGGCTAGGTAAGGTTAGGTTAATTATGCTGGGGTGTCTAATCGCCATATGATCCCAAAGTAATAATGGATGTACTGTACTGTAATTATTATCCTCCTTGTTCCAGTTTCCAGCTATTTTAGATCACGTCACACAGATTACAGCTTTTGCTTGTTACACTGACCACTAAATTGGATCCGAGTGATTTAGAACTACACAAAACACTTATAATAGTGATCCTATTGAAGCGAGGTGGCACAAATATCGTGTAGTTTTTTGAAATGTTGAATCAGAGTAACAACAGTGTAGCCAAATATATTATAATACTCAACGGGAAATATTATTAATCAATATTTCTAGCATAATAATTGTGTTTTATTTTAATATTCTTACAGTGATTTTTTTTAAGAATAACAATTGATTATTATAGATATACGGCTGTAGAAATATCACTCGAGCGTACGTAAACAATGTTCTAATAATGTACAAGTATATAGCAAACATTAAACACACGTCCGGTATTCCTCTTTTAAATCCATGAAATATCGATAATAAAATTAAACCAGATAAAATAAAGAGGAACAGATACCACCACCATCTCTATAACAGGATTGTTAATAAAAAAAAAAAATTGATTCTAGATTGGCGCATTACCGAACAATTTTATACTTGGTCGACATAAATTGCGCGTGATGGACGAGGCGGCGGCGGAGGAGGCATTCCGGTAGCTGGTTTTCTATGATGAGGATCTCGTGTGTTACAGAAAATGGAGATGATTTGTGTGTTATTGTCATCATTATGTTCCTTTTGGGTCATTTGGCGATTTGTCTTTTTGCCTGATTTACTGTACTGAAGGAGGAGGCTTGACGTTTTTGTTGAGGAAAGTGCATTAAAACGGTGATTTGTCGAAGCGTCGTGGTTACTGGTATACTGTGGGTTGGGTTAGGTTGAGTTTGGTTAGGTTAAGTTAGGTTTGGTTTGGGTTGGGTTAGGTTTAGGATAAGTTTGGTTGCGTTAGGGTTGGTTGGGTTGGGTTATATAAGGCTCAGGTTAAGTTTGGTTGGATTAGATTAGGTTTAAATTAAGTTTGGTTGGGTTTAGTTTTAGGTTAAGTTTGGTTGCCTTATGTTAGGTAAGTTTATATTAAGTTAAGTTTGAGCAGGTTGACCACACCTCATGAACCACATCACCCCACACCACAACACAGCGCACCACACAACACCACACCACACCACACACCACACACCGCACCACACAACACAACACCGCACCACACAACACAACACCACACCACACCCCACCACAGCGCACACAACACCACACAACACCACACACACCACTCCACAAAACACCGCACCACACCACACCACACACACCACACCACAAAACACCGCACCACACCACACCAACCATACACTACACCACACCACACTTCAACCCACCTCATCACACCACACCAACCCTCCCAGAACCACCGCTTACCACCTGTCCGTCCAAAATTATACCCCCAAAATATTTTCCAATTTACACTGCCAGGTTAATTCTCCCTCAGGTGTGTTTTAATTTTACCTTGTGTGATATTTACTGTTTAATGGCGGTCCTTGAGGCGGAAAAAATACAACTTCTGAAGAAAAAAAAATTATGGAACCCGGAAATATGTAAAAGAATTCTGGGTATGTGAGGTAATTTTTTTTTTTTTTTACAGTTTATAGTTTGGTTTTACGTTGGTTATTTATTATTTACTATTTTTGTTTAGAATTTACACAGAGAGAGAGAGAGAGAGAGAGAGAGAG
This sequence comes from Homarus gammarus, assembly GCA_958450375.1. Classification (NCBI taxonomy): domain Eukaryota; kingdom Metazoa; phylum Arthropoda; class Malacostraca; order Decapoda; family Nephropidae; genus Homarus; species Homarus gammarus. Next base: position 267,483 of record CAUDMG010003988.1, read on the forward strand.
AGAGAGAATGTGTGTGTGTGTGTGTGTGTACAGTATAGCAATATATTACACTGACAACCATTCCTCCTGTCACACACCCACACACAGATGGGCGTGTGGGTGTCTGCCGTCTATTGTTGAGCGTGACAATAATTTCATGGTGTAAAGTGATATATATTTGTGGTTATGGGAAGGGGTGAGGTTGAGGGAGGGAAGGGAGGGAAGATGGGGTTAACGAAGGAAGGTTGGGAGTGAGGGAAGGAAGTAGTGATGAAGGAGATTGGTGGAAAAGGGGAATAGAGGAAAGATGTGGAAGAGAAGGTGGGAGAGGTAAGGATGGGGCTGGATGAGAGAGAGTATGATAGGACGGAGAGATGAATTAACCTGGGGTGTCTAATCATCAGGTGAGTTTATTTTTGTTATGTCTTTGCTTATTATATTTTACCGCCTTTATTATTATTACTCTGTTTTATATGCTGTTATTAGGAGGTATAAGAGAGAATTAAATGATAAATGAAGGAAGGGTGAAGGAGTGAGAGAAGGAGAAAGATGTGAGGGGGAAATAGGTAGAGGAGGAAGAAAGGGATGAGGGAGAGGGGGAAAGGGAAGAGAGGAGGACAGTTGGAATAAGAAGTGGGAGAGAGAGAGAGAAGGAGGAGGAGGAAGGAAGAAGAAGAAGGAGGAGGAGGAGGAGGTAGGAGAGAGAGAAATAGGAAAGGAAAAAAGAAAAACGGGAAGAAGAAGTAAAAGAAGGAGGAGGAGGAAGAAGTACAGGTAAGAGACAGACAGACAGACAGACAGACAGGTGAAGTGCAATAACAACCAGGTAACATTTGTTAAGTGTCGATAATAATAATAATAATAATAATACAACAGATTAATTTCAGGAAATGCAGCTGTGGTGGACGCCTGAGTCACGTTATAATGGCGCCGAGGTTAATGATTCTTGGCACCTGGTGAGGGGGGGGTGGGGGAGAAGGGAGGGGGAGAGAGAAAGGGGCAGGGGATTGGGAGGAAGGGGTGGGGGGATGGGAAGAGGAGGAAAAGGAGGAGGAGGGGGAAGAGGAAGGGGCTACAATACTAGTACTACAGGTATGTTTATGGCGCGTTGTAAATCATTGCTAGTCACTGCCACCACCTGTCGTGTGTGTGTCCGTGTGTGTGTGTGCGCGTCGGTACTCGGCTTTAGGATGGTTTATTTGGGTGATTTTGATAATTTAAGTTAGTTGGGGATTTTTTCTTGATACGGATGGTTGGAGTTGGTGCTCTCTCTCTCTCTCTCTCTCTCTCTCTCTCTCTCTCTCTCTCTCTCTCTCTCTCTCTCTCTCTCAAAGCTTTCGTAACTTTCGTAAACAGTGAATAAAGACCCTGGCCGCTTAGGTCCCTTGACGTCCGTGGTCTTCTTGACGTAAGTGGCCTCCTTAACGTCTGTGGTATTCTTGACGTCCGTGGTCTTCTTGACGTTCGTTATCTCCTTGACGTTCGTGGCCTCCTTGACGTCCGTGGTCTTCTTGATGTCCGTTGACGTTCGTGGCCTCCTTGACGTACGTGGTCTTCTTGACGTATGTTGCCTCTTTAACGTACCTGGACTCCTTTATGTACGTGGGCCTTCTTGATGTACGTGGCCTCCTTGACGTACGTGGCCTCCTTGACGTCCGTGATAGGTGTTACACAACCCTCATTGGCTTTATGACAAAGTGGAGGAGACTGATATGGCAAGATATTAATGGGTGGTCGCTACGGTGGGTGGGTTGAGTGGGTGGGTGGTGATAGATGACGGTAATAATACTGGAGATCATGACTCACCTCCACCCTTACCTCCACACCAACCTCATACCCACCCTTACCTCCACCCTCACCTCCACACCAACCTCATCCCCACCCTTACCTCCACCCTCACCTCCACACCTCCCGCATTACCATCACTTTAGCTGTATACCCATGACACAAAACAAGTACAGGTAAGCCTACAGGTACAGACACAGGTACAGGTAAGCCTACAGGTACAGACACAGGTACAGGTAAGCCTACAGGTACAGACAAGCCTACAGGTACAGACACAGGTACAGGTAAGCCTACAGGTACAGACACAGATACAGGTAAGCCTACAGGTACAGACACAGGTACAGGTAAGCCTACAGGTACAGACACAGGTACAGGTAAGCCTACAGGTACAGACACAGGCACAGGTAAGCCTACAGGTACAGACACAGGTACAGGTAAGCCTACAGGTACAGACACAGGTACAGGTAAGCCTACAGGTACAGGTAAGCCTACAGGTACAGACACAGGTACAGGTAAGCCTACAGGTACAGACACAGGTACAGGTAAGCCTACAGGTACAGACACAGGTACAGGTAAGCCTACAGGTACAGACACAGGCACAGGTAAGCCTACAGGTACAGACACAGGTACAGGTAAGCCTACAGGTACAGACACAGGTACAGGTAAGCCTACAGGTACAGACACAGGCACAGGTAAGCCTACAGGTACAGACACAGGTACAGGTAAGCCTACAGGTACAGACACAGGTACAGGTAAGCCTACAGGTACAGACACAGGTACAGGTAAGCCTACAGGTACAGACACAGGTACAGGTAAGCCTACAGGTACAGACACAGGTACAGGTAAGCCTACAGGTACAGGTAAGCCTACAGGTACAGACACAGGTGCAGGTAAGCCTACAGGTACAGGTAAGCCTACAGGTAAGCCTACAGGTACAGACACAGGTACAGGTAAGCCTACAGGTACAGGTAAGCCTACAGGTACAGACACAGGTACAGGTAAGCCTACAGGTACAGACACAGGTACAGGTAAGCCTACAGGTACAGGTAAGCCTACAGGTACAGACACAGGTGCAGGTAAGCCTACAGGTACAGGTAAGCCTACAGGTACAGACACAGATACAGGTAAGCCTACAGGTACAGACACAGATACAGGTAAGCCTACAGGTACAGGTACAGACACAGGTACAGACACAGGTACAGGTAAGCCTACAGGTATAGACACAGGTACAGACACAGGTACAGGTAAGCCTACAGGTACAGACACAGGTACAGGTAAGCCTACAGGTACAGACACAGGTACAGGTAAGCCTACAGGTACAGACACAGATACAGGTAAGCCTACAGGTACAGACACAGGTACAGACACAGGTACAGGTAAGCCTACAGGTATAGACACAGGTACAGGTAAGCCTACAGGTACAGACACAGGTACAGGTAAGCCTACAGGTACAGACACAGGTACAGGTAAGCCTACAGGTACAGGTAAGCCTACAGGTATAGACACAGGTAAGCCTACAGGTACAGACACAGGCAAGCCTACAGGTACAGACACAGATACAGGTAAGCCTACAGGTACAGACACATACAGGTAAGCCTACAGGTACAGACACAGGCAAGCCTACAGGTACAGACACAGATACAGGTAAGCCTACAGGTACAGACACAGATACAGGTAAGCCTACAGGTACAGACACAGGCAAGCCTACAGTTATAGAGATTTCAAAACAACCACTAACAAATATTTCTCACGACTCTTGCACACTTGTCACGTGATCTAGGGATGATTGACAACAGACACAGATTTATTACAGCTACACCGAGACACTACAGTAATACTACAGTACTTATACAGGTGTGTCGAGTGTAAGGTGGTGAGTGTTGGTGAGAGAATAATGAAAAGGATAGTAGTGCGCGCGCTCTCTCTCTCTCTCTCTCTCTCTCTCTCTCTCTCTCTCTCTCTCTCTCTCTCTCTCTCTCTCTCCATTACACAACATACTATACCCAGAATTCACACACACACACACACACACACCATTATACAATCAACACACCTGGGGCAGAAAATAATAAATATAATAAACTATATTAACTGGAAAACAGAAAGTGTGACTCGTAAACACACTTGACCTTACACGTATATGCTTACCATTCCCCACCCCTCCCACTCCCACTCCACCCCACCCACCCACCCACTCACTCCATTCCACCCACCCCTCCCCTCCCCTCCCACTCCACCCACCCCTCCCCTCCCACTCCACCCTACTCCACCCCACCCACCCACTCCACCCACCCTACTCCACCCACCCATAAGATTAGGGAAAATGAAGTTCTAAGTGAAATTATTACTTGTGTGACTACCATTATTATTCGTAACCTCTGTACCTCTGTGAAAGTAGATCTTCCCTCTATATACGTGTCTACCCCATTTGGGATAGTCTCAATACGACTCATTGTGTACAAAAGTCTTCAGAAAACAAGGAAGCAACTGTATTCGACTACCTACAGTGTGTGTGTGTGTGTGTGTGTGTGTACAGCTGCAGGGGGATGGGGAGGTGTTAGGTTAGGTTAGGTTAGCTTCCAGGAGGGTGTGATAAACTGGGTACCGGGCCAGCAGTACCCCTAGTGGTCCTGGACCGACTCACCACTGCTGTACTATAAACTTGATGTATCGCTCAGAGGCTCGTCCCAGATACAGTCAGACGTACAGTACAGCACTGACTGTTTTTGCCAGTCCACTGTAGCACTCAGTGTGTAGAGTAGAGGCCACGTCCTACTTACCGCTTCAGTAAAGTATTATTTTTTCTCTCCGTCAGATTTGCATTCAGGCTATTAAAGAAAAGTTATATGTTGACCTTGAAGGGAAAAATATTCGTAATACCGTAAATCTGAAAAAAAAAAAAACATTTATTTTATTTTTGTCGAATATTTCCACTTATTTTTTACTTATTCTGTTCATACGTATTACAACAATTTTCTATCATTACTTCCTCAGACCGTTGTCGTATTTACATAGTACATCCGCAATCAGAACTATTTATTTTAACGAAGGCATCTATAATAAAAATAGACACATTTTCTGTGATGGACGGCTCGACACGTTTGACTCATTTCCAAAAAAAAAAAAAAAAAAATATCAAAGGTGGTGTTTCTGTGGAGGAAGATTGCGTAAAAATGTGTTGTAAATGACAGTAGTGTTCTGTTATGTAGTGAGGGGGAGGAGTGGCCGGTCTTGTTATTCGTCATCTGTGAGTTTAAATGTTGTCATCACCACCGCCGCCCTCCACACTGTGTTTACGTTGCAGGTGTGACGTGAGGCAAGGTACAGTACAGTCCTCTTTGTACCTCAGCTAAAATCACCGACCTTCTGCTTGATATAAACCAAGAGGAATGAAAACTAACAAAATCCCTCATCGCTTGCACTAAATGGAGTAGGTTAGCATAGTAGGAACTAGTGACGACAGTGAAGTACCTGACGTCATTTTCAGTGTTAGTTTCAGGTGAGGGAAGCTACATGATGTACCGTACACGTAACTTACCAGTAGTAGACAAACATGGTCTCAGTCTAACTAAACCTAACCTAACCTAAATAATATATCTGCTCTAGTGTGTAGGGAAAAGGTTGATATTATATTGACATTATGACGTATTACTGCCCTTCAACTAAGATTATGAAGCGCATATTCTAGCCTACCACACACACACACACACTTATTTTTGTTATAATATATTAATAAACTATATTAAATCTATCAATTACAGTTGAAAGTATAGAATTATCCATTACATCTCTTAATTTTAGTAAAAGATAGAAAATTAGACCCTAATTTCTTAACTACAATTAAAGATAAACAAATCATCGTATTTCCCACCATTATGACGAGATTGTTTTTGTCAGTAACCATTAATAATTGTGAAAAAATGGCATCAAATTAGGAATAACTACCATAATTAGCTGGGGGGTTTTTTCTCATAATCTAGATAAAAGTGTAACGTCATCTTACGAATATGTATAAAACCCGGAATATATAACATCGGAAAAACAAAAAAAAAAAAGACAAAAGAACAACGTTGCACTAAGGGACCCTGACGATAAAATTAGCTCCACTTACCACGACCCCAGTAATGATAGTGATTGGGTTGTCAGTTATTGGTGATTGGGGAGCTATAAAAAGTAGTGATGGTGTGGTTAGTGGGAAGATGTGAATGGTTGTACTGTATTCTCTCTCTCTCAACTATAACTCATTCTGTTGGTACGAATCATCTCTCTCTTATTTAAATTTTTGAGTATTGAGGTAAAAAACAATAGACGAACTAACACTATGACGTAAAACAATAGACGAACTAACACTGTGACGTAAAACAATAGACGAACTAACACTGTGACGTAAAACAATAGACGAACTAACACTGTGACGTAAAACAATAGACGAACTAACACTGTGACGTAAAACAATAGACGAACTAACACTGTGACGTAAAACAATAGACGAACTAACACTGTGACGTAAAACAATAGACGAACTAACACTGTGACGTAAAACAAAAGAAGAACCAACTCTGTGACGTAAAACAATAGACGAACTAACACTGTGACGTAAAATAATAGACGAACTAACACTGTGACGTAAAACAATAGACGAACTAACACTGTGACGTAAAACAATAGACGAACTAACACTGTGACGTAAAACAATAGACGAACTAACACTGTGACGTAAAACAAAAGAAGAACCAACTCTGTGACGTAAAACAATAGACGAACTAACACTGTGACGTAAAACAATAGACGAACTAACACTGTGACGTAAAACAATAGACGAACTAACACTGTGACGTAAAACAATAGACGATCTAACCACCCTGAAGGTAAACAAACTGCGTAGTACCAGATTCGCTATAAGAGCCCCAGAACAGCAGACGTTTATGGGATCAGATATTCATAGCTAGGAATAATATAAGTAGTGTTATCAAATACGAAATACAGTTAAATATAAAGGTTTTAATTAGACCAGGGGTTTTAGTGATTTATTGATCCTTCTTATCGATTGTCAATTGTTTTTTGTTATTTTCAGGTTACGTAATCAAGTTTTTTTCTAATTAGTGTTTGATTAGAGTGTTTATTATATATATCTCAAGTTAGTTAATTAAGAAATATCAATATAATCTAATTAAGTGTAGTAATGATGTAGTAGTAATCACAAGAAGGTTAAAAAAAAACTTGCTAAACGTCTCTATTGTGAAAGTGAAAGATAAGTTAACCCTCAAGGGATACGATGTTGGAAAAGTATATAGGTGTGTGTGTGTGAGGTGGTAAGGGTTGTTGGGTGGTGTTATTGTGGTAGACAAACGAGAGATGGATCACTTACAGCTAGCCGCCCAACCACCAAGGATCTACGCACACACACACACTCATAACTTTCTCCTCCCGTGTGTAAAACTCGGGTGGTGTTGGGCGCCACGGAAACACCTACAGCCAGTATAACGAGGAGCTTGTTGGGTTAAATGTTGCGTTGGTGGAAAGGTTGTTAGTTGTATTGTGTGGGGCGTGAAAGTAACAGCAGTTGGTAGATAGATAGATTAGTTTTAGGTGAGGTTAGTTTTAGTTAGGTTAAGTTTGCTCAGCTTAGGTTTGAATAAGTTAAGTTAGGTTACGTTAGGTTAGGTTAAATAATGTTAGGTTAGGTTAGGCTAGGTTAGATTAGGTTAAATAGTGTTAGGTTAGGTTAAGTAAGGCTAGGTTAGATTAGGTTAAATAATGTTAGGTTAGGTTAGGCTAAGTTAATGTGCCATTGTGTGTTGTGCAAAGCCTCAAATATTATATTGTACCAGTTGGGTCAACTCCCCGGGTGTGAAATGCGTCGTAAGTTAGGATTCCATTTCGCTGTAGCGTTAGCACCAAAAATAGATCATATTGAAATGTACTCGGTTGTTTCCATTGGCACGGTAGCGTTAGCAGTAGCGTTAGCGTTAGCGTTTGCAGTACATTTCAATCGGTCCCTGTAGCGATTGAAAACTCAACCGAATGGAAACGGACGAGGGAATGCCACATTGTGACGTCACTAACCCTTTCCACGCTAACCTGTCCCGTAAGCCACGCCCCTCTTCTATAAAATAGTTGATTGGTTCACAGAAAATGTTAGTGTAGCTGTGCATTTATTCATACTAAATATGTTCACAATTAGTAAGCAGATTTGTTATTCTCTAAAATAAAGTTAAATAACTGGATTATCAAAATGCAAAGGTTGTCAAGGCATTAGTACTTCGGAGAGGATGTTAGAAAATTTTAAATACTTATCATAAAAGGTCGGAGTCAAGGAAGAAATTCGTTTTCGAATGAAATCTTCATATTTCTTTGTTTTGTACCAAACATAAAGCAAACAGAAGCAAATGATACCAAAAATATACCACAATAGGTAATGAACTACAGTTTGTGCGGCTGTGTAAATCCCAAATACGCGGATCATGGCCGCTTATGGAGAATATTTTGATTAATATTGAAGAGTTGGGGGCGTGTAAGGCTATAAAAAACTGTGATATAAAAATAAAAAATAATTCTGTATACGGTAGTATATTGGATACGACCTAAAACAAAGCGTAAGGCGTGAAAAATATTGAAAACAATTGCGCCTAGTTGCAACCAGTTTTGGCTCCTCCCATTTTTAAGTGGGCGCTGTCCGATTTAATTTGCCGTTGGTGACTTTGGCGTAACAATATTAATAATTACTCAGATATGATTAAAACTTTAATATCATTACTCATAAGATACTTTTAATAAGGATGAGGTCATGGTGATGGTCAGAGAGAGCCGAGAGGGTCAGTGTGTTGAAGGCTTCTTGATGTGTGGAGTAGGAGGGGGAGAGAATAATCTTAAATGCCCTCTTTTACACTTTCTCTAGGTGTTTACGTTGTGTGGCATTTGGGAGGAAGATCAGGCATAGGTGAGCTTGGGAAGTATGAATGTTGAGTAAACACTGAGGAGCTCGAGCGTAGGAACTCGGGGGGACTTGAGTCGGTGGAGGAGGTGGAGACGGAAACTGGAGGATTTGACAACTTTACTGACGTGTGTTTTCCAATAGCGACGCTGAGGAGCTTAGTGGAATCTACAACCTGGAGTGTGTTGGGGCTCACAGTAATGGAAGAAGGTGGGACAACATCGGAGGAGAGGATGATGTGCATAACTATGGTCTTGGTGTAGTTGATGGTGACGAGGTTGTTGGTGGCCCAATTTTGGAGACTGTTCAATAAATCCTGGAGGCGGTGTAGTCGGGAGCCGAGTTGATGAACACTGATCCCAATGGTGGAGTCGTCGACATATTTCCAGCGAGCAGGGGTTTCTCTTAGGGCATCATTGATAAGCATCAGGAAGCAGAGTGGTTCCATCTTGGTGCCTTGGGGGACGCCACAGTGAGTTACTGGCGTCGGTCACTAAGGAAGTCTGTAAGCCATGCTATACGACTTCTTCGAATCCCGAGGTCGATAGCTTTGTTGATGATTAAATTGTGGTTGACTGCAAACCGAGGCAGACAAGCGCCAGCGCCAGAAAGACGCTGCCGCCGCCCCTCCCTCACTAGATGGAGCCATCCACATGTGCAACATCTGTGAACGACTGTACGTGTCCCGTATCGGCCTCTTTAGTCACCTTAAAACTCGCCAACCTAGGTGACACCCTGAGTAACTCATATCATTGTGTCATAGCTGGATGATCGTCATACTCGATTCCGAGTGGCAGCAAAGTAGTAGTAGTCGTGTGTGTGTGTGTGTTAGAGTGTGGTAAGTCATGGTCTATGAGGGTCGTGGACACGCCTGAGTCAGCGTTATTCATCATCACATATTGAACGAAACACATGCAAAACACACAGACACGCACACATCTCGCCTCTGTTCTTTGTGGTGATGGAGGAGGAGAAGGTCAAAGCTTACATCGAAACTTAGCTCTGTCATCAGTGTATGTGGTGATAAAAGAGCTGTTTAAATATTCTGAGATACTGTATAATGACTCGTAACACAAACGTCACCACCATAAGTCTTCTCCTTGTTGGTACTGTGGTGATGAATAACTGTAGCTCCGTCATAACCACTGTTGGAAAATATATAGTGAAGATGTTTTAAGCTTGATTTGTGCCAGCGAGAGCAATCAACAACGCCTGTTTTTTATGTTTTTGTTTTTTTTATCTTACTCCAAATAGGAAGCTAATCGAAGGTACAGTGCGGCAAACGAAGTTTCCCCAGCCTTCTGCTCGGGCAAGCAATCGTAGATAGTTAGAGTCACGTCAGACGAACGTACTCCAGCTATTTGACTACAGTGGCGCTCGTTATATACAGTAGAAGGAAGAGCATAATACATAAAAACATTACAATAAACTCCACGTTCTTACCTGGTGTTGGGAGCCACAGGTGTATCATCAGTGGGAGGTAAAGAGCGAATTATTGAAGACCTTCCCGTGACACCGAGTTGTCCTCTGTACACGAAGGTCATAGAAAAGTGAGGAGACCTGTTTGACCTTTGACCTCACCTCAGACACCACTCGGAGGGTAACAGCAGTGACCCGTGAAGGATGAACCAGACACTAGTTGCCGGAAGTCTCAGACAGGTAGCTGACGAATCTTCCGCCTCATCATCACTGCTTTCAAATACACCGCCTGCAGCAGCACCTGTCCACACACGAGGGGCAGTGTACACTGTAGATGAAGAACACTACGGGTCGATCCTCTCTTGCACGCACACACACACACACACACACACATAAGCAGTGTCTCAGAACAATGAATTCCCACTTCCTTACAGAAGTTCTTGAAGATCACGTGAATGCTTGTATTAACAGCAACATTGTCCTCACTTGTTGATTCGCGAGGTCTTCCACACGTGAGGACAATGTTGTTGCTCTATATTGACCTTGTGTAATACAAACATTCACGCGATCTACACGAAAATCTGTAAGGCAGTGGGTATACATTTTGAGACACCCTGTAATGACTTCATTGGGGGGGGGGGGGGGGGTTAAGTATACGGTAGAACTGCAAATGAAATCGCGTTAGATGTTTACATGTCATCCGGAGAGTCAGAGAGGCTCTTTGTCAACCTGTTAGAGCCAAGGCGTTTCAGTTTGTCACCAACACAGGTAAGAAACTAGTGGAGGTCTTCAAGAGAAACCTGACAAGAATTTATTTTTTTTCATGTGGGTTCTGATGGGCCAAGCTGTAGTGGTCCTCCTGGTTTGTGGGGTTGAAGGCTTGGTGGGGTTGATGGCTTGGTGGGGTTGATGACTTGGTGGGGTTGATGGCTTGGTGGGGTTGATGACTTGGTGGGGTTGATGGCTTGGTGGGGTTGAAGGCTTGGTGGGGTTGATGGCTTGGTGGGGTTGAAGGCTTGGTGGGGTTGATGGCTTGGTGGGGTTGATGGCTTGGTGGGGTTGATGGCTTGGTGGGGTTGATGGCTTGGTGGGGTTGATGGCTTGGTGGGGTTGAAGGCTTGGTGGGGTTGAAGGCTTGGTGGGGGTGAAGGCTTGGTGGGGTTGAAGGCTTGGTGGGGTTGATGACTTGGTGGGGTTGATGGCTTGGTGGGGTTGAAGGCTTGGTGGGGTTGAAGGCTTGGTGGGGTTGATGGCTTGGTGGGGTTGAAGGCTTGGTGGGGTTGAAGGCTTGGTGGGGTTGATGGCTTGGTGGGGTTGAAGGCTTGGTGGGGTTGAAGGCTTGGTGGGGTTGAAGGCTTGGTGGGGTTGATGGCTTGGTGGGGTTGAAGGCTTGGTGGGGTTGATGACTTGGTGGGGTTGATGGCTTGGTGGGGTTGATGACTTGGTGGGGTTGATGGCTTGGTGGGGTTGAAGGCTTGGTGGGGTTGAAGGCTTGGTGGGGTTGATGACTTGGTGGGGTTGAAGGCTTGGTGGGGTTGATGGCTTGGTGGGGTTGATGACTTGGTGGGGTTGAAGGCTTGGTGGGGTTGAAGGCTTGGTGGGGTTGATGGCTTGGTGGGGTTGAAGGCTTGGTGGGGTTGATGACTTGGTGGGGTTGATGGCTTGGTGGGGTTGATGACTTGGTGGGGTTGATGACTTGGTGGGGTTGATGGCTTGGTGGGGTTGAAGGCTTGGTGGGGTTGAAGGCTTGGTGGGGTTGAAGGCTTGGTGGGGTTGATGGCTTGGTGGGGTTGAAGGCTTGGTGGGGTTGAAGGCTTGGTGGGGTTGATGGCTTGGTGGGGTTGAAGGCTTGGTGGGGTTGATGACTTGGTGGGGTTGATGGCTTGGTGGGGTTGATGACTTGGTGGGGTTGATGGCTTGGTGGGGTTGAAGGCTTGGTGGGGTTGAAGGCTTGGTGGGGTTGATGACTTGGTGGGGTTGATGGCTTGGTGGGGTTGAAGGCTTGGTGGGGTTGAAGGCTTGGTGGGGTTGAAGGCTTGGTGGGGTTGATGGCTTGGTGGGGTTGATGGCTTGGTGGGGTTGATGGCTTGGTGGGGTTGATGGCTTGGTGGGGTTGATGACTTGGTGGGGTTGATGGCTTGGTGGGGTTGAAGGCTTGGTGGGGTTGAAGGCTTGGTGGGGTTGATGACTTGGTGGGGTTGATGACTTGGTGGGGTTGAAGGCTTGGTGGGGTTGAAGGCTTGGTGGGGTTGATGGCTTGGTGGGGTTGAAGGCTTGGTGGGGTTGATGGCTTGGTGGGGTTGAAGGCTTGGTGGGGTTGATGACTTGGTGGGGTTGATGGCTTGGTGGGGTTGATGACTTGGTGGGGTTGATGGCTTGGTGGGGTTGAAGGCTTGGTGGGGTTGAAGGCTTGGTGGGGTTGATGACTTGGTGGGGTTGATGACTTGGTGGGGTTGAAGGCTTGGTGGGGTTGAAGGCTTGGTGGGGTTGAAGGCTTGGTGGGGTTGATGGCTTGGTGGGGTTGATGGCTTGGTGGGGTTGAAGGCTTGGTGGGGTTGATGGCTTGGTGGGGTTGATGACTTGGTGGGGTTGATGGCTTGGTGGGGTTGAAGGCTTGGTGGGGTTGAAGGCTTGGTGGGGTTGATGACTTGGTGGGGTTGATGGCTTGGTGGGGTTGAAGGCTTGGTGGGGTTGAAGGCTTGGTGGGGTTGAAGGCTTGGTGGGGTTGGTGACAATAACAGTGTGGTGGATTACTTTTTCACCCAGGAAGTCATGCAGGATACAGAGGCCACTGGAATCACCAACACCAGGTAAAACCTCAGTGTTAATAAGACCTCTACCCCGCCCTCACTACCTTCGACTCACACACACACACACACACACATACACCAGAAGCCCCGCATAAACACCAATGAAATAATAAACAATACTATTAAATTTTACTATTATTACATTGTTGGTGGTTGAGTTTTATATCATGGAAAGACGCTTAGAGTACTGTATATAGTGCTTTCGTGGGGTCCCGTATTATCAAACCACCACACGTTAAAATATTGTTGTTAGCTACTGGAGAGGATAAGATGCTTTGTGTGTGTGTGTGTGTGTGTCTGTCTGTCTGTCTGTGTGTGTGTGTGTGTGTGTGGTGCAGCAACGGGTAACTGTCTGGTGTTACGAGACGATCTGTTATGGTTGAAATTGTTTTGAATAATCACCTCTCGACTGATCCAGGTGTCTTGTTATTAAGTCTCTCAGCAGTTGTGTTCCTCCCTGTCAACAAGCAAGAACACAGAGAGACGTGACATCTGGCGGGAGTGACTGTCAGCCAACAAACCAAGAGTCACTCACTGGATGTAAGCTTTTTAATGGCTTTCTTGGGCTGTCTTTGCTTGAATCGACTTGCTAAGTGCATTGTTTGTATACCTGTGTTGGCTAGGGGCATTGTTTGTATACCTGTGTTGGCTAGGTGCATTGTTTGTATACCTGTGTTGGCTAGGTGCAGTGTTTGTATACCTGTGTTGGCTAGTTGCATTGTTTATATACCTGCACTCTCTTACTTACACGCTGAATCAGTTTATAATTACCTCATGTCCTCACATTACACCTGTTCTGGGAATATTTAACCTCGAATCGATTATATTAGGTCATAATTGGTTATTTTTTTCTTGTCATAAATGGATGGATGGGATCGTGTTGGTTTGGTTGTGACGGTACTAAGCTTCGGGTGTGGTGTGTAAGCTTCGGGGTGGTGTGTAAGCTTCGGGTGTGGTGTGGCGGCTTGGCCCTGTCTCTCGTTCACCGCCACTTTTACTTCCATAACTCACCACTATGACAACATGGCAGCACTGTCGCCCAAGGTAAACCTGTTCCTCCTACTCCTCCTCTCCTTCGTCCTCCTCGCCCCAGCTCCAGGGGGGGGGGGGTAATGGTGAAGGGAAAACTCGTCGCGTTGATGGAGTTTTTCTTTTGTTTTTGTAGAGGACTTCAAGACTTTGTGGACGTCCATTTGATGATTACGATTTGCCCCTTCGTCCGTGATTTGTGTTCGTTTCTTTGTCCGTCCTTCTTTCTGTCCGTTCGTCTCTCAGTCCTCATCATCAGTTCCGGTGATTTAGCACAATTTTTACACATTGAAAATAATAATGTTCCATAAAGACTTAAATTAAGCTGAGTTGATGTTTATTTCCAGCCTTGGGTATTTATTATCATAGTATTTGTGTAGAGTCGTTTGAAGAACAAGTCGACAAGAAAAGGAAGAGAGAAAGTAAAGGAGTGAAGAAGTGGAGGAGAAAAACACACACACACACACACACCCACACACATACACACCCACACACATACACACCCACACCCACACCCCCACACACATACACACACACACACACACACCCGCACACACACCCACACACACACCACACCCACACACACACACACACACACCCACACACACACACCCACACACACACACAAGGTTTATTTCCTGGAGGTGATGGGGTGTATGTGTGAGCCAGCGGGGAGATTGTTGGTTGTACACACAGGCACCGAATTATGAAGACTGGCGCACGTGCTCACAGCCCCTCCCTCCCCCTCTATCTCTCTCCCTAACTGGTCCTCTCCTCCCTATCTCCCTTCCTCCCTGTTCTTCTCCCTCATTTCCTCCCTCCCTCTCTCATTGATCTTCTCTCTCTCTCGTCTTCCTCCCTCCCTGCCCCTGCCTTCTCCTCATTGGCACTCACTCTCTCTCTCTTCCCGCGTTCCCTCACTCCTGCCGTTTATCCCTCGCTCCTTCCATCACGTTATACACCTGTGGGTCAGCGTCGCATTGTTAAATAAGTACTTGTTATAATGTGAGAGAGAGAGAGAGAGAGAGAGAGAGAGAGAGAGAGAGAGAGAGTAATATATATGTACCCTTCTTAACATACCTTTCTCTTCACGTTCCAACAGTCACCTTCCCCCACCCCCCTACACAAGTATTCAGCGTCGGTGGTGATTTGCTCAATAATGTCGTCGTTTTGGGGGGGAAACGACGACTACAAGTGGTCGTTGTTGTCCCCCGACTGCAACTGACGGTGGAGGTGGCCAGGGTAGGTTGGGGACCCAGGTGTCAGGAAGCACCCGGGACAATTACTGCTTATTTAGTCACAATCAACCTGTTTGTGTACCGCTACAGGTGTGGAGGTGCAATTACGGGTATGGAGGTACAATTACAGGTGTGGAGGGACTAATACAGGTGTGGAGGTACTGTTACAGGTGTGGAGATACTGTTACAGGTGTGGAGGGACTAATACAGGTGTGGAGATACTGTTACAGGTGTGGAAGTATACAGGTGTGTGGTATCGTCAGTGACCACTATCCTTGCCGGGGTTCCTCAAGGGCCTGTACCTACCATTGCCAATACATAATATGGATTTATTGGGCTTCACTCAGTCATAAAACATTTCACTCACTCGTAGATAGATGATTCAACCTTCCATACATTCTTCTCTTTCCATCATTACTACAGGAAGGTCTCGTATGTGTAGGTAAGTACATGTTATATAGCCTGTCCGGTATTCCCTCCAGTGCTCCTAACACATATATATAGTCATAAGTGTTGACATAGTTTAATTTTAATGTAGGTTTTGGTAATACTGTATTCTATCGTCGTTTATATATTCCGGTAAATGGAGGGTTTGATTTAATGGATTGTTTATATAACGGATTTTTATCTCTATTGTCTGGCAAATGATGGTTTTATGTTTAACGGACCCTTTATAGTCCGGTAAATTGAGGTTTTATATTTAATAGACCCTCTGTATAACGGACTCTCTTCTCCATATATTTAGGTAAGTTGAGTTTTTCTTTTAACGGAACCTTTGTCTAACGGATTTGCCTCTATATATTCCGGTAGAGTGTAGGTTTATATTTAACGGACCCTCTGTATAACGGACTTGTCTCTCCATAAAGTCCAGTAAATTGAGGTTTTCTATTTAACGGACTCTCGGTATTACAAACTTTCTTCTCCGTATTCTCAGACATAAGGATTTTTTTTCACTATATAAAACTATAAATGACACTGAAATTTATCCTCTTCTGTCCAATATCTTTTCTCTCTGTCTCTTTATATTTCCGTCTAATCTGTCTTCTCTTCATCCGATAAAAACGAAAAAAAAAAGGAAATCCGACCTTTCAAGTTATCATCCACTTCCCCCTCACCACAACACTAGTGAAATATTATTGAAACCTTGATCAACACTAACCATCCTCAATCACCTTCTACCTCGGTGATTGACAGTATGGAGTCGGTCTATTGTTATTATTTCATACCATCAATCACCTTGGCACTATAACATTATATACCTTAATGGTTGACAGTATCTCCTCAGTCTGTTATTGTTTCGTTTTTGTTTACACCTTTTGAGGAACTTAACAATAGACTGAAATAACCTCCCATAATGACGCTTCAGTTGTGATTTACCTGTAGTGTTTTGACTTTTGTTTTTCCTGTTCAGTTATTATCAATTTTTATGATTCCTCACGGTTAGGTACTGGTGTCCAAGCTCTTATTAAATTACCGCTCACAAAGGGTTAAATAATTATCCTCAAAGGTTTAAATAATGGTTCTCATAGGGTTAAACCAATCGTCTTCAAAGGGTTAAACCATCATCTTCAAAGGGTTAAACCAATCGCCTTCAAAAGGGTTAAACCAGTCGCCTTCAAAAGGGTTAGGTGATAATTCTATTACCCCTTTAGGGTGTTTATTTAACATATAATGGATCCTTTCAATCTCTCTCCCATAGTTTCGAAAGATGATTTTTTTTAATGGGATATGCGGGGATGTGTTTCAGTGCTATTAAAACATGAATACGTAATAATAACGCGTATTATTTCACAGTTGGACATCAGTGTTGACGAGATTACCACGATACAACTGTAGTATTTGTTAACCATGGTCTTCACTTCCAATGTCTTATACCAGGATACGTCATTAAGTCTGCTTGTAGCTTAAATACCTTCCCTGATGTTCGGAGTAATGTTCAGAGCCAGACTTTATTGTACCGACGGACAATTGACGACTATGTTCGTTCCTGGGTGACTATACGGCTGTTACCTGTGGTCCGGGTGTGGATGTTGGATCGGTGTGTAAGCAAGCCATCAAAATCATCATCAAAAATGACCTTATCACCATTGTATATTCTCAGTAACATCTCTTCTGTTTACTTATTCAATTCTGTATCAGATTAGTGGAAAAAAAAAAGAATATACAGGTAGTCTGAAATTTGTAAAGTGATGATGAAGTCAACTACACAATATAAGAATTTCTTTTAACCAGTTTTACACACACACACACACACGCCCCACAACACCCATAAGCAACACAGCACGTTCTCCCTCCTCGTATATTTTTCCCTCGCGTGACATAGAGAGGGACTGTGTGTCGGCTGATTATACGAATTCACCTCAAATGCTCAAGGAGTGTTACCACAGCTTGTGTACAGTCCGGCCAAGCACCATCATCAGGGGCCGGTCTTGGAGGCGAATCTTGAAGCCGCTCGACCACATAAACGATGATATTTTCCCCTTAGCGTGGACATGGGGGCGGTGTTAGTTAAGTGCGTTTACGTTTGTGTGTGTGTGTGTGTGTGTGTGTTTTGTAGTGGAGCTATGTAACCCCTTCACGGACATGGATACGTACATCGTGTAATCAAGCACTTATCACGTACAGCACAGTCGGTTGAATTATATGCGTGGGGTACACACACACACACACACACACTGGGGTGACATAGGTGACGCCCAGTACTTGACAGGATAGTGACCGGGTGGTAATCTCGAGTGCCCCGCCCAGTACAACCTTCCCGGTAGATGGCAGGGCGGTGACCGAGTGATTCCCCCACCCCCAACCCCCCAGTACATCACCTCTGGTCCCTCCCCGGATGTGCCTCTTCCTCCCTCTCACCTCCTCCTTCTCTTCCCCACACATCTCTACCCCCCCCCCTCCCCATACACACCCTCACCCCTTCCTCCTCCTCCCCCCACCCCCTTCTCACAGTGGTGGTGGTAGTTATGGTAGAAGAAGTAGTGGTAGTGGTGGTAGAAGCAGTAGTAGTAGTAATAGTAGTAATAAGTATAATATCGTTGGTAATACGGCAGGAGACTGTGGCGGTGCTACGAGTGTTACAATTAATGGTGATAATTGACCGCCATGGAGGGAGGGTGAGAGGAATGGAGGGAAAGAGGGACGGAGGAGGAAAGAGGGAGATAGGAGGGACAGGCGGAGGGAGGGAGGATGGAAGGGAAGGGAAGGGAAGGGAAGGAGTCTTTACAGCATTAACTCTTAAGCCATATTATTCCCACTTTTTCCGCTGCTAATCTGTTAACGAGTTTTTGTAATGCCTCTTAATAATTATTGATGTCAAGAATTTTATTGTTTATTTAGTAATGTTATATTATTGTGTTTTTTTTTAAATTGATGATTATTAGTATTTTTGGTGTACTGATGTAGATGTTTATTATTATTATTATTATTATTATTATTATTATTAAGCTTTCACCTGATGTGACGGTAGTTCTGACAGGAGGTGTACGGTTTGATGTTTCAGTGTTATGTGGTAGTGTAAGCTGTTAGGTCTGATCGGTAGGTTAAGTTAGGTTAGGTTAGGTTAGGATGTGGTAAGTCAGGTTAGGTTAGGTTAGGTTAGATTAGGTTAGGTTGTGGTAGGTTAGGTTAGGTTAGGTTGTGGTAGGTTAGGTTGTGGTAGGTAAGGTTAAGTTAGGTTAGGTTGGGTTAGGTTAGGTTAGGTTGTGGTAGGTAAGGTTAGGTTAGGTTAGGTTGTGGTAGGTTAGGTTAGGTTGTGGTAGGTAAGGTTAGGTTAGGTTGTGGTAGGTTAGGTTGTGGTAGGTTAGGTTAGGTTAGGTTGTGGTAGGTAAGGTTAGGTTAGGTTAGGTTGTGGTAGGTTAGGTTAGGTTAGGTTAGGTTAGGTTGTGGTAGGTAAGGTTAGGTTAGGATAGGATGTGGTAGGTAAGGTTAGGTTAGGTTGTGGTAGGTTAGGTTAGGATGTGGTAGGTTAGGTTAGGTTAGGTTGTGGTAGGTTAAGTTAGGTTAGGTTAGGATGTGGTAGGTTAGGTTAGGTTAGGTTAGGGTAAAATACACTTAGGTGTATAAACTTCAGGTGATTTATATTTTTGTGGAGTTTTGAGCCTTAATGATGGTACCTGAGGAGCCAACATATGTGGCTTTGTGTGTGTGTGTGTGTGTGTGTGTGTGAACAAACGCACATAAAGTACATACACACACACGTAAGAAAGAGTATCGACAGTTAAGAATAAGTGTAATTGGATAAAGAAGTGTCTAGTATAAGGCAAGAAATAGAGGAAGAAATAAATACGATGAAATAAAAGAATAATTAAAACAGAGAAGAAATAAAAGAACCTACCCCTACCCTACCTTAACCTACCCTACCCTAACCTACCCTACCCTAACCTACCCTACCCTACTTTAACCTACCCTAACCTACCCTACCCTACTCTAACCTACCCTACCCTACCCTACCCTATCTTAACCTACCCTACCCTAACCTACCCTTCCGTACCCTACCCTACCCTACCTTTCCTTAACCTAACCTAACCTATCTCCCCCAGGTAGCAGTAAAGTATTTAATCACCAGGTGAAATACGGTATCCTGGGGTGTCTAATCTTCAGGTGATCCGAATAATTTACATATGACATGAACAAAACCGTAAAGAAATCCTGCTAGTTTAATATTGGAGTCTTCCCATAACAGTAGTGAGGGTGGAGTGTGTGTGTGTCAGAAAGGGTGTGTCGCAGTGTGTATGTGTGTGTGTGTGTGAGTGCATGTGTGTATGAGTGAGTGCATGTGTGTAAAGTGTACGTGTGTGTGAGACAGTACATATGTGTGAGTGTAAATGTGTTTGTGAGTGCATGTGTATGTGAGTGTGTACATGTGAGTATATGTGTGTGTGAGTGTGTGCATATGCGTTAGTGCATGTGTGTGTGTGTGTGTGTGTGTGTCAGGCTAGGGTGACGCACTCATTATCATGCACTTACTTCGATGAGGTCATGCGCGTGCCGTTGTTGAAGTCATTACGTGCTGGTGGTGTTGTCATGTGCGTCTATTATTCCTCCTGCTGGTGGTGTTGTCATGTGCGTCTATTATTCCTCCTGCTGGTGGTGTTGTCATGTGCGTCTGTTATTCCTCCTCCTGCTGGTGGTGTTGTCATGTGCGTCTATTATTCCTCCTCCTGCTGGTGGTGGTGTCATGTGCGTCTATTATTCCTCCTGCTGGTGGTGTTGTCATGTGCGTCTGTTGTTCCTCCTGCTGGTGGTGTTGTCATGTGCGTCTGTTGTTCCTCCTGCTGGTGGTGTTGTCGTGTGCGTCGACCCTTCATTACTAGAGGTCGTCATGCGTGTGTCATTCACTGTTCATGGTGAAAAATGTATGGCCTTCCCTTCTGAGGTGAAAATATACATACCCTTCCCTTCTAAGGTCATATTATGCATACCTTTCCTTTCTGAGGTCAAAGTATACACACCTTTTCCTTCTGAGGGCAAAATATTCATACCTTTCTCTTCTGATGTCAAAATATGCGTACCTTTCCCTTCTGAGGTGAAAATATACATACCCTTCCTTTCTGAGGTCATATTATGCATACCTTTCCCTTCTGTGGTCAAAGTATACATACCTTTCCCTTCTGAGGCCAAAATATACATACCTTTCTCTTCTGATTTCAAAATATGCGTACTTTTCCCTTCTGAGGTCAAAATACTGTATACACACCCTTCCCTTCTGAGGTCAAAATATGCGTACCTTTCCCTTGAGGTCAAAATATGCGTACCTTTCCCTTCTGAGGTCAAAATATGCGTACCTTTCCCTTGAGGTCAAAATATGCGTACCTTTCCCTTCTGAGGTCAAAATATGCGTACCTTTCCCTTCTGAGGTCAAAATATGCATACCCTTACCCTGTTGGGTGGTCATGCGGCTGCCCATCCTGTTGTATTACCCAGAGAACAAAAGGGAAACCGCCATGAGGTTCTGTAGTAGACCCTAGAGTAAGTACCCCTGTAGGCAACGGTAGAGGATGTCTCTCTGTTATATTACCGCTTGTTCCCAGAGGCTCCTTCCCACGGTCCACCGCCTGCTTCGACGGCCATTCAAAATTCACCCGAAGGAAAGAGAAACGTTCTGATTGGCTGTGAGTCGGGCTTCAGGGGGCGGAGCAGGGGAGGCAGAACTGGAGTGAGGCGTGGAACACGGACAGTACACACACGGTCTTCAGATGGCGCCTGGCCACTGTCGAGTGAAGACGTGAGGGGTGTTGTGGGGGGCGACGACAGACTATCTTGAGTGAAACTGAAAAAAAAAAACCACCTCGCACCGTAAAAACAAAAATTGCCCCAAAAGTCACATCATCGCCAAACTTACGAATCCATTTACTCATACGAAGAGAAAGACTAAACGAGTGAATTGAATTACTTTATAACCTGTAATTTAACCCGAAGAGAACTTTGAAAATATTGAAAACAAGATAAATTTCGACTGTCGCTAAAGTTTTATAAGAAATGACTACTGAGTGTTAGTCTGGAACTGAGTGAGGAATTGTACTAACGAGAGTGTGTGTGTGTGGTGAGTGTGTGAGGACCCCCAGAGGCCGTTCACCAACACAGTTTATGTCTGCCGTCCGCCGGGTGAAAGGTAAGTTGATTTTTATTATTGATTACGATACAGAATACTAGACTCGTGACCTGACTGAGGAGGGGGGGGGGGTGACGCCATAAATGATACAGTGACGCGACGGTACGTAAAAATAGATAGATTGATAGACAGACAGATAGACATTGAAAGACAGGCAGGCAGATAGACACACAGACAGGTAGACGGATAGACAGAAAGCTAGATAAACAAGGTAGACAGACAGAAAGATAGACTGACAGAAATATATAGACAGATAGATTGACAGACAGACAGATATTCAGTAAAATCGTCATACAAATTTACAAATGCTCAACCACGTATACCGACAAAAACAGCCGCTAAGATGAATATAATTTAATAACTAATGAATGAAGACCTGGCGACGGAAAGGTGATTATTGATGAGAATAATCTGGTGGCGATTATTCAGTTGTATAATTACCCATAACCGTTCCTTGAGGTTATGTAATTTCCCCCCATACACCGTTAAATGTGTATTATACGATTGTCTCTGAGGTTGTATATTATATTACGTGTATATAAGTTACTAGGGCTTTTTACATTATCTAAGTTGACCTACCATACCCTAACTTAACATAATCTAACATACTTTACCCAAACTTAATCTAACCTAACCTAATCTAACCTTCGTCTTCTCACTCACAATAATGTATTTTTTTTTATTCACGAGGATTTGTATAAGTTGATTTGTTTTTCATTTTGCAAGAAGCTGTTTGAAGTGAATTAGTTTAGTTAAGTTGATTTATGGGGTTGTAGGTGGTGGGCAGGTGGTAGGTGGAAGGACTGGGTAGGTGATATGTGAATAGGGAGGATAGGTGGAGGGATATGGTTAGTGGTATGTAGTTCTGGCCAATACTTAGATGTTATTTAACTCTGCGCAGTCAACTTTTTCATGATACTAAATTGATATAAAAGACGTTAATATATAGAATTAAAACTTAATAAAATATAATTACACACAATAAATATAATAAATAATAGAGTAAAATATTATAATGGATAAATATATAGTAAGCAATGAGTCAGGCAGTAGCAATGTGGTTTCCGCTTTGTAATTTATTTTAAACAGCGTAATCAGGATTCTGTCACCCCAGCCGTTGTTGGAAAAATATATGACTAGATTTACCGAGACTTAACAACATCATCGTGAACTGGATTTTTAGATGTTCGTATTTTTTTTTTTTTTTTTTTTTTTTTTTTTTTTTTTTTTTTTTAGGATGAGTTTATGAGAACGGAGCATACTGTCTGGGTGAAGTTATGGCGTACATATAAGTTCAAAATTGGTGTGAAAACTGCCTTGAGATTTTAAGTTTGATTTATTTATTAGACGAAGTTATGTTGATAATGTTTTTAAGTTGTGATCCCTGTCTTGTGTGTGTGTGAGGGGGGGGGGGGGTGTCTTTCAGTCCGCCTAAGAGGAAAATTGAACCTTTGCGAATCCAGATACGTGTAAAGAACGAATTGAAATGAACTTTGAACCAACCTCCCTTGAGATAGACATTTTATATAAGAAATTCTGTCACCTGCTGGCTGTTGTATTGTGGGTTGGTATCTAGTGGGCGTTGTAGTCACTGGCGGAGGTGGCGTGTTGGTGCTGCTCCTACCGGGGTCCTCCTTGTGTGTGTGTGTGTGTGCTTTCTCCCTAGCAACAATAAGTGATGGACAGTACCCCGCTATACTGAGGGAGGTGGGAGTCAGACACACATCACCAGAGATCCATCACCCCAGACTCACTCAATGGTACACGCAGCCCACCATTACCACCACCACCCCTACCTGCCACTACCACCACCACCCCTACCTGCCACTACCACCACCGTTACCTGCCACTACCACCACCCCTACCTGCCACTACCACCATTCCTATCCACCTCTACCACCACCCCTACCCACCTCTTCCACCCCTACCTGCCACTACCACCCCCTACCGCCCCCTTATCCACCACTACCACCCCCTTGCCCACTACTACTACCACCCCTACCCACCATTATTACCTCCCTACCCACCACTACCGGGGCGGTACCCACCCACCTACCCACCACTACTATCACCCTCTACCTACCACCACCCCAACCCACCACTACCACCACCCCTACCCACCACTACCACCTACCTACCCACCACTGCCACTCCCTACCCATCACCATTACCACCCTCTACCTACCATCACCACCATCACCCTCTACCTACCATCACCCTCTACCCACCACTGCCACTCCCTACCCATCACCACTACCACCCTCTGCATACCATCACCACCCTCTACCTACCATCACCCTCTACCTACCACTACCACCTACCCACCACTACCACCTACCCACCACTGCCACTCCCTACCCATCACCACTACCACCCTCTGCATACCATCACCACCCTCTACCTACCATCACCACCATCACCCTCTACCTACCACTACCACCTACCCACCACTACCACTCCCTACCCATCACCACTACCACCCTCTACCTACCATCACCACCATCACCCTCTGCCTACTACCACTACCACCCACCTACCCACCACCGCCCACAGGGAAAGTACACCCTCCGTTAACACGCCACCATCACTCCTAACCTCCAGCTATGCCCGGCCACGCAACTGCCTCTCGATCACTGGAAAGATTCACACCAGAAATGACTAAAAGGCGTATGTTGTGTGTGTGCTTTCAGGAGTCTGTAGTGGTATTAGGTATTGTAGGAATGTTGGGTCACCTGAAGATTAGACACCCCCCTCACCTGATTATTACAACAGCCTTACACTACATATTAACGTGATATAATTTTAACCTAACCTAACCTAACCTAATCTAACCTAATATAATGTAACCTAAAGTAACCTAACCTATCCTAATCTAACTTAGCTTAACCTAACTTAACCCAACCCCCTACGTAGCATTAGGGTGGTAAATGATAAGGTGACATAAGCCGGGGTGTCTAATCCTCAGGTGATTCGGAACGTTTTTAAGGGGATGTACAGTAAATTATTATTTTTGTTGAGTTTTCGTTGATTTATACACCTGTGAATAATATATAGTCCTTTAGTTTTATTGTGAACTGGGGTTAAGTTGGGTTAGGTTAGGAAGGGTTAGGTTAAGTTGGGTTAGGATAGGATGGGTTAGGTTAAGTTGGGTTAGGTTAGGAAGGGTTAGGTTAAGTTGGGTTAGGTTAGGAAGGGTTAGGTTAAGTTGGGTTAGGTTAGGAAGGGTTAGGTTAAGTTGGGTTAGGTTAGGAAGGGTTAGGTTAAGTTGGGTTAGGTTAGGAAGGGTTAGGTTAAGTTGGGTTAGGATAGGATGGGTTAGGTTAAGTTGGGTTAGGATAGGGTGGGTTAGGATAGGATGGGTTAGGTTAAGTTGGGTTTGGATAGGATGGGTTAGGTTAAGTTGGGTTAGGATAGGATGGGTTAGGTTAAGTTGGGTTAGGTTAGGATAGGTTAGGAAGGGTTAGGTTAGGATGGGTTAGGTTAAGTTGGGTTAGGTTAGGATGGGTTAGGTTAAGTTGGGTTAGGTTAAGTTGGGTTAGGTTAGGAAGGGTTAGGTTAAGTTGGGTTAGGTTAGGATGGGTTAGGTTAAGTTGGGTTAGGATGGGTTAGGTTAAGTTGGGTTTGGATACGATGGGTTAGGTTAAGTTGGGTTAGGATAGGAAGGGTTAAGTTGGGTTAGGTTAGGATGGGTTAGGTTAAGTTGGGTTAGGTTAGGAAGGGTTAGGTTAAGTTGGGTAAGGTTAGGAAGGGTTAGGTTAAGTTGGGTTTGGATAGGATGGGTTAGGTTAAGTTGGGTAAGGTTAGGATGGGTTTGGATAGGATGGGTTAGGTTAAGTTGGGTTAGGATAGGATGGGTTAGGTTAAGTTGGGTTAGGATAGGATGGGTTAGGTTAAGTTGGGTTTGGATAGGATGGGTTAGGTTAAGTTGGGTAAGGTTAGGATGGGTTTGGTTAGGATGGGTTAGGTTATGTTGGGTTAGGTTAAGTTGGGTTAGGTTAGGATGGGTTAGGTTAAGTTGGGTTAGGTTAGGATGGGTTAGGTTAAGTTGGGTAAGGTTAGGAAGGGTTAGGTTAAGTTGGGTAAGGTTAGGAAGGGTTAGGTTAAGTTGGGTAAGGTTAGGAAGGGTTAGGTTAGGTGTGTAGTGACACGTTGACCCTTCCCTGCTTGACCTTCAACCCCTGACCATACCTGGAGCGTCTTCCCTCCCCTCACCCCTCCCCCCAGACGACTAGTATAAGTTTCTCCTTGCCCCTCCCTCCCTCCCTCCCTCCCTGACTTCTCCCTTCCTGTTTTCCACCCTTACCTCCCTCCCGACTTCTCCCCATTTTTCCTCCCTCCTTTCTCCCTATCACTCCTTTTCCCTTCCTTCTGCCCCTCCCTCCCTACCTGATTTCTCCCTCCCTCCCTCCCTCCTTCTCAACTTCTCACCGTCATTTCCTCCCTCTTTCTCTCCCACACCTTGACATTCACTTGAACACATGAACCACCTACACCACCCTCTCCCCCTAACCCCTCATTCACCGCCACACGCCCACACCCCTCACCACCCCCGCCCCTCACCACCCCCGCCACACGCCCACACACCTCCACCCATCCCCGCCACACGCCCACACACCTCCACCCATCCCCGCCACACGCCCACACACCTCCACCCATCCCCGCCACACGCCCACACACCTCACCACCCCCCGCCCGGTCGAAAACGGGCCAGTAAACTTCCCTATCCCTAACACACACACACACACACACACACACCTTGCCAGCCACATTCCCAACCCACTCGAAAATAGGGCAGTCTTACTCTTCCCTCCCCCTCCCCCTCACTCCCTCCCCCTCCCTCCTTCTTCCTGGACATTCACCTTATACTTGTGAGAGAACTTCATCCTCCTCCTTCTTCTTCTCTCACGTTCTTGACATTCACACCTGACGTATCCAGTGACCTTCTAACCCACCACCCCAGCCCACCCCTACCCACCCCAACCCACCCCTACCCACCCCTACCCACCCCAACCCTTCCCCAATACCCCTGGACAAAGTACATACCAACATAACCCCCAGGAGAGGATAGGACCGTTCACCGACTCGCCCCTCGCCGTTCCCCTTCCTCCCTGCCCCCCCCCCCTCCCCCCCTGGTCCCTGTCTCTACCCTTCCTCCTCTCCTCTGCTTCACCCCTGCCTCCTTTACCTTGCCGCCTCCACCTCTGCCTCGTCCCTTCCTCCTCTCCCCTGCCTCCTCGTCCTGCTTCCTCGCCATGCCTCCTCGACCCTGTCTCGCCCTCTCCTCCTCACACCCCCCCCCCCCCCCCCCCACCAGGAAAACAGCTCGTCTGGCCAAGAAGGTCAGCTATCGAGGTGAGAGTGAGGTCAGCCGGCGGGGTCACTGCGGGTGGTCACGGTGGGGGAGGAGGGGTGTGTTGGCGCCTTATCACTGATGTTCTTAATGATTTAGTTATCGCTGACATCCATCACAAATGTTCCGTTTTCTTTTCCTGTTTTGCGGTTTTTTTTTGGGGGGGGTTAACCTGTTTACGTCTTCGGATTACCAATAGAATTTCCACCCCAGCTTATTTCACCTAAAGATCAACCACCCAGACCTAACTTAACCTAACGTGTCCTAACCTGATCTAACTTGTTCTAACCTAACGTGTCTTAACCTAACCTAACCAAACCAAACATAACTTAACATAACATAACATAATCTAACCAATGTGGACAAATGTAAAGTCCTCAGTATAGGAGATGTAAACAGGGAAACCTTATACCAGATGAACAACGATGTTATTGAGAAATCCGACTGCGAGAAAGATTTAGGAGCAATGATAAGTTGGAATCTTAAGCCAAGTAAACAATGTGTTTTTGCTCGAAACAAGGCTAATAAAGTACTTGGGTTCATACAAAGAAGTGTTAGTTACAAGACTAGCGAGGTCATCCTAAAACTATATCTTGCGCTTGTGAGACCTCACTCGGATTATGCTGTTCAATTCTGGTCACCGTATTTCAGATTGGATATAGAATCCTTGGAAAAAATTCAGAGGAGAATGACAAGACTAATCCCGGGCATTAGGAACCTTGAGTACAGAGACAGGTTAAAGCATCTTAATTTGCACTCCCTCGAGAGACGTAGAGCGAGGGGCGACCTGATAGAGGTGTATAAATGAAAGTCAGGGCTAAACAAAGGGGTCATTACAAAGGTACTCAAATTATCCAACCAGGAGCGAACTCGTAACACTGGTTTCAAATTAGACTAATTTAGATTTAAGCGCGAAATAGGTAAACATTGGTTTGGAAACAGAGTAGTGGACGAGTGGATTAAGTTACTGAACCTCATTATTAACTCGAATACGCTGGATAGCTTCAAACGTAGGTTGGATGCTTATATGAGCAATAGGGGTTGGGTGTAAATGGGACTGCCCAGTATGGGCCGGTAGGCCCGCTGCAGATTCCTCCATTCTTATGTTCTTATGTTCTGATCTAACTCTCTCAAATAGTGTTAGTGTGGTTAGTCTGAAGGTGTTATAATTGTTTATTGTAACTTATTAGTTTTAGATCTGTTGAATTCTCTCTCTCTCTCTCTCTCTCTCTCTCTCTCTCTCTCTCTCTCTCTCTCTCTCTCTGGTATGAAACGCGAGGTACATATATATACTTCATTTTTAGTCCATTTAACACGCTGGATTCGGTAAAATGCTACTGACACCACATACGAGGCACGGGCAGTTTCCCAATGAGGTTCACGGCGCCATCAGCTCGATGAACAGGCTTTGTGTGAAATATAACAGAGTCTAGAACTGCTTTTAGTGTCCTTGTGGCCTAGCCGGTAAGCGTTCCCTAGGGCCACCCAGTAGGTCGAGGGTTCGATTCCTTGCTGGTGAGGTCGTTGATTATATGTTCAAAGTCCGCGTGTTAAATGGACTAAAAATGAAGTATATATATATATTTATTTATTTATTTGATTTTTTTTTCACTTCTCTCTGTCTGCTGTTTTTCTGCCTCCCTCTATCAATCAACACCGTCGCCCACCTTCCGTCTATCTATCGGTCTCTATCTCCCCATCTCCCCCCCCCCCCCACTTTCCGTCTATCTATCAATTTATAATCCATTCATTTCCCCCCCCCCCCACCCCCCTTCTGTCACTTCCCCCGGCGGGTGATCCAGGGCCGGTCAAACCCTTCCTTCCCCCATCCACACCAGGTGTCCTAGCCGGCCAGGGGGAGGGGGGGGGGGGGGAAGGGGAGCCGGATGAACCCTTTCCCTGTCCCCGCCAGGTATCCCAGCCGGACAGAGTGGGGGGGGGGGGGGGGGCTTTAAATGACCGGATGGGATGACTGGTTTTGTCTATGGTTGTCTGTGAGTACTTTGGAGAACTGAGGGTGGGGGTGGTGGGGGTCACTGTCTGTGTGTATGTTTCCTTTGTCTCTCGTTTCCTCTTTGTCTTTTCATTTGATATTCTCTCTCTCTCTCTCTCTCTCTCTCTCTCTCTCTCTCTCTCTCTCTCTCTCTCTCTCTCTCTCTCTCTCTCTCTCTCCAGGCTGTGGTAAGTGGGTGTGGTATGGTGGTCACTAAGAGAGAGAGGGGGGGTGAATCTCTGTCTGAAGAACCCGTTAAGGGGGAGGAGGAGGAAGAAGGAAGAGGAGGGATTGGGATTTCTTATGGCCGGAGTGTGATGGCTTGGAGGAGGAGGAAGAGGAAGAGGGGGGGGTGATATTTATTGTGGGAGGAGGAGAGGGGAAGAAGATGAAAGGGGTTGGTATCTTGTGGGTGGAGTGGAATGGGCGGAAGACGTGTTAACAGGGCGGGAGGAAAGGATTTATAACAAGATGGGACAGATAGAGAGATAAGCCCTATGTCAATGTGTTTACTTATGCAGAGAGAGAGAGAGAGAGAGAGAGAGAGATGGCTCACTTAGACAGATGGTTAAGGGAGATATGTTCAAGAAAGCACTATCTGTTCAGGCGCGGGTGTGGTGGAGAAAGGGGCCTGTTGGGTGCGTGCTTGTAGAGAAACTCGCCAGATCTCTTACCAGGGTCCTCTTGTGTATATCTGTGAGGGGGAGAGGTGGCGTGGAGCACGGTGGTGTGTTGGGGATGTCCTGTTTACGTGTGTGTGTGGGGTGGGTGGGGTGTTGGGGTCCTCTTGTTTATATCTTGGGGGGGGTGTTGGGGTCCTCATGTTTAGATCTTGGCCGGGGGGGGGGGGGTATGGGCAAGGGTAGGGTGTTGGGGATCTCGTATTAACGTGTGTAGGGGAGGAGGGGGAAATGGAAGGTTGGCGTGCGTCAGGGCGGGATGCTGTGTCCTTCCCTACTTCAGCGGAACAAATCTTTCGTTTAAGTCAGGTTTCTGTTCCAAAATGTCTCCCGCGGTACTGATGGGAGTTACTCGGTAGAATGAACTCTTGGTGGATGATCCCGAGGGTACTGAAACAAATTACCCGACAGAACGAACCTACATTAAGTGATCCCGAGGGTTCTAAAGCAAGTCAAACCGACAGATTGAAACCCACAATACTATGAGGTGGAAATTCGATACCATGATAAAGTTACCATCATGAGGAGGTGAACTTGTGAACCATATTACACTAGTGGATGTGAACTTGTGAACCATATTACACTAGTGGAGGTGAACTTGTGAACCATATTACACTAGTGGATGTGAACTTGTGAACCATATTACACTAGTGGATGTGAACTTGTGAACCATATTACACTAGTGGATGTGAACTTGTGAACCATATTACACTAGTGGAGGTGAACTAGTCTTTGTGTTTACATTATCTACGGGGTGATGCTGATGTACGATGATGGCGTATTGGTAGAGTGAAAGGCATAAATGTAACCAAACGAGTTAAAGTAGGTTAGGTTAGGTTAGGGGTAGGATGTGGTTAGGTTAGGTTACGGCTAGGATGTGGTTAAGTTAGGTTAGGGCTAGGATGTGGTTAGGTTAGGTTAGGGCTAGGATGTGGTTAGGTTAGGTTAGGGCTAGGATGTGGTTAGGTTAGGTTAGGGCTAGGATGTGGTTAGGTTAGGGCTAGGATGTGGTTAGGTTAGGTTACGGCTAGGATGTGGTTAGGTTAGTTAGCATTAGGTTAGATTCGTTACGATTAGGTTAGGTTAGATTCGTTAGGATTAGGTTAGGCTAAATTAGATGAAATTAAGTTGGATTAGATTAGGTTAGGTTATAGTTCGGGTATTTTATCATCACTTGAAATAAACTGGGGTGACTAATCTTCAGGTGACCCCAACTAGTAATCTGATGAACAAGCTCATAGTGAAGATGATTGTATTGCTGGATATCTTGGGATTATTTCGGGTGAGTTAACTACAGTGTGAACGAACCCATATCATGATGTAGTGATTCCTGTGGAACATGTGGCGGCCTCTGTGTCTTGTGTTCCTAGAGTGTCAGACTGTTACTGAGGACAAGGGCGCGTTATTTAGGACTCCCACGTTGATTCCGTTCATATCCTGTGGTTTCTAAGACATATTACACCCAAGGAAGGACTGCCACGTACTGTCCGTTCTTCATAGAGAAACCACAAGTACCTGGTGGGTTTTTTCTGCACGTTGAGTGGCCGTGAAAAGGTGTGTTTTAGTGGTGGCCATTTACCGCCTCCACCACCCCCATCGAGGACCTCCATCACCACCAACACCATCAAGGACCTCCATCACCACCAAAAATCACTATACAGAGGACCTTCATCACCACCACCAAAGATCACTGTACGGAGGGCCTCCTTCACCATCAACACCATCACCACCAAAAATCACTATACAGAGGACCTCCATCACCACCAAAAATCACTATACAGAGGACCTCCATCACCACCAACACCATCACCACCAACACCATCATCCCCACCACCACACGTAAACAAAGTAGAGTGAAACCTCCAAATAACGGACGTCTCTCCCCACATAATCCGTGAGGGGGGGGGGGGGGGGGGACACCTCTAACGGGCCCTCAACTCTATATAATTCATTAGCTGAAGGTTTCACAGCTAATGGGCCCTCTCTCCTGTTGTGTGTACAGGAGAGAGAGAGAGAGAGAGAGAGAGAGAGAGAGAGAGAGAGCCAAGTAACAGTGAAAATCGGTTTGTAATAAATGTAATAACACACGCACACACACACACACACACACACACACACACACACACACACGCACGAGGGGGTCAATTAACCCATATCAACTTTCTTTAGTCCTTCCTCTTCTTCCCTCTTTTATCTGCCTCTCCCCCTCCCCCACCCCTTCTCCTCCCCCTCCTTCTTCTTCTATTCAGTTCTTCCTCCTTTCTTCTTCTTTCTTCCATCTACAGTAAAACCTCTATTTAACGTACTATATGGAGAGAAGAGTCCGTTTTATCGAGGGTCTGTTAGATGTGAACCCCCTATATAACGGATTACATGGGGAGAGAAGTTCGTTATATGGAGGTTTTACTCTATTGGCCTTTTATCATCCATCTATTCTTCTTCTTCCCCTTTCTTCTTCTTCCCCTTTCTTCTTCTTTCTTCTTGTTCTTCGTCCTCTCCTCCTCCTCCTCCATCTCCCATTCTAGTCATTCTCTTTTCATCTCACTCATTCATCTTACTTTCATTCTTCCTTCTATTCTTCCTACTCTCCCTCTCCTATTCTCTCCCCCCCATCTATCATTCTCTCCCCCCATCTATCATTCTCTCCCCCATCTATCATTCTCTCCCCCATCTATCATTCTCTCCCCCCATCTATCATTCTCCCCCCATCTATCATTCTCTCCCCCCATCTATCATTCTCTCCCCCCATCTAACATTCTCCCCCCATCTATCATTCTCCCCCCATCTATCATTCTCTCCCTCACCCCCAACACACACAAACAGAATCTCCACAAACACCAATGTTGTGAGAGCACCAAGACACACACACACACACACACATGTACCACCATTATCTGCTTACTTGCCACTGTGTCTTTGTAACGTCGTAAGTGCGTTTTAAGTGTGTCGTAAGTGCGTTTTAAGTGTGTCGTAAGTGTGTAGGTGGTGGATGTCTAAGGTGTGTGTGTGTGTGTGTGTGTGTCCCTCGCTATACCCCAGAGAAAGAGTTTTGCTGTGTATGTGTGCACGTGTGTGTGGGCGTGTATGTGTGGGCGTGTGGGTGTGGGAAGGTTAATAAGTGGGTGGTGATGTAGTCTCTCTCTCTCTCTCTCTCTCTCTCAGGTAGTGACGGGGCAGTATACTCACCACACTATATTTCCCACATCGTCCATCGTGACCAAAATAGCGAAAACCACGAAAACTGCGGAAACATCGAAGGGCTAACACACACACCTGGGAGTCTGTGGTGACCGGCCTATAATGTTGTTAACCTTACCTTACCTTACGTAACCTTACCTTTCCTTACCTTTCCTTACCTTACCTTTCCTTACCTTTCCTTACCTTACCTTTCCTTACCTAACCTTACCTAACCTTACCTAACCTAACCTAACATAACATAATTTAAACATATCCTGATCTAACATAAAATCAACTACTTTAGGCTAGTTTAGGTTAGTTTTGGTTAGATAGTTAAGGTAGGTTAGGTTAGAGTATAGGTTAGGTTAGGTTAATATTGTGTTCGTGTTATAAGAATCCATTAACAGACACCACAATACTCCAGAACCAATCAACACTCTCCTTGCCCGCATACGAGTGGATTATGTCTCCTCCCCTTCCCCCTCACCACACCCCCTTGCCCCTTCCCCCTTCCCCCTCAACCCCCTTCCCCCTTACCATTTTCCTTCCTCTTGTGACGGCCTTCTCGCCACAGATTACTTCCGACCCGTATATAATGGGGCCGAACCACCTAGACGCTGTTCCAACGATGGCAGTTTAGATCACCTGAAGAATAGCCTCTCCCGCAAGCTTATTATTTCACCTGTTGATTAAAACTCTCTAATGCTTCCTGTGGAGGGGGGGGGGGAGGGTTACATTGGGTTTTGGTTTGGTTAGGTTAGGTTAGGTTAGGTCTGCGTTAGTTTTAGGTTAGGTTAAGTTAGTTTAGGTTAGATTAGGTTATATTTCGGTTAGGTTTACGTTAGTTTTGGTTAGGTTAGGTTATGATTGAAATTTAAAAGAGCAAGTTCAAGAGGAGGGTGACCGTGGTGGGGGAGGGTGACGGTGGTGGAGGAGGGTGACGGTGGTGGAGGAGGGTGACGGTGGTGGGTGACGGTGGTGGAGGAGGGTGACGGTGATGGAAGGTGACAGGTGTGGGTGAGGGTGGTGGAGGGTGTCGGTGATGGAGGGTGACAGGTTATGGGTGGAGGGTGATGATGGTGACGGTATTGGAGGGTGGCGGTGGGTGGAGGAAGGAAGACAGGTTGTGGGTAGAGGACTTCTCTTCGGTTCATCTGTGTGTGTGTCGCTTACTAATCCACTGTATAGGTCCTCTTGACAGTCGATCCTCTCATAAGGTGTTCCCAGGCGGTCTCTCTCTCTCTCTCTCTCTCTCTCGTGGGGGTTAACGATGGCTGCAAGACGACAGATGTTGGCTCTAAACCTACTTGTGGTGTGTGTGGGGGGGGGGAGGGGGTGTGTGGGGTGTGGGGGGAGAGGGGGTGTGTGTGGGGAATGGGGGAGGAAGGGGTAGTGGGGGGTAGATGCAGTCACAACACCATTATCACCATCATCTAAGGCCTCAGAAAATAAATAAACACTTATTATAATGGATCTACTACTACTACTACTACTACGCACCATCGTCACTACCACCATCACCATTATCAAAACCTTGTTCAAAGAAACTGGTTTTAAACACACACACTACTCTACCTCCGCCTTATACCTCCACCAACCTGGCGAGAATTACTAACACCTGATGGACTTTTCTGACACTTTAATTTTTATATAAGACCTGATGGGCGCGTGTAAAGTGTTCTGATGGGCTCGTGTAAAGTGTTTGTTTACCGCCGCTAGCCCGTCACCAAGCTGTCCTCACTTGCTGGAGACGTGAGGAGTTAGGAGGAGGTGGTGAGGTGGTGGGTGGAGAAGGTGACAGAGGAGGAAGTGGAGGAGGAGAAGAAGCGGGACTGGAAGAAGAGGAGGAGGAATACACGGAAGGAATACTATGGCGCTAAACTAGAAAAGACAATGGAATGGTGTGTGTGTGGGTGGTCAACTAAACGGAGATAATTACACCATCCAGAAGTGCAACTCATCCCTCTTCTCTATCCACCCTATCCCCCTCCTATCCCTACCACCCCTCTATCCCTCTATCCCTCACCCGGAAGTTAAATAGAGGATAATACGTCATTTGAATGTAGCTTTAACCCCGCGTCATCATCGGGAGTAAACACTAAAGCAAGCGCCTGATGGTACGTAAAGGGAATTGAAACAGTTCTGAGTTGGGTTTATGTTGGTATAGTGATTTTCTTTTGTTTTTAGTGAAGAGAGGACAAAAACTCACCATCTATATGTACAAGAGGACAAAAACTCACCATCTATATGTACAAAAGGACAAAAACTCACCATCTATATGTACAAAAGGACAAAAACTCACCATCTATATGTACAAGAGGACAAAAACTCACCATCTATATGTACAAGAGGACAAAAACTCACCATCTATATGTACAAGAGGACAAAAACTCACCATCTATATGTACAAGAGGACAAAAACTCACCATCTATATGTACAAGAGGACAAAAACTCACCATCTATATGTACAAGAGGTCAAAAACTCACCATCTATATGTACAAGAGGACAAAAACTCACCATCTATATGTACTAGAGGACAAAAACTCACCATCTATATGTACAAGAAGACAAAAACTCACCATCTATATGTACTAGAGGACAAAAACTCACCATCTATATGTACAAGAGGACAAAAACTCACCATCTATGTGTACAAGAGGACAAAAACTCACCTATCGTATAATTTCTTCCATTTTTATCCCTTAACTCATGCAAAACCAGTACGGTATTACCCCGAGTCGTTATTTCTGTCCGGATAAGACCCGTATATAGCGGTAAAGTCGGATAAATGGGAGTATTTTGAGTAGAATAAACAGTGAAAAACCGACGTCACTTCATTCGGATAAGACGTACAAAATGGCGGGATATTCGGATAAGTGGACCATCATCATTCACACTTAATATCGGTTTCACTCCTGATTTTTTATTCTCGTTCGGATAAGACGTAAAAAATATGGTAAAATCGGATAATGTCAACCATATTTCATTCCCATAAAAATAAAATCGGCGTTATTTCGGTTTTCAGTTTATAGTAAGAGGCAGGCAGACAGGCAGGCAGGCAGACAGACAGACAGACACAGACAGACAGACAGGCACACACACAGACAGACAGACAGACACGTCACACGATATATACCTCAACATTACTGCGGTTTTCGGGCGGATACCTGTGTGTGGATAACAGGTGTAAGCGGTGACTAGAGCGATGACTAGAGCGGTGACTAAAGAGGTGACTAAAGCGGTGACTAGAGCGATGACTAGAGCGGTGACTAGAGCGGTGACTACGAAAGCGGTGACTAAAGAGGTGACTAAAGCGGTGACTAGAACAGTGACTAAAGCGGTGACTAGAACGGTGACTAGGGCGGTGACTAAAGAGGTGACTGAAGCGGTTACTAGAGCAGTGACTAGAGCGGTGACTGAAGCGGTGACTAGAGCGGTGACTAAAGCAGTGACTGAAGCGGTGACTAGAACAGTGTTATATATGGTTCCTGTCCTACGCTGGGAGACCATGAGGGGGCGGGGGCCGTGTGTGTAATATGAAGCGTTCACAGTCAGTGTACACCTGTGATAAATAGCCAATATAGGGAGCCCATACACTCCCTCCTTCTTCTTCTTCTTCTTCTTCTTCCTCTCCTTCTTCCTCTTCTTCTTTTTCCTCTTCTTCTTCTTCCTCTCCTTCTACTTCTTCGTCTTCTTCTTCTTCTTCTTCTTCTTCTTCTTCTTCTATAAACTAGTAACCCCTTTCCTTTCCTTCCCTTCCTCCTTTGTTCCTCTCCCTATCCCATCTATCTTCTTCTCTTCCTATTATCATTCCATCTCTCCACTTCCTCCTTTGGTTTCCTCGTTCTTACTCAGAAAACCTCTCGAGTGTGTGTGTTGTACAAGTCACCCTCAGTGGAAGGAGTCGATCCCGTATCCCCAGGTAAAAAAAAATAATGAAAAAGACCCCGTCAGCCACACCTGGGCTCGTAAATACAGGTAGGAGGGGGGGTGGTGGGGGGAGGGAGGTGGGGGAGGGAGGGGATGAGGGTTGGCTGACTCCACACTGTTATTATTATTATTATTATTATTTATTATTATTTAATCTTATGTGGTATATGTCAACGTATGGTAGCAAACGTCAGTCGAATTTCGTCATTTCCTGTAATATCAAGTTTTTCGGCGTTTAGTCAATGTAAAACAAAATACAATGATGAATAATACCAAAAAATGTTCTTAAAATAACTATAATTTTAAGTAAAAAAAAAAAAGTCCAATAAAAGAGAAGACATGTGGTTAAATAATTGTGTTGTTGATAGTACGATATTTTTGCCCCCTCCGCCCACCGCCATTATCGTATATAGCCAACTCGTGCGCGCGATAATCACCTCCTCACTAAACTATCATTTTTATAAGTTTTCTCCAATTTTTTTTTTCTTTTTAAAGTTCTGGCGGGATGTTTTCATTATTACGGTACAAAAACAGGAAGATGAATTGGTTTATAATTCGTCTTGTCATTATTTTGATGTTTTTATTTATGGCGTTCGTTTGTTTACATTGAGTAGTGTTGCCGACGGACACTACATGGCTGAGACAGAAGAAGAGGTTAAGAAAAATAGACAAAAACGAACAATTTGATGAGATTATAAGGATAAATGTGGTTATGGGTGTTTGTATGACATTCTTAGTGGACAAAAAACCTGGTGAGGTGTGTGTGTGTGTGTGGTGGTGAAGGTGTTGGTTCTTGAGGTAGATGGAAAAGGAGGAGGAAGAAGAAGAAAAGTAGGAGAAGGAGGCACTGTGGTCCTATAGCCAGCAGAGGGCGAGAGAGAGAGAGAGGCATTAAGAAAACCTGTAATAAAAATCCCGCGGTCACAGGTGTAAGTTTGGACAGACCACCTCCCTCAACCTTACCTGTCCTAGCCATCACCGTCACCACCCCACCTCCCACCACCCCCCCAACCACCAAGACCCACACGTTATGCTAATCCTACCCTGTGATGGTCATCCTTGCGGGGGGGGGGGGGGGGGTGTTAGGGGTCAAATGGTATTTCTTTTTTGTCAGTCACCCTATTTTATTTGTCACTGTGAGGTGTAAGCTGATGACTCACTAACACGCCAGGTACTATTGGGAAGTTGTTGTTGTTGTTATAAGTCTTATTTTTATTATTATTATTATTATTGTTGTTGTTCTTCGTCCTGTTTATTATTATTATTATTATTATTATTATGTCACTCTGGATCAGTCTTCTCAAAAAAAAAAATCCCAATTCTCGTATTTCCCACAAGTTAGGAGTCAGACAGTGTACTTGAAACTTCGGGTCACATTGCGACTCATTTCCGTATCTCAGGTGAACCAGGTGTATACATTCTCACGCCTCTTAATTAGTGAGGACATATTTACTGAGGGAAATGTTTAAGAATTCTCTCTTCGCTGTTGGACGTGACCAGGTGGGTGAGTCACGGGGTGGGTGAGTCACAGGGTGTTAGGTGAGTACACAAGTGTGGGTGAGTCACGGGGTGGGCGAGTCACAGGGTGGGCAAATCACGGGGTGGGCGAGTCACAGGGTGGGCAAATCACGGGGTGGGCGATTCACAGGGTGGATGATACACAGGGTGGGCAAGTCACAGGGTGTTAGGGTGTTAGGTGAGGCAGTTCAGTGGACTTGAGATGGTCAGCTCACCCACCAGCCCGCCCGTTGATTCAGGTATATTATATATGTCATGTATATAATAACAAATAACCTCATATACCTGTCTCACGTTGTAACATCCCCCCCCCCCCCAGTCACCCCACTCCCCACCTCTCCCCTCACCCCAGTCACCCCACTCCCCACCTCTCCCCTCACCCCAATCACCATCCATAACAGGTGAACGTGGGTGAGGTGTGACAGGTCGTCTTAAACCACCATCTTGTGTCGCCATATCAGCGTCGCCAAAGAAAATCCCTGGACGTCCTACCCTCAGCTGTCACCTGTATACGGATTCCTGCTTTTAGAGTTCCAGTAAAGGAGGAATTTATTGTCCTTAAGTCCCTGGGATGGTGTGGGGGAGGGTGGGGGAAGGGGAGGAGTATTGTAGTGCTGGGGTAAGGGTGGTTGGGTAGGGGGAGGGAGGGAGGGAGATCGTTGATACTTTTAAACTGTAACCAAATTCCGCGTCTAATTTTGTTTGATGTTAATTTTGTAGTCGTCGTAGTAATAGGGGTGTTAGGTTAGGTTAGTTTAGGTTAGGTTAGGTTAGGTTAGTGTTGCGTTGATTTAAGTTAAGTTTGCGTTAGATTAATTTAAGTTAGAATAGGTTAGGTTAGGTTAGGTACAGACCCAACAGGTGAGACTTGATCAACTTTATAAGTGGAGGGCGTGGCTAGTTTATACTCTTTGATTTTAATTACTTATGTAAATGTCAGTTTAAGAGTCAGCTCACAGGCGGTAATAATTCCTCTTCACTTCTCTTCTTACGTGCGGTGTTGATAATAATGAGCGAGGCGGCGGCGGTACTGGGAATAGTTACGATTATATTATTTTAAGTTTTGCGGGGCCATATCGTCTGGCGGCCATCTTAGTGTCATCTGCCTGCATATAAACAAACTTAAAAGGGTTACGTATATTCCTTAAGTTTTGGTTTTACTTTAAGCTACAAATACATAACGATAAAGCTTATAACCTCAACAATATCTTAATAGTATATGTATTTCCTAGGGTTTTATATTGTTAAGGTGCAAATATATGATGGGAAAGCCAAG
This sequence comes from Homarus gammarus, assembly GCA_958450375.1. Taxonomy (NCBI): domain Eukaryota; kingdom Metazoa; phylum Arthropoda; class Malacostraca; order Decapoda; family Nephropidae; genus Homarus; species Homarus gammarus. The sequence goes on from CAUDMG010003988.1 coordinate 307,216, forward strand.
AAGAGTATAGCGGTACATCAAGGAGCCGCTGATCACCTGATGGTGGTTGGTACAGACACCGGGACGAGAGAGAAAAACAAGATAGTATCGACCAGTGACCACTCTATCGCCCGGGGAGGCGATCAGATCCTTTTCATATCAGCGTGGATACCGCTTGTTTTGTTTTCCTTGTTCGTTTATGTTTTTTGCTCTTTCGTGAACTGTTAAAATGACATAATGGTGAATATTATATAAGTATTTACCTATAATATTCTAGGTTAAATTAAAAAACTCCAAGCAAGTAGTCAAATGGATCAAATATGGTAAATAATGGGGGGGGGGGGGGGTTTCCGATGTCGTGCCACGTTTTCTACTGGCGACAAGAACCTGTAATAAATTCTATGACTGTTTTGAATCCTCGTCGAAATCGTTGTCTTTATCTCCGACGGTTGGTCATTTTATCGTCGTATTTGTGTTATTCTCTTGAAATAGATTCGTCATGGATATATTTCAGAAATAAACAAGTCTAGAGTAACGAAGCGGAAATTGGGAGAACACGGAGGCATTGTTTACTGTACCAACCTATACTTTCTCTTGTCCCCCCCCCCCTTCTTTCCCTCCCTTTCCTTCCCCCCTTTCTCCCTTCCCCCCTCTTTCCCTCTCCCCATCCCCTTCCCTCACCCCCCTCTCTGTTTGTGTTGGAGCCGTCGCCGACCCCACACACACACATCTGCTGCATACTCTCACACCCTCAAACTGTCTCAGAGGGAGAGAGAAATGTTTCTTTATACATATAAAATTTACAGTTATACATATAATATACATGAATACATATTTTCACTCATACACACCAATTTGTTTGTTCACTGACCTGTATTTGTTCAGTAGTCCGGACACACACACACACACACACACCCTCTCACCTCCAGTTCTGCATATCCATACGGTACTGGTCGAGGAATTTTTTTTTTTAATTTATCACCGGCTATTTTGAATCGGGTGTTGGCTATTTTGAATCGGGTGTTGGCTATTTTGAATTGGGTGTTGGCTATTTTGAACTGATCGCCGGCAGTATTGAGTCAGGTGCTGGCTATTTTGAACGTGCTGCCGGCACGTGCTACCTTTGTGATATTTTTTCTAGCGTGATTTTGCTTCCACAAGTGAGGCTTAACGAGCGTGGGGGTGCAGGAGGGCGTGTCGTGAGGGAGGTGGGGCTCGGGGCGTCGTGGCTCACCTGTTGTTAATGAGGGGCGGCCAGCTGTGAGGCTCCTTCCTCCTTACCGCCCTTCCTTCCTACATCAATTCCTCCAACAATTAATTCATCCATCCATCCATCAGTTCATCCAGTCACCCCCCCCCCCACTCTCCCTCTCTTCCTCCCTCCCTCCCTCCCTCCCTCAGTGTGATATGGAGTGTGGAGCGTGGTGGTGGTGGTGTGGATTGATGGTGATGTGGAGTTGGAAAGGGTGATAGTGGTGGTATTGGTTTTGGAGGAGAAAGCGAGTGTGGTGGTGTGAATTTGGAGTATGAGGGTGGAGGAGGAGGAAGAGGGAGCCAATGTTGAGGGTGGAGGGAAAGAGTGAGGGAGGGACTGTGGTGTGTGTGTGAAGGAGGGAGATGGGAGGGAGGAAGAGATGGAAGGATGAAGAAAAGATGAAGATGTGTAGATGGATGGGAGGAAGAGGGGGGTGGAGGGAGGGAAGGTAGAGGGAGGGAGAGAGGGTAGGTGACCTCAGCCAGTGTACCGCCACGGAATGAACTATTGTCTTAACCACTAATGAAGGAGAACAACTTCCCATGATCCCTCTGTGTGTGTCTGTCTGTCTGTCTGTCTGTGTGTGCAGGTAGAGGGAGGTGCCACCGTCACGTACGCGAGTGATGACAGACAGCTTTGATACACACACACACACACACACACACACACACATCTTGTCACGTGTTCCTCCCCTCGTGTTCCTCCCCTCGTGTGTTCTGACCTCACTAGGGGAAAGGTCACGGCAGGGTTAGCTCCGGAGGGATAATTATCAGATATGGCCAGAGCAAGGTGCGGTCTTGGGTATGAGAGTTTGGTGACCAAACTGGAGTGGTCCACTGAAGAATTGGCGAAGGTCAAGTTGGAGAACTTGAAATTAAGGGAAGAGCTGGCGATGTTAAAAGGAGAGGCTGGACGAGTAAAGCCAGTGGCTGACGAAAAATCAAGCGAGTGGAAAATTGTGAGTAGTGGGAAGACAAAGCTTTTGGTGAAGAAGCACACCAAGGATACGACAACAACGACAACAACAGCTAAGTGTACCAACCCGTTCAGTCCCTTGATAGACGAATTGGACGTTAGTACAGACAGGGATGACAAGGAAGGTATAAAAACTTTAATTGTTGGTGACTCACAGGTAAGGTACATGGACAGGGCCTTTTGTGGTAAAAACAAAAATAGGATGAGGGTGTGTTTGCCAGGAGCTGGGGTGGGGGATATAATTGACAGGATGGACAATATCTTGTCTGGTAATGGGAACAAACCCATTATCTGCCTCAGTGCAGGAGGCAATGATATTGGCCGGTGTAGGAGCGAGGAGCTTCTTGATAAGTTCAAGGCAGCCATAGATCGTATTAGGACTAAGGGAGGGATCCCTATCATATGCGGTGTCCTGCCTAGAAGGAGAGTTGGCAGTGAATGGTTGTCAAGGGCGGTTGGTGTTAACGACCGTCTTGACAGATATTGCAAGTCAATATCAGTCCCATTCATTGACAACTGGGACAACTTCTATGGCAGAAGGGACCTTTATGCTAGGGATGGGGTGCACCTGTCTAGGGATGGAGTAGCAACCCTGGCTGGGGCTCTAGAGGGGGCAGTTCAAAAGATATCGAAGTCTTTAAACTGCTAAGAGAACATAGGGGCACGGGGGTGGAGGAGACTGCAGTGGGAGCGGGTAAACAAGGCGAAAGATTACAGGGAAATAGTGTTAGGAATGATGACATAACTAAATTAGACAGGGAGTTTAAAACTAAACGCGGTAAGGGAAGGACTCAGAACACGACTAACTTAAATGTATATTACGCGAACAGTAGAAGTATGAGAAACAAAATGGATGATATTAGGGCCTTGGTATGTACAGAAGAAATCGATATAATTGCATTCACTGAAACATGGATCAACCTAGACACACGTGAATTACCAGTCGAATACCAAATTGCGGGTTACAAACTGTTCCATACCGATAGGCAGACCAGGAAAGGAGGCGGAGTAGCAATCTATGTTAGGGATAATCTGAAGTGTGAAATAAATAAGGAAATAAAAACTGAGAGGAATACAGAAACAATTTGGATAGAATTAAGCGACGGTCGGGAAAAATTAATCACAGGAGTAATATATAGACCCCCCAATCTTGACAGAGTCAATGAGCGACTTATCTGGGATGAAATGCGCAGGGCTTCCATACACAACAAAGTCTGTATAGTAGGCGACTTTAACCTTGGCCAAATAGATTGGACCGACCTTACGGGAAACTCAGAATCAGAGGATTTTCTCGAGACGATCCAGGACTGTTTCCTAAGTCAACATATAACCGAACCCACACGGGGTAATAATATATTGGATTTAGTTTTGTCAAACAGAGAAAACCTCATTAGCAATGTCGAGGTAGGGAACGAACTTGCAAACAGCGATCACAAAGAAATTCGATTCCAGTTAGATTTTCAGGGCAGACGTAAGGAAAATTCCACTAAAGTACCAGATTTCAGAAGGGCAAACTTTGACAGTTTAAAGAGGCAGCTAAGAGAGGGGGTGTCGCGCTTGGCCGTGAACCTGACAGATGACACCGACCTGATAACGAGATCTGAGATTGCCGAGTTCCACGACAATTTAAATAGTGAGTTACTTAATGCACAAAGGCAGAACATACCATACAAAAAACTCAGATCAAACAACAATGACCCTAAATGGATAAATAATTATTTAAAGAACATCATTGGCCAAAGGAAGGCTATAGGTAGAAGGATAAATCGTGGCGAAATTCACCTCCGGGACTATTATAGGGTATTGGCGAGTAGGGTTAAAACCGAGATAAGGAAAGCAAAGAGGAATAATGAGGTAAGGATAGCAAGGGAGGCAAAGACAAACCCCAAAGGATTCTACCAAATGTACCAAACTAAAACACGAGAAAAGATTGGACCAATACGGTCAGACTCCGGCGAGCTCACTGATAACGACGGAGAAATGAGCAATAATTTGAATAAATATTTTTCAACAGTTTTCACCAGCGAAAATTTAAACATGATACCCGAGGCACCGACTCTATTCAGAGATAGTGAAGAAAACAAATTAAGTGAGATAGTAGTGACTAGTAACGATGTTAGTAAGCAAATAGACAAACTAAAGCCTAATAAGTCACCTGGTCCCGATGAGATATTTGCCAGAGTATTAAAGGAATGTAAGGAAGAGCTTAGTATGCCCTTAGCAAAGTTGTTTAACATGTCCTTAAAAACAGGTGTAGTACCAGAATCCTGGAGGATAGCGAATGTAATACCGATCTTCAAGAAGGGGGATAGATCACTATCCTCTAACTACCGCCCAATCAGTCTAACATCAATAGTAGGCAAATTACTGGAAGCAATCATTTCAAACTCTATTCGAAATCACCTGGAGAAGCACAGATTGATCAATGATTCCCAGCATGGCTTCACAAGCGGACGTTCTTGCCTAACTAATCTATTAACATTCTTTTCATCAGTTTTCGAATCAGTGGACGAGGGGCACAATTATGATGTGGTATATCTCGACTTTAGCAAAGCCTTCGACAGAGTACCCCACGAAAGACTAATTAGAAAGGTAGAAGCTCATGGCATCAAAGGTGACATCCTTAAATGGATTAGGGCGTGGTTACAGGACAGGAAACAGCGAGTGAGCATTAACGGCACTAAGTCCCATTGGAGCAACGTCACAAGTGGAGTTCCCCAAGGCTCAGTACTTGGACCATTATTGTTTATTATATACATAAACGACATAGATATCGGCATAGACAGCAACATAAGTAAATTTGCTGATGATACTAAAATAGGACGTGTTATCAAATCTGACGAGGACTCGGCAAAACTACAGGAGGATCTAAACAAATTTTTCGAATGGTCTGAAAAATGGCAGATGAAATTCAACATTGACAAATGTAAAGTACTCAGTATAGGGAATGTAAACAGGGAAACCAGATACCAGATGAACAACGATGCCATAGAGAAATCCGACTGCGAGAGAGATTTAGGAGTAATGATAAGTAGGAACCTTAAGCCAAGTAAACAATGTGTTTTTGCTCGTAACAAGGCTAATAAAGTACTTGGGTTCATACAAAGGAGTGTTAGTTACAAGACTAGCGAGGTCATCCTAAAACTGTATCTTGCTCTTGTGAGACCACACCTGGATTACGCAGTCCAGTTCTGGTCACCGTATTACAGAATGGATATAGAATCCTTGGAAAGAATCCAGAGGAGAATGACAAGACTAATCCCGGGTATCAGGAACCTTGAGTATAGAGACAGGTTAAAGCATCTTAATTTGCACTCCCTTGAGAGACGTAGAGCGAGGGGCGACCTGATAGAGGTGTATAAATGGAAGGCAGGGCTAAACAAAGGGGACATTACAAAGGTACTCAAATTATCCAACCAGGAGCGAACTCGTAACAATGGTTTTAAATTGGACAAATTTAGATTTAGGCGTGAAATAGGTAAACACTGGTTTGGAAACAGAGTAGTGGATGAATGGAACAAGTTACCAAATATCATCATTAACTCGAATACGCTGAATTGCTTCAAACATAGGTTGGATGCTCATATGAGCAATAGGGGTTGGGTGTAAACGGGACTGCCCAGTATGGGCCAATAGGCCCGCTGCAGTTTCCTCCATTCTTATGTTCTTATGTGAAGGTCAACTGTGTTTTGAAATATCTCAACCAAAATTAAGTCTGTGTTGTAAGTCCTAAGTCAGTGTGAAAATCTTGAAAGTTTTGTGTTGTAAGTTGTAAGTCTATTGAAAGCTGTAAGTGTGTTGAGTGTGTATTGAAAGCTGTAAGGGTGCCGGATGAGCCTGACTGGGGGAGGTAGATACAGGGTGATTACCTTTGTCTTGTCACTCACCCGAACAGTCCTCTATACTAACTCAGAGAGGCAAAATCTTCTGCCATCTATATTACAGTGTGTGTGTGTGTGTGTGTGTGTGTGTGTGTGTGTGTGTGTGTGTGTGTGAAGGAGAGGGTCACCAGAAGATTAGACACCCCTAATTATTTCGACTGATGGTTAAATATACTATCTCTATACTAACCTAACTGAGGCTAATCTAATTTACCTTAAGGAAAATTAACCTAACGCTAACCTGACCTAGCTGAGCACTAAGAGAGAGAGAGAGAGAGAGAGAGAGAGAGAGAGAGAGAGAGAGAGAGAGAGAGAGAGAGAGTGACAGCCTGACAGGAAGCGAGAACACGGGAGGAGGGAAGAAGATCACCATGTCAACACAGTCAGCTGATCGAGTAAACGCATCAACGTCACGTATGCAAGTCAAAACAATACGAGATGTGTTGTTGTTTATGGAGGTTGGTGATGGTGTGTCAGCTGTTGGGCGGAGGGGCTGTTGAGTTGGGTGGAGGAGAGGGCTGGGTGGGTGGAGGAGAGGGCTGGGTGGGTGGAGGAGAGGGCTGGGTGGGTGGAGGAGAGGTCTGGGTGGATGGAGGAGAGGTCTGGGTGGGTGGAGAGGGCTGGGTGGGTCAAGGAAAGGGATGAGTGGAAGAGAGGTTTGCGTGGGTGGAAGAGAAAGAGGTATGAGTGGAAGAGAGGGCTGGGTGGATGGAGGAGAGGTCTGGGTGGGTGGAGGAGAGGTCTGGGTGGGTGGAGGAGAGGTCTGGGTGGGTGGAGGAGAGGTCTGGGTGGGTGGAGGAGAGGTCTGGGTGGGTGGAGGAGAGGTCTGGGTGGATGGAGGAGAGGGCTGGGTGGGTGGAGGAGAGATCTGGGTGGGTGGAGGAGAGGTCTGGGTGGGTGGAGGAGAGGGCTGGGTGGGTGGAGGAGAGGGCTGGGTGGGTGGAGGAGAGGTCTGGGTGGGTGGAGGAGTGGTATCGTCTCGTAAAAAAAAAAGGTAAATAGACGCAGGTACTTGTAAATCTTATTTTGTTTTATGAACGGAGCGTGTCGGGGTAACGATTGGCGGGGCTCTTAAAAGGCGCTCACCAAATGGTCTTTACGGGCGTTTGAGGGCGTCGTTGCCATCACGCCCGTCGAGGGGAAAGCACGAAGGGGTGGGTTGGTGGGTGGGACGTGAGGCTGTTGATCAGAGCAGGAAACCTCTACCTCTCCAAGTTGTGTTTAAGACCTACCTGTACACACACACCCATCCCTCCCCTGTACCCTTCTCCCCCCTCCCCCTCCCCTCACCTGCAGGTAATGACCCCTCACCTGCACGCTGCTACAGGAGGGGGAACGAGTGCAGAGGTTCACACTGTTTAGAGTTATGGTGGCGTGTAAGACTACCTCATGCCAATTGAATTTATTTAATGGTGCGTGATGGCAGTCGGTGGGGAGGGTGGGTTGGGGTGGAGGTATGGAGAGAAGGTGGGGGTGCGGCGGATCGGTGCATGGGGGGGGGGGGGAGATGGTGTGGGGTATTAGCGACGGGGTGGCATGGGGCAGGGAGTTGTGGAGTGGGGCGGGGCTTAAAGGGGAAGAGGGTGGGGTGGAGTATTAGCGACTGGGTGTGGCATGAGACGGGAGCAAAAAGAACGGGAGTATAAGATTGTGGTAAGATAAGGCGGGGCATGAGACTCAGGCGGGGCGGGGCGGGGCGAGGAGTCTCACCTGGTGACCTCCGGCTCCGGTGTTGTGCCCCGGTGATAGACAGGTGAGGTGAAGAGTGGCTGTGATATACCTGGAGGGCCTCTCTCACCCGGCCTGCACTCATGGTGGTGATAGTGGTGGTGGTGAGGGTGTTGGTGGTGATGGTGGTGATAGTGTTTGTGGTGGTGGTGGTGATAGTGATGATAGTGATGAGGGTGATGGTGGTGATAGTGGTGGTGGTGAGGGTGATGGTGGTGATAGTGATGGTGGTGAGGGTGATGGTGGTGAGGGTGATAGTGGTGGTGGTGAGGGTGATGGTGGTGATAGTGGTGGTGGTGAGGGTGATGGTGGTGATAGTGGTGGTGGTGAGGGTGATGGTGGTGAGGGTGATGGTGGTGATAGTGATGGTGGTGAGGGTGATGGTGGTGATAGTGATGGTGGTGAGGGTGATGGTGGTGATAGTGGTGGTGGTGAGGGTGATGGTGGTGAGGGTGATGGTGGTGATAGTGGTGGTGGTGGTTGTGACAGTGTTTGTGGTGGTGGTGAGGGTGATGGTGGTGGTGGTGGTGAGGGTGTTGGTGGTGGTGGTAGTGGTGGTGGTGGTGGTGGTGATAGTGGTGGTGGTGAGGGTGTGGTGGTGGTGATGGTGATATGTGGTGGTGGTGAGGGTGATGGTGGTGATAGTGGTGCGTGGTGGTGAGGGTGTTGGTCTTGCTGGTGAAGATGTTAGTGGTGGTGTTGAGGGTGACGGTAATGATAGACAATAGGTATAATAGACAAATAGACACCTAACTTAAGCCTAACCTAACCTAACCTAACCTAAACCTAACCTAAACCTAACCTTTAAACTCAGTTGGCATCATAACAAAGAACCTGGGATTATCTGCTGAAAAAAATGCTTATATGACCAAGGTTAACGAGGTGATTTGTGACGTGTGTGTGTGTGTGTGTGTGTGTGGAGGTGGTGATGGTGGTGGTGTGGTGAGTTCGTGGTAGGGGAATGGGTGTGGTGTGGGAGAGGAGGATGTAATAAGGTTAAGGGATGGGAGAGAGGGTGTGGGAGAGAAGGTGTGGGAGAGAAGGTGTGGGAGAGAGGGTGTGGGAGACAGGTGTGCGTGTAGGTGATCTGTACCAGGTGGCCTCTTGGGTCACGTCTCGTTAACACTTTATGATTGGGGGAGCCGCAAGTAGTGACCTCTGACCCGGGATGCTGACGAGGTCTTCTCCACCCACCTCATACCTCCTCCTCCTCCTCCTCCTCCTACCTCTTCTTACTTTCTCCACCTCCTCCTTCTCCTCCTCCTGTAGTGGAGAATGTGCCCCGCCCTAACCTCTCTCTCTCTCTCTCTCTCTCTCTCTCTCTCTCTCTCTCTCTCTCTCTCTCTCTCTCTCTCTCTCTCAACACACACACACACACCGAGGGGGAGAGGGAGGCTACATAACAGACGCTTCATTACTCTGGTATTGACCTATGACCCCGCTGGCGAGGAGAGGTCAGCTAAGGCCCCCTTGACTCTCACCACCACCTACCTACTGTGCCTAACTCTCATCACGTATCCTCCCCCCCCCCCCCTCCCCCTTGGTTCCCACGTACAGTGAGAGAGAGAGAGAGAGAGAGAGAGAGAGACTCACTATATGACTACAATAGGTCCGTTCTTTATCATCTACCTGGTGTGTGTGTGTGTGTGTGTGTGTGTGTGTGTGTGTGTGTGTGTGTGTATAAGCCAGCATTAGGTACGGTTCATAATCCAGGTATGTGCAGTGATCAGAGCAGTCACCTGTACACGTGGAGCATCTCTGTGCTGTACGTGGCCCCGGACACAGGTGAACAGCCTCCACCACACCTGTAGATCACACTGTGGTAGTGAAGTGTTATCACGTGTTTTAAATGTGAGGCAATCTTTCTTTCTTTCTTTCTTTCTTTCTTTCTCATTTATCTCTGTCTATGAATCAGTTTTACTCTCTCTCTCTCTCTCTCTCTCTCTCTCTCTCTCTCACCACGGGGGGCTGGGCTGGACACCCAATACAACACTACCGTCATTACCTGCACTAATTACACCTTAGCTAACATATAACCGCCTGTACTGGGTCAAGGATTCTTAATTACGATACTGTCACCGCGTCTACAGGGTCGGTACAGCCAGTCAGTCTCCTGTACTTTTACTTAATGTAACGCCTGTCTGTACCTTTGACTGTGGGGCCTTCAGGTGTACAAACTGGTCTCTGTACTTCTATACCCCTGTGTGTGTGTGTGTGTGTGTGTGTGTGTGTGTCTGTGTCTGTACGTACTAGTTGATAGTTGGATTGATGTGGTAATTGTGTTTCGTTGACGGGGAAATATTTTTGATTGTGTTGTCATGTTGGAGGGACGCGTTTTGGCCTCTCTCTCTCTCTCTCTCTCTCTCTCTCTCTCTCTCTCTCTCTCTCTCTCTCTCTCTCTCGTGTTTTCTTCTTCATTATCACCCATCTTTCCTCAATCATCACTGTCAACCATTATCTATCACCATCATCACCATTCCTCCCTTACCAACATCATCACCACTCCTCCCTCACCATCACCACCAATATTTCCATCCCTTACCATCACCACCAACACTCTCGTCCATCACTATCATCATCAACACTCCTCCCTCACCACCATCACCAACACTCCTCCCTCACCATCACCAACACTCCTCCCTCACCACCATCATCAACACTCTCCTCCCTCACCATCACCAACACTCCTCCCTCACCACCATCACCACCAACACTCTCGTCCATCACTATCATCACCAACACTCCTCCCTCACCATCACCAACACTCCTCCCTCACCACCATCATCAACACTCCTCCCTCACCATCAACACTCTCCTCCCTCACCATCACCAACACTCTGCTCCCTTACCACCACTATCACCAAGACTCCTCCCTCACCATCATCACCACCATCACCAACACACTGCTCCCTCACCACCACCATCACCAACACTCTCCTCCCTCACCACCACCATCACCAACACTCTCCTCCCTTACCACCACTATCACCAAGACTCCTCCCTCACCATCATCACCACCATCACCAACACTCTCCTCCTTCACCATCACCAACACTCTCCTCCCTCACCACAGTAAAAATGGCCTCCTCCCTCCAGGTTCCTTCACTTAAATTACTGGAGAATCTTTTTTTGTTTGTGTGATCTTCCTTTCGTGTTTTGACCTTTCACACACACACACACACACACACACAGCTGCCGTCGTGTCAGCCCTTTGAGTCCCACGCATTACTTTTTACACACTAATAAGCTATAGATGTGAGAACGTACATCTTACCTGTTCATTATAACCTCAGGTAAACTCAGGTTAATTATTTATCTCCTCTATACATCTATCTTAACTACATCACTATAACTACGACACAGGTGATGTATTCTCAAATGGTCTTAGGTTAAGTTTGCGTCGCCAGGTAGAGGAGTGTGTTTACCATAAAGGTGTATTTGTGAAGGATTTTATGTTGAATTTTGGGGTGCCTCAGATTAAAGGTGTATATAGGTCTTTCTTTCTTTCTTTCTTTCTTTCTTTCTTTCTTTCTTTCTTTCTTTCTTTCTTTCTTTCTTTCTTTCTCTCTCTCTCTCTCTCTCTCCCTCGTATCATTCACCACCAGCTACCAATCTCTGAACGATTATTGTGACCTATAACTGTGATTATTATGCTTGATTGTGACGCCAGTGTAATTATACCTTCAATCTCCTGCCTGGGATTGTCTTCATTTAATTATCTTAGTGAATTATAGGGTCATTTGGTAATTGGGGGTGAATTATGGACTTATTTGATAATTGTGGTAAATAATTGTGGTGTGAGGATGGTATAATTTATGATGATTATATTACTGATAATATGATGGTAATTATGATGGTAATAATAGCCTGTTGATCTGTATAATGACCTCTTGATAATTACCATGATCTTTCTTGTTAAGTACAACATAATATGTATAATTATATCACGTCTTTTTTGTGTCAATTATCATATTACCGTGATAATGGTGACGACTTTACCTGTGATAATTAAAGCTTGGTTACCTGTTGTAGGGTCTGTCTGTCTCTCTCTTTTTTCCTCTTTAATATTTCTTTCCTTTTTTTTACTCTTGTGTTTTCTCTTCCCTCTTCCTTCCCATCCTATTTTCTTCTCTCCCCTAACCTCACTTCCCCTCCCCTTCCTTGCCCTTCTTTCCTCTCCCCCTCCCCCTCCCTTAACCTAACCTAACCACCATGTTAAATAATTGACTCCACCTTAAGACAAATTTTGACCTGTTCAATCTTGTTCATTAATGACCAAAATGTTCATTGCTAAGGTACAATATTCCTGTCCATACACCTGTTGTTGTATGACTTATGTATTTTATGCATTATAGGATACATACTGTAGATGTATTTATTGTTTGTGGTTAAAAATGTCATATTATCCACGAGTATTAACCATTATCTTTTCTTTAACAGGTGAGTGTGTGTGTGTACGTCCGTCAGTCATGCCAGGTGATCACAGGTAGCTAAAGGTCACGCCAGGTCAGGTAAGGTCATCTTCCTCTGTGGGTAAGTTGTAGATCTCGATAACAGGTAAAGGATAACGTGAAGATTAGGCACCCTAGATTAGTTCACACGTTGATTAAACCTCACCTAACATACATACATACATACATACATACATACATACATACATACATACATATATACAATATACTTTTCAGCTTAGGGCAGTAATTAATCATGGTCGTCTGAGTTTCCAATTAGGGCTTCTTATCACAGTCATTTATATACAATAAATAAGAGGCGGTAAATTTGTGGTGTGGTGACGTGGTGAGTGACGTTTTTGGTGGGTGACGTGGATGAGGTGGATTAGCTACTGTTTATATGGATGAGGACGTGTGAGACAGAGGTGGATGACGTAAGGGGGGAGAGGGGGGATTCATCTAAATCTCCTGCACCTACTGTACTTCCACCTGTATCCACCTACATCCACCCATATCCACCCACACTTACATCCACTTTCATCACATAACCAGAAACTAAAGGAATTTGGACATTTATATTAACGTCAAGAGAGAGAGAGAGAGAGAGAGAGAGAGAGAGAGAGAGAGAGAGAGAGAGAAGAAAAAGATTAAATTGTTGTTTCCAGATCCCGTACAGGTGATTAGGGTGGAGATGACTGGACAAGGGACGATTGGACACAGGTGATTGGGCGAAGATGTCTTACCGTTGTTTAGCTGTTCCAATCACACACACACACACCTGAGACCGACCTAGGTGTGTGTGTAGAGGTCAGCGGAAAGGTCATGCGTGTCATAACCGGGGTCAGGTAGGGTCATATCTTAACACAGTCGCTTTATCTAGATGTGGTTGGTGAAAATGGTTCCTCAGTGTGTGTTTGTGTGTTGTGGTTAGGTGTTTGTGTGTTTGTATGTGTCGTGATATATTCAAGGTGGATAATAAACTTCTTATGTTGTGGTGTAATAAGTACACTTCTTTTCTCGTAATGGTTGCAGACCTGATACCGTTATTCTGGCCAAGGAGGTAAGACAGGAACTCGTTGGTGGAGCTCTGAGTCCTGACAGTGAAATAACGTGTCAGGAGAACTCGGGGTCTATGTGTAATTAATGCTGAGTGTAGGACGAGTGTTTCTGGGGGTGTTGGTGTAGGGAGGTGTGGTATGTGGTGTGGTGGTGGTGGAGAGGGAGGGAAAGAGTGTGGTGGTGGGTTAGTGAGATAGGAATGTGGTGTGTGTGTGTGTGTGTGTGTGTGTGTGTGTGTGTGTGTGTGTCCAGTAGCTGTAATTGAATCAGTGTGAGGTAGTGGTATGTGACCCCAACCTGACCAATGGTGATACTTGACCAAGATGAATCACTGTATAACGGAGAGGTAGGTGTAGTGAGGGAGGGGGGGGAGGTGTGGTGAGGGGGGTGTAGTGAGGGAGGTAGGTGTAGTGAGGATGGGCAGGAAGGGTTATAACACACCTATAAGGAAGCAGGAAGGCAGACAGGAAGACCAGATGTGGAGGAAGAGAAGACAGGAGGAGGAGGAGGAGGAGGCAAGAGAATGTCGGAAGAATAGGGATGAGGAGGAGAAAGGAGGGTAGGGGAAGATGAAGGAGGAAAGGATGGTAGAGGAGGTCCCCAAACAAGAAGATAGGAGTAGGAGGAGGAGGAGAAGGCCCCAAACAGTATGAGAGAAGGAGCAGGAGGATATGGGAAGAGGAGGAGGTCCCCCAACAGGAAGAACAGGAGGAGGAAGAGGACCACCTGGCAGCTGTTGACCAATCCTCCAGCAGGGGTTGAGATCACACAGTACAGTACCCAGGTCTTCCCTTCAGGTCAACACAGGATATCCCTCTCCAGTGTAGCTTCCTGTCCTCTCACGCCGGAAACCCTACAGGCATGAGCTCTTCTCAGGCATAAGAGACGTAAAGCTTATTAGTGTACCGCTGTGTAGCTAATCTGAGGCATAAAGCTTATTGGAGTACCGCTGTGTAGCTAATCCGAGACATAAAGCTTATTGGAGTACCGTTGTGTAGCTAATCTGAGACATAAAGCTTATTGGAGTACCGCTGTGTAGCTAATCTGAGGCATAAAGCTTATTGGAGTACCGCTGTGTAGCTAATCCGAGACATAAAGCTTATTGGTGTACCGTTGTGTAGCTAATCCGAGACATAAAGCTTATTGGTGTACCGTTGTGTAGCTGTTCTGAGGCATAAAGCTTATTGGAGTACCGCTGTGTAGCTAATCTGAGACATAAAGCTTATTGGTGTACCGTTGTATAGCTGTTCTGAGGCATAAAGCTTATTGGTGTACCGTTGTGTAGCTAATCCGAGACATAAAGCTTATTGGAGTACCGTTGTGTAGCTAATCTGAGACATAAAGCTTATTGGAGTACCACTGTGTAGCTAATCTGAGGCATAAAGCTTATTGGTGTACCGTTGTATAGCTGTTCTGAGGCATAAAGCTTATTGGAGTACCACTGTGTAGCTAATCTGAGGCATAAAGCTTATTGGTGTACCGTTGTATAGCTGTTCTGAGGCATAAAGCTTATTGGAGTACCACTGTGTAGCTAATCTGAGGCATAAAGCTTATTGGTGTACCGTTGTATAGCTGTTCTGAGGCATAAAGAGACATAAAGCTTATTGATGTACCGTCGTGAAGCTTTTCTAAGACATAATGTACCGTGTTATAAATATTGTGAGGCAGAGATAGAGAGAGAGAGGAAGAAGATAAAATATAGAAAGAAGAATTGAATGATTTGCGGAAGAAGAAAAAAAACAGTTAATGATGAAGATGTAGAAGAATAACAAAGGCAGAGGGGAAGGAGGAAAGAGGAAATTGTGAAGATTAAAGAGGAGGAGGAGGAGGGAAGGAAGATATATTGGGAAGAGGAGGAGGTAAGAGGGGGAGGAAAAGAGGATGAAGAGATAGAAAGAAGAAGAGGAGTGTAGTACGGACGCCAGCTGACAGCATTAACACACTTGAGTGGCAAAAAAACTGTGCTTGGTTTTGTAGACTGTGTGTGTGTGTGTGTGTGTGTGTGTGTGTGAACTAGGCCAAAGTTCTTAAAAAATTCTTACGTAAAAAAAAAATAATCCTCCCAACTACAGACACGAATATATATATATAACTAACTCACTAACATAACAACTTAAATAAATAGAAGTGTCACTCCTCTTAACTCTGGGTAAGAGAAGACAGCCAGGTCCCGTCTCAAGTCTCTCACCGTTGTTGTGCTCTGACCATCTCTAAAATGCAAGAGACCTGACTTACGAGCGAACCACAAAGAGACCTGATTGACGAACCATTAAGAGTTACTGTAGGTTTCAGATTTACGAACCAATGAGAGATACGGAAAGGAATCTTGACTTACGAACCATTAATAGACGCGTCAAGATTCAGGGGAGGATTCAGATTTACGAACCAGTTAATAACACAGCGGTGGAACATTTAAACACACGATGACTGGTTATAGGAGTTGGTTTGCTCAATCCACCATGTACCAGGAAAGAAAAACAAGGTGTATCACTTCACACCTACCAGAAAACTCCTGTCATGTCCTGCTACTACTAACCACCACCAACCACACTCTCCCTACCACATCCCTACCCACATCCGCCACAGTCCCCACACACACACACACAACATTACACGGCCAATAACCACCTCAATCCCTATACACACACACACACACACCACTAACCACCGTCTGTAAAAATATGCAGAAAAACCCTCCAATATGCAATAGCGACGTGATGACTAGGTTGTGTGTGAATTTACAGCACCCACCACCTGCCAATCTTGTGTATATATTGCGCCTCCTGAAGACAAACCCGAGTAGGAGGACCTCGATTAATCCCTCCAGATGCCGGATGTGTGCCAGGAGTCACGTTCGACGCCTCCCCCCCGTGTGTGTGTGACGGAGAGAGAGAGAGAGAAGCTTTTGTGTGAGGTTAAGCTATTGTGTATAAGATAGAGAGAGAGAGAGAGAGAGGGTAAAGTTATTGTGTGTGAGAGGGAAAGAGAGAGAGAGAGAGAGAGAGAGAGAGAGAGAGAGAGAGAGAGAGAGAGAGAGAGGCTACTGTGTATGTGAGAGAGAGAGAAAGAGCAGTGAGTCAGACGAGCAGGGTGGTGAACGGAAACAAGCCAACGGTGTCCGAGATTAAGCAAAACAAACTCCAAGATTTAAGCACGCGCAACTACACGGTCACGTACGAGTATACATGAGAGAGAGAGAGCCTGCATGACTGGCTTTTACTTAAACTCATAACATAGTCCCAACAAAATCTTTAAAAACAATACCTCATCACTACATCATAAATAACAGTAATAACACTAGAATTACCAGTTACCGTCTCCTTCATAATATTTCCGAGTAGATCGATCCTAATTTAATAATGACGAACACAGATCACGTCCAGCTTTACACTACTGCTCCTAAAACACGACGAATGGCTCTATGTCACTGGGGGGGAGTTACGTCTTTTAAAAGAATTTATGTGGAAGTAAACACGCCTCCAAGAGCTTGTTACCACATTGTTAACCTAATAATGCCGTGGTTTAGTGACAGGGAGATGTCTTGTTAAATGTAAGGCGCCGTGGTTTACTACCGGTACACAAGACACATCTTCCCACGCCACCAGGAATTATGAGATAGTTTTGGCGGGAACCAGAAAAATGGCGGGAAAATGAGCGTAATCAGATTAGATTAAAACAATGGATGTTTCTTTTGATTACTATGACAAGTACAGTCAGTGCCGGATTAAGCTTAATAGGGGCCTGAGAGACAGATCAGCTTGGGGGCCCCCTACCCTAACTAAATTAATTGTTACTATTGTTTACTCAAAAATCAAAATGCACAACTATTGGTAACTTAAACAAACACTTTTTTTATCTTTCTAGAAAATTCATCAGTGATATCATCAAAATTAAGCTTCTACAAAATATCAAATTCAATGTTCATAAGAGACAGAAATTGGAGACGTGGTTGGGACATTGCTGAACGAAGCTCATTTTTTATACGCTTCAACTTCGAGAATTAGACACCATTAATGACACAACATATGACATCAACACAGCTGACCAGGTGATCCATCCCGCCACATAATCCAATATACCCGTTCCTCATATTCCCTTCCAAATTATCCATTATTTTGCACTTCACATAATCCTTTGATCATTCATATCTTATTACTGAAGTTATCTACATCATTGTTTACCTGAACTGGTCCTCCACTGCTTAAGTCTGGCACCGTACCGCCCCTATGTCACAATGGAGTCCCGGGTCAGCCGAGTGTCGTCAGCTATTGTTGTCGAACAGACTAACAGTTACCACACGCCACTATCGAGTCACTAAAATGTATATGTTTGATCCAATTGGACACATTAAGAACGAAATAGTTAATGGCTTACTTACTAATTGACCATTTAGTGGCATATATAGCTAAATATTTTTATCCTTAGAATCTGGGGGCCCCGAAGAGTCTGGGGGCCAAGTGGCTCATGGTTAATCCGGCCGAGTACAGTAGACACCACGTGTGTTAGGTTGAAGCTACGAAGATGTTATGCAGTATTGGTAGGTTAGACTTACTCGTTCTATTATAATTATATCAATAAATGACGAAATGAGGCAAGACTTAATGGCGGTATTTATATATTTTTTATATCTCCTTGGTTTCGAAATATCTTTCCGAATATAAACTAAATTAATTATTTTTTTTGTAGATACAAGAATAACTACGAGACATAATTTGTGACTATATACGAGGTATTCTGTATATGAAGGAAAATGATGAGGAATGGTAGAGGGACCAATAGACGCCGGTGCTCCCATCATGCCCCACCCTTCAAAAACAAAAGAACAGCGGATGTGAAGATGCCAACACTTCCTGCTTAATATTTACTACCCTATAAAAGGTTCACAGTCTTCTCACACATCACTTATAAACGAGAATGTCTTACACTTATATACACATATGACAACATATATTTTTACGCACTACAAAATTTTCTTAGTCAACATTACATAAACAAAACTTCTTTTTTATGTAGATTAGTATTGGAGTTAACGGACTATATGAAGAGTGAGGTCCGTAATATCGAGGCTCCTTGGATGTGAAGCCTCCATATAACGAGAGCAGTTTGAAGTCATACAACATACAGGGTGCCCCAGAAAAATATATACCTGTACAAACAATCTTAAGGTCGTTTTTTCAGGAAGAGATCACGTGAACATTGTCCTTAATTATTGATGTTTTAAAGTCTACCTACGAGTGATGACAATATTAATATAAAATAAACTTTGACACGATCTGTTCTAAAAATGTACATGGTAGCGTATATATATTTTCCGAGACACCCTGTTTAACTGTGACAAACCATTTTTATTTTATTTATTTTTTCCTCAAGGGTCGAGTCTCCGTTAGCCTTACCACTGTCACCAAACTCCCATATCATTGAACCTTATTCGTATTGTTTTACTTATGGTCCATATTTTAGCGTCACCTTCACCACCAGGCAAAATATTATACTCCAACATGCGATTGGTGGAGTCATATTGTAGCAACACAAGTAGGGAGTTGAGGAGGAGGTGTTTGTGTGTGGAAGGAGTGTGTTTGTGTGTTTGTGTGTGGAAGGAGTGTGTTTGTGTGTATATTTTATGTGTAGGAGATGTGTGTATGCGTTTATGTGGGTGTGTGAAGGAGGAGAGTGTGTGTTTATGTATGTATGTATGTAATGTATGATATATATGTATGATGCCTAAGAATTTATACTAATAATACATAATAACACACACACACGCACTCTCACTCACACACACACACACACACACACACACTGAAGTACTTAGCGTGGATGACGTGGAAACCAAATGGATAAATTATACCAACACCACCACGCAAGCTCACCACCACTTCTTCCCCGAGAAGTCCCGTCAGATCTCCCCCAGCTGACTTGCCCTGGTAACACCTCGGATCAAAGCTATGCAACAGAGGAGCCATAGCTTTCATCTCATATGACCACATCCGCTACAGTCTCCTTCGCAACCGGTCCATCCGCGAAATAAAACGCACACTGCAAAGAAGTCCACTAACCCAACCAAATTACCACCTGCACACAGACCAACCTCGTAATGGTATGGTAAGCTGAAGAACTCTGTGGACTATAACTAGACCACCCCCTCCCTCCTTACCATCTCAACTAGTGTTTGACGCAGCTGAGCAAACAAATAACCATTTCGCCTAACTATCATGCGACGCCCCGGCTTAGACACACCTCTCCCTGCTTTACCTCCCAGCCTCGCCCTTCCCACTGACTTAGTAGACGAAATTTGACGTACAAACGCCCTGGACAAAATAACTAAAATTAAAACGCTCTACCACCCCCATTGACTTACCTATGAAACTCTTCAGGAGTTTCTCCCCGAGCTTGCTAAACCCCTCGATCCATCATCAATGCATTCTCTCCGTCAGTCCAGCTGCCCACTGACTGAAGACTCTATGTATCCCGGCCAAATCAACCAGGCCACAATCTTAAATCAGCAACGACCTATTGCAATCACCCCAATACCCAGCCTATCTGTGAAAGGTTTTGTGTCGACTGGGCTTATGCTGATATTGCGAGGAGTCGTAGACCTCCATTCGCAACATTAAAACTTCCTCACCACTCACTGTCTTGTCCAGCTTCTCGATTACTAACCCGCCATCTCGAGAAACGAAAAACGTCTGAGCTGTCGCCTTCTTGATTTCAATAAAGCGTTCGACCTAGTCTTACCACAATATAATCATCAACAAGCTATTGACCTCGGGCTTCGGAAAAGAAGCCTCATACCATGGCTTTACAGACGTCCTCTTGACCGACGCCAATCTGTACGCTTACGAGGGCTGCTCCACCTTTCAGTCACTCACCTGGCGGTCCCCCAAGGCACCAAGTATGACACTCGGCTTCCGTATGCTCATCATGATGCCGCTAAGAGAAACCCCTGCCTCGCGAAATATGTCGACTACTCCACATTGGGATCACGTCAACATTCGCTCCCCAACTATAACCCGCCCTTCAGGTTTATTGAACTTCTCCAAACTAACTGGCTACCAACACCATGTCCCATCAACCATACCAAGACCATGAGTTATGCACCACCTCTCCCTCCGACATTGTCCACCGCCTTCCCATGACTCTAGGTCCGAACACACTCGCAGGTCGTGAGATTCCACACGACTCCCTCGCGTCACCATAACAACAATCTAAATTGAAACACACGTCAATGAAGGTGTCAATCCCTCCAGTTTTCCGTCTCCAACTCTCCTCCGACTCAAGTCCCTCAGTAGTTCCTGCACACGATAGCACCTCATGTTTACACAACATCATCTTCCCAAGCTCACCTATGCTCCCCCACATGTCTTCCCCCCTAAATGCCTACAACACGTAAACCCCTAGAAAAGTGCAAAAGATGGCATGCAAGAGTATTCACTCCTCCTCCTACTCCCATATCAAGAAGCGCTCACAACACTTGACCCTTCGACTCTCACTGCCCACACACGACCTCAATCTGCAATTTGTAAGAAGCTTCTACAACGCATCCCCCAGACCCGCTCCTACTACCACCCGAGGTCCCTTGTCGAGAATTGCTGTTCGACACCATACAACCGCATCCAGCCCATCGTGCCGAACCTGATCGCTATAAAGACGCCACAGTCCAACCATTGTAAATATTATCAATAAACTTCTAATACTGTAACCTGTCCACTATGTTGAATATGACTGTAGTTTGAGCTTTTACCCATCTAAGTTATATATGTCTTATTTGTGTCACTTATGTTTAACTGTTTATATTTTTGTAATTCGTAACCCACTCCCAATATTAACTGTATATTTCATCGTCTGGCTGCCAAGCTCTTTCAATAAACCGTTAATTATTATTATTATTATTATTATTATTATATCCAGGGTGTGACTGTCCTCTCTACCATCCGGGGTTCACCAAGGCGTGTGACTGGCCCCACCGTTAATATTCACGACACTTGGACAAACACTGAGACACTATAAAAACCGATAAATAAATACTATATGTCAGGATTAGGGATACAATTTACAATGTTTATTAAAATATTTTTGTGTGTTTACTGTAGCCATTGGATATGGATAAGAATGTTTACAGTTACCCCAAGATATACATAGGAATAAACATGTAAACTGAGATCTATTGAACTTAGGCACGACAAATCTCTCTTCTCTTCTCACAATTACTTGATGGTGGTTTTAGGGGTGGTAGAGATGGTAGTGGTGAAAATGGTGGTAGTGGTGGTGAAAATGGTTGTAGTGGTGGTAAGTTTGGTAGTGGTGGAGGTGATGGTAGTAGTGGAGCTTGTGCTTCAGGTGGTGAGGGTGGTAAGACAGTATAGTTTGTGGTGGTAGAGATTGTGGTAAGCTTGTTGTGGTAGAGATGGTGGTGGCAGGTGCTGGGTGTCATCACTGGCCTACATAACATGAAAATTGTGTCTTGCGGGTAGAGTCGTACTGTTAAGATACACCAGCATCGTAAAGTCTCCTCTTGAAGGTGATTCTCGTCTCTATACAGGGGTCTCTTAGTGTCGTCAAGAGCGGAACCTTTTCTTGGTATGTAATAATAATAAAATAATAATAATTAACGGTTTATTGAAAGAGCTTGGCAGCCAGAAGGCTGAAAATATACAGTTACATATTTGGGGAGTGTGTGTGTGTGTGTGTGTGTGTGTGTGTGTGTGTGTGTGTGTGTGTGTTAGTTGTTCTCAGTTATGACCACAAGTTCTCACCGAGATATCTGGAAAAAAAATAAGAATGTACTAAGTTTGATAAAAAAAAAATCATTCTGAGAGAGAGAGAGACGTTCATCATCTCAAGTATATTTCTCACCGTTCACACCACCAAAAGAATGTCTCTCACGCACTGATTATTTCACCCACCTGAATATTCATTACCTGTATGAGGAAGAAGAAGATGGGGAGGAGGAAGAGAAAGAGGAGGAAAAGGGGGGAAGAGGGAGAGGTGGATGAAGAAGAGGAGAAGGAGGAGGGAGAGTTAGTTGTGCAAGGAGAGGAAGAGGAGGAGGTGTTGAGGTGAGTGATAGAAGCCCTCGGTACTGCTCTGGTTCGTCAAGTCATTCCGGACACCTGCCAAAAAATGATTACAGTGCTCGCTATGACGGATCACCTGAAGATTAGACACCCTAGCTTATTTTACCTGAAGATTAAAAGATCCTAACCCAACCCAACCCAACCCAACCTAACCCAACCCAACCTAACCTAACCTAACCTAACCCAACCCAACCCAACCTAACCCAACCTAACCTAACCTAACCCAACCCAATCCAACCTAACCCAACCCAATCTAACCTAACCCAACCCAACCTAACCTAACCCAACCCAATCTAACCTAACCCAACCCAACCTAATCTAACCCAACCCAACCTAGCCTAACCTAACCCAACCTAACCTAACCCAATCTAACCTAACCTAACCCAACCCAACCCAACCTAACCTAACCCAATCTAACCTAACCTAACCGAACACTCACATACACTCACTCTAAATGACTTCCCCAGCTATACCTCTTATACGCCTCGTCACTCTCCGTCACTCCGCCGTCACTCCGCCGTCACTCTCCGTTACTCGCTTGTAAGATGAAGTTACTTAGAATGGCTTTAGAAGTTTCTTAATGGTTAAGGCATGTCAGATTAATTAAGGAGAGGTACAGGTGTGTGGTGAAGGTGTTGATGTGCTGAGGTGTTTTAGAGAGAGAGAGAGAGAGAGAGAGAGAGAGAGAGAGAGAGAGAGGAACAACAGCTAAGGCAAACAATATACGGAAGTGAGATGTCTGTGTAAGCCTCCTCCCCCACCTCCCCCCACCCTCACCCCCCACCTCCCTTCCTCCTCTTCCCACCTCCCCCACCTCCCTTCCTCCTCACCCCACCTCCTACCTCCCCCACCCTCACCCCCACCTCCCTTCCTCCTCTTCCCACCTCCCTTCCTCCTCACCCCACCTCCTACCTCCCCCACCTTCGTCCTCCCTCCCTTCACCCCTTCCTTCATCCCCCCGCCTCCTCCCTCCCTTCCTTCGTGGGGAGAAGGTGGGGGAAGAAGGGGAGGTGAAGGTGGAACAAGGGGAAGGTAGGGGAGGAAAGGAGGTGGTGTTGGGAGGAAGGGTGACCTCCTTTCACCTTCTTCCTCTCTCCTCTCCCCATCACCTCTCCTTTCCTCCCCCACCGCCACCCATTACCTCCCCCCTTGCCCCCCTTCTAACCCAACCTCTTCCCCTTCACCCCACCTCTACCCCCTCCCCTTTTCTCCCCCGTTCTCCCCCAGCTCCCCACAACAATGCTCCATCTCCCGGATTCTCTAAAGCTCGTAAGTGAAATTTTTTCCCCCGGATCTAAAGGTTAAAAGAAACGGCTTAAGTTACCATGTTCTCGAGGGGAAATTTGGATACGAGGTTAAGGGCTGTTGTGTTGTGTTGTGGTGTGCTGAGCTATGTTGTGTTGCGTCGCGTCTTAAGTGGGTTAGTGTCGTTACATCACAGGTTAATGAGGAGAACTTTGAGGGACTACCTGATGATTAGCCTCTCCCTCACCTGCTTATTTAACCTGAACCCTAACTCATCCCAACCCAACTCATCCCAACCCAACTCATCCCAACCCAACCCAACCCCAACCCAACCCAACACAACACAAACCCAACCCAACCCAACCCAACCCAACACCAACCCAACCCAACCCAACCCAACCCAACCCATCCCATCCCATCCCATCCCATCCCAACCCAACCCAACCCAACCCAACCCAACCCAACCCAACGCAACCCAACCCAACCCAACCCAACTCAACACTAACCGAACCCATCCCATCCCATCCCAACCCAACCCAACCCATCCCAACCCAACCCAATCCAACACCAACCCAACCCAACCCAACCGAACCCAACCCAACCCAACCCAACCCAACCCAACCCAACACCAACCCAACCCAACCCAACCCAACCCAACCGAACCCATCCCAACCCAACCCAACGCAACCCAACCCAACCCAACCCAACTCAACACTAACCGAACCCATCCCAACCCAACCCAACCCAACCCAACCCAACCCATCCCATCCCAACCCAACCCAACCCAACCCAACCCAACCCAACCCAACACCAACCCAACCCAACCCAACCCAACGCTAACATGCAATATGGGGAGGAGGAGGAGGAGAAGGAGGAGGGGATGGGGTAGTGGACATACGGTATATACATAATGGACACGTGGACATATACTACAGTGACTACACCATATGGGAAAGAGGAACCTAATTTAGGAATGTCCAAACTGTAGTGGCAGACGTAGAGGGTCCTGTAGTATTGTTAGTTGACGGTAGGGGGGGCCACATGGTGTATGGACAGGTGTGTACAGGTGGGTGACAGGTGTGTAAAGGTGGGTTACAGGTGTGTATTGTTGTCCTGATGTGCCGTTTGGGGGCTGGGTAATGATAATGTATCAGTCTTTGTCTGTCGCCTACCGTCTGGCTGTATTTCTGCCGTCTGTCTGTCTATATTACGATGTACTCGAGGTTGCTATTGTTATTATTGCTATTGTCATCGTCTTCATCGTCGTTATCATCATCATCATCGTCATCATCATCATCGTTCCCACACAACACCCAAACACCACAGAGAGAGAGAGAGAGAGAGAGAGAGAGAGAGAGAGAGAGAGATTTACCTACGACATCCCTCCAAAACAACAAAATTTCTCTCAGTAGAAAAAAAAACACATCGTAACTTTATCACACACACACACACACACACACCACAGGCTCTAAATCATATCAAACACCATCTTTAAAATACTAACAACCTATTCCTGAAAGATATTCCCACGATCGTATCAAATTGAGGTAACTAGAATGATATATATTGAAGGTAAAGGTGTGTGTGTGTGTGTGTGTGTGTGTGTGTGTGTGTGTTGAGGGCCCCCCCCCCCCCCAGGTCAGATGGAGGTGGTAACGCCTGGGGACAGTGTAGGCAGGTGAGGGCAGGTGTATATACTACCCTGGGAACCTTTCCATCTGGGGTACCTGTTGGGGGGGGAGGGCTCTGGTTTTCTCCTTCTTTCTACCACAATCACCACCACCACAATCCTCACCTTCTCCCCTACCACCTTCCCCCCTCCCCTCCCACCGCCTCCCACACCCCCCTCCCCTCCCACCGCCTCCCACACCCCCCTCCCCTCCCACCGCCTCCCACACCCCCCTCTCCCCTCCCACCGCCTCCCACACCCCCTCCCCTCCCACCGCCTCCCACACCCCATCCATAAGGGAGTTTTTTGTGCACATAACTCCGCCATGACAGAGTGACTGTCTCTGGCAGTCTCCAACAATATTATATTATTTATGAATTTTTCCTTC
This sequence comes from Homarus gammarus, assembly GCA_958450375.1. Lineage (NCBI taxonomy): Eukaryota > Metazoa > Arthropoda > Malacostraca > Decapoda > Nephropidae > Homarus > Homarus gammarus. The sequence continues at coordinate 332,920 of CAUDMG010003988.1, forward strand.
TATTATAACCCGCTGTGTGTGTGTGTGTGTGTGTGGAGGTCAGGAACGCCGTCACTCATCATAGGTATGCAAGTGAGCGACCTTGAAGAGGAGGAAGGAGAGGAAGAAGGAGGAAGAGAAGGAGGAGGAGGAGGAGGTATGAGAAGGAGGAGGAGGTATGAGGAGGTAGGTGACGACACTGACTTACAGTATGTGGTCGGTGCTTGGCCTGGGGGCTTGTCACACACACACACACACACATCTTTCCCAATATCAATTAAGAAATATGTCCTCTCTCTCTCTCTCTCTCTCTCTCTCTCTCTCTCTCTCTCTCTCTCTCTCTCTCTCTCTCTCTCTCTCTCTCTCTCGTAGACAGACCTCAAGTGTAAACAAGTCAACACACTATTAAATAAATATATACAATAATATCACTCGTCAGATATTCCTTAATGGTGCAGTAAGATGTTGGCGCCACTAAGATTATAAATGTCTGTCTGCTTCTTATTGTTGGTTTTTGAGGGATGGAATTCTTTTTGTTTTGAGTATAAGCGATTGAATTCTTTTTGTTTTGTATAAGTGATGAAATTATTTTTGTTTTTGTTTAAGTGATTGAATCCTATTGAGTATAAGTGATTGAATCCCTTTATTGGAATGTGAGATAACGATTAATTTACACATGCGTTTTTTATGACAGATAGATAGATTGATAGTTAGGTGGATAGATAGATAGAGGGATAGATGGATATATATATAGATAGGTGTAGACAACTTCTCTAGGTAAACATTTGGGTAGTTGAGGCGAGGTATAGACACCGTTGCCTCTGGCCAGGTTGGGTCGGCCGCTCGTGAAAGTGTATTATGTCGTTAGTGTAACTTTGGTAATGACTGTGTGTGTGTGTGTTGGGGAGTATGTACACACACACAGACATGTTTGAATGATATGAGGGAGAGAGAGGGGGGGGGGGTTGTATCCTCAGGGTGGACACCTTGCCTCCAGCCACCCACGCAGACCGCTTACTCCACCCACCCACCCACCCACGCCGCCCACCCACACACACACACACACACACACACACACACACAACACATACACACACACACACACAACACACACACAACACACACACACACACAACACACACACACACAACACACACAACACACACACACACACGCCGCCCACACACATGCCACCCACACACATGCCACCCATCCACCCACACGCCACCCACCCACCCACACGCCACCCATACAGGCGCAGTTACAATTACAGATACATAAATATACAAATACAGGGAGAGATATTACAAAACTATAACTACTCTCTCTCTCTCTCTCTCTCTCTCTCTCTCTCTCTCTCTCTCTCTCTCTCTCTCTCTCTCTCTCTCTCTCTCTCTCTCTCTCTCAGACGTTGTGTTAAGACAGGCCAAAACTCTCCCTCACTATTATTATATTCTTCCATTTACAACCGACCCAAACACCATTATTCTTAAGGGTGATTCTCCCATAGTAATTACCTGGGAGTGTCGTTCATTATGGTATGGGCGGCATAGCACTGTATTGGCCCAAGTCTGTTATTATATTCTCCCCCTACAAACACGGCCTAAATGACTCTGGTTTTAAGGGCTAAGATCCCATAGCTTATACTTGGCATCATCGTTCATTAAGGTAAGGGGAGGTTTAGCACTATCATAGCCCGTGTTTTGTGTGGTCGTTTGTGGTGGCGTGATGTGGGTGGGTGGCTATTGTAGGGGGGTAGTGTGGTGGTGGGTGGCTATTGTAGGGGGGTAGTGTGGTGGTGGGTGGCTATTGTAGGGGGGTAGTGTGGTGGTGGGTGGTATTGTAGAGGGGTAGTGTGGTGGTGGGTGGTATTGTAGGGGGGTAGTGTGGTGGTGGGTGGCTATTGTAGGGGGGTAGTGTGGTGGTGGGTGGCTATTGTAGGGGGGTAGTGTGGTGGTGGGTGGCTATTGTAGGGGGTAGTGTGGTGGTGGGTGGCTATTGTAGGGGGTAGTGTGGTGGTGGGTGGTATTGTAGGGGGGAAGTGTGGTGGTGGGTAGCTATTGTAGGGGGGTAGTGTGGTGGTGGGTGGCTATTGTAGGGGGGTAGTGTGGTGGTGGGTGGTATTGTAGGGGGGTAGTGTGGTGGTGGGTGGCTATTGTAGGGGGTAGTGTGGTGGTGGGTGGCTATTGTAGGGGGGTAGTGTGGTGGTGGGTGGCTAGTGTAGGGGGTAGTGTGGTGGTGGGTGGCTATTGTAGGGGGTAGTGTGGTGGTGGGTGGTATTGTAGGGGGTGGTGTGGTGGTGGGTGGCTATTGTAGGGGGGTAGTGTGGTGGTGGGTGGTATTGTAGGGGTGTAGTGTGGTGGTGGGTGGCTATTGTAGGGGTAGTGTGGTGGTGGGTGGCTATTGTAGGGGGTAGTGTGGTGGTGGGTGGCTATTGTAGGGGGGTAGTGTGGTGGTGGGTGGCTATTGTAGGGGTAGTGTGGTGGTAGGTGGCTATTGTAGGGGGTAGTGTGGTGGTGGGTGGCTATTGTAGGGGGGTAGTGTGGTGGTATTGTAGGGGGTAGTGTGGTGGTGGGTGGCTATTGTAGGGGGTAGTGTGGTGGTGGGTGGTATTGTAGGGGGTAGTGTGGTGGTGGGTGGCTATTGTAGGGGTAGTGTGGTGGTGGGTGGCTATTGTAGGGGGGTAGTGTGGTGGTGGGTGGCTATTGTAGGGGGGTAGTGTGGTGGTGGGTGGCTATTGTAGGGGTAGTGTGGTGGTGGGTGGTATTGTAGGGGTAGTGTGGTGGTGGGTGGTATTGTAGGGGGTAGTGTGGTGGTGGGTGGCTATTGTAGGGGGGTAGTGTGGTGGTGGGTGGCTATTGTAGGGGGGTAGTGTGGTGGTGGGTGGCTATTGTAGGGGGGTAGTGTGGTGGTGGGTGGCTATTGTAGGGGGGTAGTGTGGTGGTGGGTGGCTATTGTAGGGGTAGTGTGGTGGTGGGTGGTATTGTAGGGGGGTAGTGTGGTGGTGGGTGGTATTGTAGGGGGGCAGTGTGGTGGTGGGTGGTATTGTAGGGGGTAGTGTGGTGGTGGGTGGTATTGTAGGGGGGTAGTGTGGTGGTGGGTAGCTATTGTAGGGGTAGTGTGGTGGTGGGTGGCTATTGTAGGGGGGTAGTGTGGTGGTGGGTGGTATTGTAGAGGGGTAGTGTGGTGGTGGGTGGTATTGTAGGGGGTAGTGTGGTGGTGGGTGGTATTGTAGGGGGGTAGTGTGGTGGTGGGTGGCTATTGTAGGGGGGTAGTGTGGTGGTGGGTGGCTATTGTAGGGGGTAGTGTGGTGGTGGGTGGCTATTGTAGGGGGTAGTGTGGTGGTGGGTGGCTATTGTAGGGGGTAGTGTGGTGGTGGGTGGTATTGTAGGGGGTAGTGTGGTGGTGGGTGGCTATTGTAGGGGGGTAGTGTGGTGGTGGGTGGCTATTGTAGGGGGGTAGTGTGGTGGTGGGGGAGGGAGGTAGAATGAAAACATTATCTACACCTAACCTAACACCAACCTAACCTAACACTAACCTAACCTAACCTAACACCAACCTAACCTAACACCAACCTAACCTAACACCAACCTAACCTAACACCAACCTAACCTAACACCAACCTAACCTAACCTAACCTAACCTAACACCAACCTAACCTAACACCAACCTAACCTAACACCAACCTAACCTAACACCAACCTAACCTAACCTAACACTAACCTATCACAATCTTGACCTAAGTTACTGTAGGGCCTCTATCTTCGCCTGTGCCCTATGTTAAGGTGCAGGGCTGCTATCACCTGGATCAACCTAGACGAGACTCCTTCCATATCAGGATAGGCTAAAGAAACAACTTGCATTCCCTAGAAAGACGAAGAGTGCGGGGAGATATGATAGAAGTATTTAAGTGGGTGAAAGGAATCAATAAAGGTGATATAGATAAAGTTCTTATAATATCCGAGCAGGATAGGACTCGGAGCAACAGATTCAAGTTGGATAAGTTTAGGTTTAGGAGGGAGATAGGAAGAAACTGGTTCACAAATAGGGTGGTGGACGAGTGGAACAAGCTTAGCAACTTTGTAGTAAGTGCTGGAACGCTGGAGGCTAGATAGATTCATGGATGATAGAGAGTGGTAGTAACTCTCGACAGGGGCTGCCATGCAGAGGCCAACAGGCCTATTGCAGACTCCTTATTTTCTTATGTTCTTATTAGTGATATTCTATTTGATGATGTCTGTTTCTGTTTCTGTCTATATCTATATTTTCCCTCTATCTATCTATCTATTTTCCCTCTATCTATCTATCTATTTTCCCTCTATCTATCTATCTATTTTTCCTCTATCAATCTATCTATTTTCCCTCTATCTATCTATCTATTTTCCCTCTATCTATCTATCTATTTTCCCTCTATCTATCTATCTATTTTTACTCTATCTATCTATCTATTTATCAAGTTATCTATCTATATTGCGCACACACACACACTGTTACCTGTAGTGGTGAGGGAGGCAGATGAAGGCATTACCTGTCAGTGGCCAACAGACCTCCAAGACGGTGCTGGCTGGGCTGACCCCTCCCTTTGTCCCGTGGCTCTCCAGGGAGGTCTTTAGGTCCGGCCTCTACCTCTTACCCCCCCCCCCCTCCCCTGTTAGTTACCAAGGTCCTCTCTCTCTCTCCCTCTCTTTCAATTATCTTCTACCGTATTTCTTTTTATATTCATCACGTATTATTACATATTCTCCTCTTCTGTGTTTACCAATATCAAGTTTGATATCTATTTGCCCTTGTCTAGTTGTTTATTTCTTATGTCCGTATCTCCACCTAATTCTCCTATGTCCAGTGATCTCCATATCCATTCCTCTATGATCCCTAATACCACCCAAACCCGTGTCTAAATTCTCCATGGGCATTTACTGTCAGCCCCATATCCATTACTCTATGTCCCTACCACCACCACCACCACCACCCATGTCTAATTCTCCATTACCATTCCTCTATGGTCTCATTACCACAAATCCATGTCTAATTCTCCATGAACCTTTTACCTCTCAGCTCCGTATTCATTACATCCATGCTTAGGCCACCTCCTGTGTTCTCTCTCTCTCTCCAATTCATTTTTTATTCCGTCGTTTTTATTCCGTAGGTACTGAGAATGTACTATCTATATTAGGTGTGTTTTGATTGATCGTTCTTCATCGCTAAACCCGGATCTTTCTTCGTCATCTGATTCAATGCCTTTAGTTAATATCATCGCGGGCGAGTTTGTTTGGGTTTATATACATTCAATCCCTCTTGTATCCCATATTATACTTTAATATTTAATGAGGAGATTATTCTTTATGTTTTTTTTAAGATGCTTGTAGCGTGAGGAAGGCGGGGTTTAGGGTAATAGAGTAATAGAGTCGGTAAATCCGTCAGCCCCGCCAGACCACCAACAGCTAGGCTCTCTCCTTGGTGGCCCCGCGTCCGATTTCGCGGTTGACTTGTGGTAATTGATCATCCCGAGTCACTCAAGAGTTGGATTTCATTGTTTAGGTTCAATCTATTTTTTAATGATATATATTACGTATTCGTAAGCAACTATAATTGAATCGTTGGGGGTTAAATAATACACACAAATCACCACGTTTGAGTATTTATTATTTTCCAAAGCCATTGTTGAGTGTTGAAATGTTTTGTTTTTAATTTTGCCCGGGGGTGGGGGGATGTGGGAGGTTCCTGCCCATACACACACTACTCATTTATGAATTAATGGATTAAATCGATTATATATCAGATTATACCTTGACATAGTAGTATAATTATGACTTTGACCGTAAAGATGTGGGATATTGGTTTATTTAGGATGTGTAAGACTGAGAGTGTGTTGAGAAAGACATCGTCCACGAACTATCATTTAAGTTATTCGTATAAGTAGTTAAACACCACCTCACTAAATCCATTCACTTTTCCCACACCACAAATCACATTAGTGGCTGGGAACCTGACAATCACAGCTGAGGTGAATAACGGTGATTGGTCTAATGAAAGTTGATTGGCGTTATTTCTCAGGGTATACTACCAGCGAAGTGATTTAGCAATATAATGAATGGTGTGTTACTGAGATTTAATACCTAACCGTACATGTAGCATTAGGGTGTTTAATTACCATGTGAATTAAAATAAAGAGTGCCCAATCTTCAGGTGATCCCACTACCCCCACACTAACCTTAACGGAAACGTGTGTGTGTGTGTGTGTGTTTGTATACATCTTTTCTCGGTATTCACAGTCACTAGAGAGAAAGAGCCTCACTGCACTGTACAAAAGTCTGCAGGTAACTATTGTTTTGTTATCTGGGTCGATGAACTCTCCTCCTTCTTTTCTCCTTCCTTCCTTCCTCCCCTTCTCCTTCCTTCCTCTCCTTCTTCCCTTCCTTTTTCCCTTCTTTCTTCCCTTCTTCCCTTCTCATCCTCCTCCTCCTTCGCTTCCTTCCTTCATTCTTCCCTTTCCCTTTTTCCCTTGCTTCCTCCCTTCATTCTTCCCTTTCCCTTCTTCCCTTCCTTCCTCCCTTCATTCTTCCCTTATTTCCTTCTCCTTCCCTCCTCCTTCCTTTCTTCCCCCTTCCTCACCATTTTTTTCCCTTCTTCCTCCTGCTCCTTCCTCTTTCCTCCATCCTTCCCCTCCCTCCCCCCCCCATCTTTCTTCCCCTTCCTCCTCCCCCACACCCTAAAGCTATACCCTAGGTTAATGAGGGCACTTGTCACTTAGCTTTCTCGTGAGTAATTCTTTAACAGTGGCTGAAGTAAGTGGATTCGTGTCTTGGTGAGCGTTTAGGAAGTCATTCAATCGTGGTGTGTGTGTGTGTGTGTGTGTGTGTGTGTGTGTTTTGTTGTGGTTTTGCCATTAGCCTGTCTTACTGTCTTCTTATCCTTTCTTTCTTTCTTTCTTTCTTTCTTTCTTTCTTTCTTTCTTTCTTTCTTTCTTTCTTCCTACCACCATTAACACCGCCTCTACCACCACTCTTCAAATCAGTCAACCTCACCAACCACAACCAATAACATTACCACCACCAATAACATTACCACCACCACCAACTACTACTACCACCATCACTACCACTAACCAACCACTAACCACCCACCACCACTAACAACCCACCACCCACCCACCCATTCATCTCTATATGTAAATTAAATCAGCTGGGTCGACCTTGGGGGCCAGAGAGACGCCCAGAAAGTAAAAACACGAGACTGCCAACATCAGTACCTCACTTACCTGTCGCCCTACCTGAAGATTAGACACCCTGGCTTAGTCTACCTGAAGAGTAACCTAACCTAACCACGCTAACTTAACCTAACCTAACCACGCTAACTTAACCTAATCTAATCGTAACGTAATTTATATTATTCTAAACCAAATGTAACCAAATCTGACGCTAACCTAACCTAACCTAACCTAACCTAACGCTAACCTAACCAAACTTAACGCTAACCTAATCCAATCAAATGCTCTAAAAATATTACCTGGCGATTAATTTGGTGATTGACTATGAGAAATCAATGTGTGGGTAATGAAAGAGAGAGAGAGAGAGAGAGAGAGAGAGAGAGAGAGAGAGAGAGAGAGAGAGAGAGAGAGAGAGAGAGACCCACATACCCCCATTCACCCTCCATTAACACAACACAAAAACACCATTTGACTTATCACCCCCCCCCCCTTAGTGACCCAGGAGGGAGGGGGGGGGGTGGACAAACAGGAGATGACCTTTCCCCCCTTTCCTTCATTGTCTTTCATCTTCTCTACCTTCCCCCACCTCTTCCCCCCTCTTCCTCCTCCTCCTCTTCCTTCTCCTCCTCAAGAAGATGTCAGCCATCTCACCTACCCTTCCCTAACTCTTACCTGCCGTGACCTTTGACACCTGAGGCTGACCAGTTAGCACAGTTAGGTTAGATTAGTACAGGTAGGTTGAGTTAGGTTAGGTTAGGTTAGGTTAGTACAGGTAAGTTAAGTTAGGTTAGGTTAGTACTGTTAGGTTAACTTAGGTTAGGTTAGGTTAGGTTAAGTAAGCCGAGGTTGACCTGGGCGGAACAATGTCAGATTTCATAACGTGGAAATCTTCAACATAGCTGTGTGTGTGTGTGTGTGTGTGTGTGTGGCAAGAGGGAGTCGTATCCTCACTGTGTCCGCCTTCACACTGCCGACACATGCCACACAGCCCTATATCTTTAACATTAATTATATGTATGTATCCTGTGTCATGCTAACCTAACCTAACCCAACCCTCCCCCAGGTACAGTAGCTTTAGGGTTGTCCAATCAACAGGTGAAATAAGCTTACGATGTCTAATCAACAGGTGAAATAAGCTTACGATGTCTAATCAACAGGTGAAATAATCTTGCGATGTCTAATCAACAGATGACCTTAATATACATTCTACCTGCCAGCTCTGAAGGTCACCAAGACACACACACACACACACACAGCTACTGGTGTTGTGGCGGTCACCTTAATAATATTACACCTATAACAAGTTCACTTGTAATAAGCATGGGAAGTGCACAGGTAATGTTACTCCCTGCAGCGCCTCCACACACCCCCCCCCCCCACCACACCTCACTCACCCGTCCCCCACAACACCTCGCCCCCACCAGTCCCCCACAACACCTCGCCCCCAACCCCACAACACCTCGCCCCCACCAGCCCCCCACCCCACCTCTCCCCCACCCCCACAAAACCTCACCCCCATCCACCCCCCACAAAACCTCACCCCCATCCACCCCACCACACCTAACCCCCGTCACACTCCCTCCTACCACTGCCTCACACGTTACATGGACACTATACAACGCCTCCTCATCACCTGAACGATAAACACCCCAGTTTATTTCATCTGATTATTTAACATCTTAACGCTACGTAAAGGGTTAGGTTAGGTTAGGTTAGGTTTGACCACCAGGCGTAATAAGATAGGATGTCTAATTTTCAGGTGGACCCCTTCCTCCTCCTCCTCCTCCTCCTCTGTTCAGGCGTGTTGTCATATATCAGGTGACATCAATTACCACATCAATAACGAGGCAATCACGTTCTCAATCACACACTCATTATAGATTCAATCACCAGGTCATTACATGCTTGTTATTCCCACGTTATTATATCTGTCATTACTGGTTATTAGATTTCGCATGCATAGCTGAGTCGGGGTCGTGTGTGTGTGTGTGTGTGTGTGTGTGTGTGTGTGTGTGTGTGTGTGTGTGTGTGTGTGTGTGTGTGTGTTATTCCTCGCCACAAACAGACATCTCTATTAACGTCTTCAGATTAATTTCCTTACGTCTTAGAAGATGATGGACGTGGTGTAGCATCTCTATCATGCTCCTTCCTTCCTTCCTTCCTTCCTTCCTTCCTTCCTTCCTTTCTCCTTAAATCCCTCATAGTTCTACTTATATTTTCCCTTATTACAACTTTCCTTCCTCGCTTACCCTCTCACCAGCTGGCAACAGAAGGTCGTTCACTTCACCAGCTGGCAACAGAGGGTCGTTCACTTCACCAGCTGGCAACAGAGGGTCGTTCACTTCACCAGCTGGCAACAGAGGGTCGTTCACTTCACCAGCTGGCAACAGAGGGTCGTTCACTTCACCAGCTGGCAACAGAGGGTCGTCCACATCACCAGCTGGCAACAGAGGGTCGTTCACTTCACCAGCTGGCAACAGAGGGTCGTTCACTTCACCAGCTGGCAACAGAGGGTCGTCCACATCACCAGCTGGCAACAGAGGGTCGTTCACTTCACCAGCTGGCAACAGAGGGTCGTTCACATCACCAGCTGGCAACAGAAGGTCGTTCACTTCACCAGCTGGCAACAGAAGGTCGTTCACTTCAGCTGGCAACAGAGGGTCGTTCACATCACCAGCTGGCAACAGAGGGTCGTTCACTTCACCAGCTGGCAACAGAAGGTCGTTCACTTCAGCTGGCAACAGAAGGTCGTTCACTTCACCAGCTGGCAACAGAGGGTCGTCCACATCACCAGCTGGCAACAGAGGGTCGTTCACTTCACCAGCTGGCAACAGAAGGTCGTTCACTTCACCAGCTGGCAACAGAGGGTCGTCCACATCACCAGCTGGACAGAGGGGTCATTCACTTCACCAGTTGGCAACAGAGGGTCGTTCACTTCAGCTGGCAACAGAGGGTCGTCCACATCACCAACTGGCAACAGAGGGTCGTTCACTTCACCAGCTGGCAACAGAGGGTCGTCCACATCACCAGCTGGCAACAGAGGGTCGTCCACATCACCAGCTGGCAACAGAGGGGTCATTCACTTCACCAGTTGGCAACAGAGGGTCGTTTACTTCACCAGTTGGCAACACAGGGCCGTCCTCATCAACAGTTGGCAACAGAAGGTCGTCCACATCACCAGCTGGGAACAGAGGGTCGTCCACTTCACCCGTCATCAGCTGGGTGCTGGTGCCCGAGGTGTTCAACTCCCGGTATCAGATAGATTACAGGTGTTCACGTGGTCACCTGTCTGTCTTGCCTCACCTGCCCTGGCGAGGTTTTTGTCTCACCTAACAGTAAATTCTATAAGTGGGAAAAAATTAATGTCTGCAACCAACTGCAACTCAAACCTAATCTAACCTAACCTAACCGAACCGAACCTAACCTAACCGAACCGAACCGAACCGAACTCAAATCTAAATCAAACCTAATCATGCCGCATACAGCCTCATAGGACCGTATATAACCGCACAAAACCGCACATAATCGCACAAAAAACGCACCTAACCGCACAGAAGCCGTATAACATATTACACAATCTCTTTAACATATATGAGTCTGACCTAATAACCGCACAGAAGCCGCAGGTGCAGTCGTGTTATACTTCATTGGCGGATTGAAATTTTTGGAGAACATTTTTGTGAGGTAATGTGGGAGTGTGTGTGTGTTAAGGCTGAGAACTTGTGTGTAATTGTTTATAACCTGGTGGGGGGAGGGAGACAGCTGTGCTTTAGACGCCCCCCTTTCCTTTTCCCTTCCCCCCCCCCCCCCTTCTCTCTCACCCCTCATGCCTCACCCCTCCTCTCTTTTTCCTCCCTTCCTTCCTCTCCTCCTCCTCCTCTCTCACGTTCTTCCTGGTGTGTGTGGGTGTGGGTGTGTAGGTGTGTAGGTGTGGGTGTGTAGGTGTGTAGGGGTGTGTGTGTGTGTGTGTGTGTGTGAAGGTAAACAGAGAATAAAACATTCCAGTTATATATTTCAACATTAGCTCAATAGACGTTCAGGGTCATTAGTTGTGTTAGACTCTGTAATTAAGAGTTAAATACATAATGATAGTGTAGTGAGGATCATGTCGTGGCTGGGTGTAGTGTGTCAAGGCTCTAGAGACACCTACACTACAAACACTAGTGTATATTTCAGGTTTTATTTGCGTTTTGGTATGATCTGGGTGTATGGTATTGTATAAATGTATAATTCAGATGCCTAGTTGCTGAATAATTTGCTAGGGAATAATGTACAGTATTTAGTAAGTGTTTTTTTTTTCAAGAGAGCTGTAGTCTTATCAATGCTGTTGTTGTTCACTTTGTATTATTCTGGCTAAATAAAGTCAATTTTAATTTTTGCCTCGTGTTAGGTTAGGTTTGGTTTAGTGTCCGCTAGACTCCGGTAAATTCAACACAACACCTGGAAATCAGATTCTTGGACAGGTATAGACTTAATGTTGAATGTGAGGCCTTCTGTGGGGGTGTCGACTCGTCCTTCTGTTTCACCTATGGTCCAGCCTGTAGCAGTCCATCACTTGGATCGTATACAGGACGGAGGGGGGGGGGGGGGTGGATAAATCAGAGTGCAGGACGGGGAAGAAGAAAGGGTGGGGGAGAGGAGGGGGGGGAGGGAGGGGGGTGTTGTGGCTGTAGGGGGTCAATGAGGGTGAAACAAGATTGATTACTCCTGTGGTAATGAATTATTGCTCATATTTTCTGACCATTGTAATATTGTGGTGATTTGGCGATGGAGCGGACCAGTGTTTGGTTCTTGTGGACAGTGATGGTGTGAGGTCACGATACATGATGGAGTGTAGAAGATCCCCAGAGGCAGTTACTGGTGGAAATTGTTCAGCGATTTGCCGGTAAGTTATAGGAAACGTCGTGGGTAGGACAGTTGGGTGGGGTGAGGGAGAGGGAGTCAACAATATAGCTGTTTAGATGTGATCAAGTAAATCAGGAGGCGGTGACCAAGTGCACCCGGAACTAAGGTTAGGGATTGTCAAGCAGCGTCCTGACGTAGGGTGTCTGTTGGGTTGTGTTGTGTTGTGAGAGAGATCGTGAGGGAGGAGCGCTGTGTTGTGTGACCAGAGAAAGGCATCATATGGGAAGTACTCGTGAGAATATGACCAGATAATGATAGAGTCTGTTAACGTTTTTCCCCGTAGATGGCGCCACATAACCACCACACACACACACACACACACACTCCAACACCTTGACGATATAATGTGACAACCAGAACAACATCTTTGTTACGGTAATAGGAGATAATAACACAATCGGTATCTTTTACGGAACATTTCGAGGATTAACTAAATGATATTGATAACGACCCGAGTCTGAGCGGAACACGTCACTTAATATAAATGTGTAGTCGAGTTTTGTTGTTGTGTTGGGTCAGCTGTTGTGGCCGGAGAGAAACTTTTTTTTTTTTTCCGTGGTGGTGATTAATGTTGGGTAGACTTAAGGACGTCCCACCCTAAGAGAGTCTACTTAAACGAATAACTTTATATAGGTTTCAGGTAATTCAGTTTTACGTCAACTCCAAGACAACTCCAGGTTCACTTTTGAATCGACTCTTGGTAGACTTCAGGTACTTCTTCCCAGGGACGTCCGCCACGATCCTTAACAGACTTTAATACTTGTTCTTGTGCGTTAACCTCATGTAATTATGCTGTTGATGAGAGACGATGTCAAGCTTGTTGGTTTATCAGGTCTGGGTGAATGGCTGTTGGCCGTACGGAGAGTGTTGATCATAGGTATAGCCAAGGTCGGATCACCACTGGGGTCCTGTCTTGTTACTTGAAGAGAGTTGAGGTTCCTTAAATCCCGTGAGTTCGTTCACCACCCTGGCAGGAGTCGCCTTTGTGTCCTATGGTGGTAGTGAGGTGGTAGTGGTGGTGGTAGTGGGGTGGTGGTGTGCGTCCGGTCACTCCATCACGTTGTCCAGCCGCTGCCGACGTGAACCCCGGTGGCCCCCAACATACCTCCCCAGGGGGCACCTCCACCATGACTAAGGTGCTGTGGTTAATCATATATTAACAGCAGTGAGCCGGCAAGAAATACACTAGTACAAATTAATTTCAACTGCGGTATGAGGAACAGGTTGTAGCTGTGTGGTATGTAGCTTAAATTGGTGGTTAGGGACGCACTTGTAATGAAGTATACGTTGTTATATTCCACAATGATAAAGGAACTGGCAGGAAAACCAACATTCATTTCCAGTTAAACTAATAAAACTTGCCTCGTACAAATTACAAAGGTTATAAAGCAAGATTTGTTATTTTTCTTTCCTTTCTTCTTCAACTTGAGGAATTACACGAATCATTCATCAAGAAACTCCTCCACTACAACGTCATGAAGGAGCGGTAGGAGGTAGGGAGAGCAGGTGAGTGTGGCGGAGTGTGTTGTCGGCTCTACACACACACAGAGTGAAGTTTATTACTTGTGTCTTTTAATCATAGGACGGATCTGATCAGCTCTCTCTCTCTCTCTCTCTCTCTCTCTCTCTCTCTCTCTCTCTCTCTCTCTCAGATCGTAAGAATATTGACACAGGGGAAGCAGCCTTGTGTGAACTATTCCAATACCCATTTATAACACCACGTCCAACTTACCGTAAATCATGTTGAAAGTCTTATAATGATGATATAATTAAGACATATTGAGGCGCTACGGAATCACGAGTCGCACACCGCAAGCTGTCATCTTATGGGGAGTTATAGTCAGATAGATGCGACAAATAACATGGCGTATTTGTTTTAGTTGAGTTACCCCTTCTTAATTTCGCGCCGCAAACACAGAAAACGATTTAAATTGTTGAATGAGTTTTGATCACATTATGCGTGTTTATATAGCGATAAAGACAATATATTACCTTTGTTTATATACGAATTAATGCTTATTTTTACCTCAGTAGAAGCAGGTGTTTCAGGGATGGGTCTAGAGGTATTACAGAAGAGAGTGAGGTGTAACGGAGGAAGATTGACCATGGCAGTGTGTTTTCTTTATACATATGATCACTCTCCCATCACGTGTGTGTTTTGTCGATAATGTTGATGGATGGTGGTAGTGGTGGTAGGAAATAGTGGTAGTAGTGTTGATGATGGATGGTGGTAGTGGTGGTAGGAAATAGTAATAATACTGGTGATGGATAGTGATAGTGGTGATAAGTAATAGTAATAGTGGATGGTGGTAGTGGTGGTAGATAATAGTAGTAATAGTTGTGCTGCCTCTGTTGTTAATGGTGGTAGTGGTGACAATAGTAATGATTAGTAATGATGGTGATGATAATATTGGAATTAATGGTGTTGGTGATAATTTTGAAGGTGGTGTTGATGTTTAGTGATAGTGGTAGGTAATACTAGTAGTGGTGATGGTGGTAGTAGTGGTGGTGATGGTGGTAGTAGTGGTGGTGATGGTGGTAGTAGTGAGTGTAAATAGTAATGGTAGGAGTGACAGCCATCTAGTGTTAGTTCTGAGTCCATAGGTTAGGTTAGGTTTAGGTTAGATACGGTTAGGTTTAAGTTAGTTTAGGTTAGGTTAATTTGGGTTAGATAAGGTTAGAGGTTAGTTTAGGTTGAGTTTGGTTAGGTTAGGCTAGGTTTAGGTTACGTTAGGGTTAGATTAGGTTATCTTCCCCTGGCCACCACCATTACCACCCCACCACCCCCTGACCACCACCATCATTACCTCCCCCTGACCACCACCACCATTACCACCCCCTGACCACCACCACCATTACCTCCGCCCTAACCTCCTCCACCATTACCTCCCCCGACCTCCTCCACCATTACCTCCATAACTATTCCAATTTTATAAATTACCTCGCATCCATTACCTCTGTCTCTCTCTTTATTTCAAAATTATAAATTCTCTTATCTATTGCCCATTAAAAGTGAGGAGGTTAGGTTAGGTTAGGCTAGGTTGGGTTAGGCTAGGTTAGGTTAGGCTAGGCTGGGTTAAGTTAGGTTAGATAGAATATCGTGTTAACATTATTCAAACTCTTTCATCTTTTGTTATGTTGTGTTTAACCAAATTTGTGTTTATTTTTCTTCGTGCAGGTGGCAGCAGCGTGCACAGTGTTTATAAGCCCGTTCCTCCGCCCAAACCCTTCAGCGGCGCACCAGCAGCAGCAGCAGGTAACAGCAGTAACAGTGGTAATTCAGGCGAAGACCAACTACAGCAACAAGCAATACCCTCTCTCAAAGATCAGCTGGCTGCCATAACAGGTATACACACACACACACACACACACTCACACACGTCTCTGAGTTACACTAAACGTACACAACAAAGTACCAGCTGAGGGTATCCTAGTAAACATAATTGTAGTGTATTCAGAAACAACAATAAAAATCACAAATACAAAACTAATTAAACACATAAAATATCCTAAACATATCAAACACACTGACACTGTCCATACTTATCAAATACACTGACACTGTCCATACTTATCAAACACACTGACACTGTCCATACTTATCAAATACACTGACACTGTCCATACTTATCAAACACACTGACACTGTCCATACTTATTAAATACACTGACACTGTCCATACTTATCAAACACACTGGCACTGTCCATACTTATCAAACACACTGACACTGTCCATACTTATCAAACACACTGACACTGTCCATACTTATCAAATACACTGACACTGTCCATACTTATCAAACACACTGGCACTGTCCATACTTATCAAACACACTGACACTGTCCATACTTATCAAACACACTGACACTGTCCATACGAGGTCTGTCCGGAAAGTATCCAGCCATTTACTATTAAAAAAAATATTGCTTACCTAGGACAATGGCACCTTAGTCCCCTTCAAAGTACTCCCCTTGGGACCTCACACACTTCTCCCAGCGTCCCTTCCACTTTTCAAAACAGTCTGCAAAATCCTCTTTCAGGATCTCCATCAGCTGCCTCGTCGCATTCTCCTCCCTTTCAACGGCGATTTTAGCTTTGAGAAAAGCCAGAAGTCGGAGGGAGCCAAATCTGGGCTGTAGGGGGGCTGAGAGACCTGGGTGATGCGATGTTTTGCCAAAAAAAAAAACCTGCACGAGACTTGAAGAATGGCCAGGCGCGTTGTCATGACGAAGCTGCCAGTCACCACTTGCCCACAGCTGCGGTCGTTTTCTTCTTACCGCATCCCTCAGCCGGCGAAAAACTTCGATGTAGTGCTCCTTCTTTATTGTTTGGCCTGGACGAGATTAAGGAGAATGCGACGAGGCAGCTGATGGAGATCCCGAAAGAGGACTTTGCAGACTGTTTTGAAAAGTGGAAGGGACGCTGGGAGAAGTGTGTGAGGTCCCAAGGGGAGTACTTTGAAGGGGACTAAGGCTCCATTGTCCTTGGTAAGCAATATTTTTTTTCATAGTAAATGGCTGGATACTTTCCGGACAGACCTCGTACTTATCAAACACACTGACACTGTCCATACTTATCAATCACACTTAATTTTTGTGGACACTATCTGGCCACCACAAGTAAAGTGCTGTATATTAATATGTCACTTCAATCGACACTTTTCGACAGTTTACGACAGTTTACAACACTTTATGACACTTTACATCACTTTACGATATTTTACTGCACTTCCGGTCCATGGAAGCAATTTATAGGGTTAATAATATAGCGATCTTTGGTGTGTGTGTGTGTGTGTGTCGTGAACCAAATAATTCAGTAGGGTCTGTAGGTGTACGATTGACTGTCTTTTGTTAGTGTACAGGTGTAGGATTGACTGTCTTTTGTTTGTGTACAGGTGTAGGATTGACTGTCTTTTGTTTGTGTACAGGTGTAGGATTGACTATCTTTTGTTTGTGTACAGGTGTAGGATTGACTGTCTTTTGTTTGTGTACAGGTGTAGGATTGACTATCTTTTGTTTGTGTACAGGTGTAGGATTGACTATCTTTTGTTTGTGTACAGGTGCCACGATACAGAGTGGTCCTCCTCCGCCTCTGCTGCCACACATCCTTGTCACTGACCAGGGACACTTTCACACCCATTCTACCAAGTTCCCTGTAAGTACTGTACTGCTTTGTTAAGTGTCATGTGTGTTTGTGTGCGTGTGGAAGGTGTCATTTTCTATGTGCGTGTATGTATACGTTGGGATTTTTCATGTCGGTGTGCGCCTGTTGTTATGATTGTATACTCGCGCCAAAAAAATATCTTCATAGAGGGACGTAATGAATTTT
The DNA here is from genome assembly GCA_958450375.1 of Homarus gammarus. Lineage (NCBI taxonomy): Eukaryota > Metazoa > Arthropoda > Malacostraca > Decapoda > Nephropidae > Homarus > Homarus gammarus. The sequence continues at coordinate 350,341 of CAUDMG010003988.1, forward strand.
AAAATGAATACTGCGACTCCTGTTGCCTCGATAGTGTTGTCAAAAGCTTTCCTACGTATTGTCGTAAATTTTCTTTTACAAAATTGTAATCATACTTTTTTTGGAGCGAGCGTATGTACAGTCCAAGCCAGTTACAGGACACAGACTGGTGGCCTCGCAATTCCTAACCAGCAACTTGGCTGGTTCCATCCTTCCTGCCACCTCCTGAAACACACAAACCAGGCAATTACTGTAATCGGTAGTCAGTCATGGCTTGCCACCCCAAACACGTTAGTATGGATAGGTTTTAAAAACAGAAAGAAAATACATTGTTTCTTTAATAACCTGTTACAGTAGCAACAAGGAATAGTCAATGGGAAATAGTAAGAATTATGTGTTAACGATAATATTACTGAAATTAAATTATGCAAATCGGATTTTTTTAAGGATTACATCAATTGACACAACACAAAATGTATTTATGGAGCAATAACCTAACCTAACCTAACCTTCAGTACCACACTATATCTTCACCACCACACTATATATCTTCACTACCACACTATATATCTTCACTACCACACTATATATCTTCACTACCACACTATATCTTCACTACCACACTATATATACACCTTCACTACCACACTATACCTTCACTACCACACTATATACCTTCACTACCACACTATACCTTCACTACCACACTATATATACCTTCACTACCACACTATATATACCTTCACTACCACACTATATACCTTCACTACCACACTATATACCTTCACTACCACACCATATATACCTTCACTACCACACTATATACCTTCACTACCACACTATATACCTTCACTACCACACTATATACCTTCACTACCACACTATATACCTTCACTACCACACTATATATACCTTCACTATCACACTATACCTTCACTACCACACTATATATACCTTCACTACCACACTATGTATACCTTCACTACCACACTATACCTTCACTACCACACTATATACCTTCACTACCACACTATATATACCTTCATTACCACACTGTATATACCTTCACTACCACACTATACCTTCACTACCACACTATATATACACCTTCACTACCACACTATACTTTCACTACCACACTATATATACCTTCACTACCACACTATATACCTTCACTACCACACTATATACCTTCACTACCACACCATATATACCTTCACTACCACACTATATACCTTCACTACCACACCATATATACCTTCACTACCACACTATATATACCTTCACTACCACACTATATATACCTTCACTACCACACTATATATACCTTCACTACCACACTATATACCTTCACTACCACACTATATATACCTTCACTACCACACTATATACCTTCACTACCACACTATATACCTTCACTACCACACTATATATACCTTCACTACCACACTATACCTTCACTACCACACTGTATATACCTTCACTACCACACTATATATATACCTTCACTACCACACTATATACCTTCACTACCACACTATATACCTTCACTACCACACTGTATATACCTTCACTACCACACTATATATATACCTTCACTACCACACTATATACCTTCACTACCACACTATATATACCTTCACTACCACACTATACCTTCACTACCACACTATATATACCTTCACTACCACACTATATATACCTTCACTACCACACTGTATATACCTTCACTACCACACTATATATATACCTTCACTACCACACTATATATACCTTCACTACCACACTATATATACCTTCACTACCACACTATATACCTTCACTACCACACTATATACCTTCACTACCACACTACATATACCTTCACTACCACACTATATATACCTTCACTCCCGCACTATATATACCTTCACTACCACACTATAATTTTACTTCCAAACTACAGTATAGCTTCACTATTACTATCACCCATATAACTACAATTACTATCACGACTGTAACTAGTACTACTACTATCACCATTATAACTACTACTACTCCTACTACCATTATAAGTACTACTGCCACCACCACTATAATTGCTGCTGCTACCTCTTACTACATTATTTGTTAATGGCATCTTTTAAACCTACAGGAGTTGGTCAACTGATTGATCTTAGATAAAAGATATGGTGAAGCAAAATATTAACCTTCTTCCTGTCTACGGACAAGGGAAAAAAATTTATAAGAAATACAGAAGACACGTAACAAAGCGCGATGGTCCGCTGGACGTTTGGGCCGCTTACCTGCACTACCCATGGGGATTTTACGTTTTTTTGGGTATTTCGGGAATAATTTTTAACGGTTTATTTGTTGATAACCAAATAAAATGCACCAGCCAGGGAGGCGGTCTGAGGGAGGTGACTGGTGAAGATAAGAGGGAAGAAAACATTCTAGAAATTTGTATGTCATTTGGAACCGTCGAGCTGGACGATGGCCAACACAAGGCCACCCTCAGTTATCGATGGATACCTCTTCTCCTCCTCGTTCTGGCGGCAATTAATTATATCCCGCAAATAACCAAAAAATTACTCCGACACGAGCGCTTGGAGGACTTTTTGAAAAACGTCAACCACTATACGGATGAAGAAATCCGAAAATATGCCTTTGACAACATCGGCTCCCACGCTGGTCAAATGGCAGCGGGGTTAAAAATTTCTTTTGTTTGTTTAATTTGTGATGTGGTTTCGATTTTGCTTTTGGATGTGGCCGCCCATCATTCCTTTTCTCACGTCCTGACACACGGCCCCTACACCCGCTATACGGACTCCTTCTTTTCCCACAATACGGTGTTCCCCTCCTTTGTAAAATGCTCAATCACCCCCAAGATGGGGTTAGCTGTACTAAATACCGAGAACTATGGGTGTTTCTTACCCCTGAATTTTTATTACGAAAAAATTGTGATCATGTTGCTCATTTATTTTATTTTTATGGTCATTTTTTCGTTCTTCTCCGTGGTTGTAAATTTCTGTAAAATCCTCCCCATCAACAGACGTAGGTGGGTCAGTATTGGCGGTCAGTATGTGGAGTGCGAAAAATTTATAAGTGAACGTTGGTCACCGGACGAGTTAATGGTTCTCAATGTCCTCAAAACGACGATACAAGGACACATATACCTTCAGATTCTCTTAGATGTCATGGACATCCAAGAGGACGATGTGGAGGCATTCTGTATGGCGTGAAAATGAATAAATAAAATTAATAAAATTAATAAAATTAAAAAACACTGTTTTTCTTCAAAACCTTTAATATGCAGAGTTCAAAATACACATTAGTTCAAGTGACAGACATATTAGTTCAAAATACACAAGGTCCAGGCTGCTCCTTTCCATGAAATAATGGAAGCCAGTCGTTCACTTTCTCCAATACAAATAATCAGACTTGATATAAATAATGTTTGTGAATACTTTTACTTAATTCCACAACTTATAATGGAGACGGACTATTACTGATGTTGTAATGTTCATAAAACCTAACATAACCAAACCAAAGCCTATTTTTTTGTTTTGTCTGCATGTGTACTATTAAGTTTTACTATGCGGATAATTATGTTTAGAGAACCCTCGATTTAACGGATTATGTAAAGATAAAAGTCCGTTATATCGGGGGTTTGAGATGTGAAAGCTCTAACGGTCTATACAGACTCTGTATAGACCCTCTATATTATAGAGGGACGTCCATTATATCGAGGGTTCGTTAGAATGTGAAATATTATTTTAACGAACTATATAGAGATGAAAGTTTGGTTAGGTTAAGTTCGGATTCTTTCTTTACCTTGTTTGTTTTTTTTATACCATGACTTGGTATAAAGCGTTTAAGGCTTTCTGCTATTTTAATATATATTTACAATTTACATTATTCACAACATTAATTCCATCTTCCAGTATTGATAACACTCTCTCTCTCTCTCTCTCTCTCAGCAGTATCACCAGTGTGTCAAATATTTTTTTTCTAAACCACAAAAACGGTTCATTGATAGTGTTAGTAGTAGTGGTGGTAGTAGTAGTGGTGGTAGTAGTGGTGGTGGTAGTAGTGGCAGTGGAAAGTGTGTAATCATCACTATACAGCATATAATTATCACCTGGGGATTATACAACATAGTTTTTTTCTACCTGGTGTTGATTTAACATCCTAATGCTAACCTAACCTAACCTAACCTAACCTAACCTAACCTAACCTAACCTATAATCTGCAGTAGACACTTTATTTTCTGTGTATTTTCAGGTTATGACTTTCCTTTGAGATTAACCCCGTGTATGTGTGTGTGTGTGTGTGTGTGTGTGTGTGTGTGTGTGTCTTCCACTAACCCACTAACACCCGCTGCTCCACCAGATTGAAATCAAGGAAGGAGCGATTAACTTACCCTCAACTTCGTCATCAATCCTCACCCCTTCGTCGGCCAGTCACGGTACCTCGGTGTTGGCCTCGTCAGTGGGACCACCAGCGTTCTCAGGTTCGGCCACGCTGGGTCGGGGGTCGAGAGGTGTTAGTGGATGGGCGGGTATGGGTGTGGCTAAGGGGAGTACATTACCACGGTCACGCCCTCCACCCCACACCACCCACACCCACCAAACCCACACCCACCACGCGGTATGTGTGTGTGTGTGTGACAGGTTATTGTCCACATTATGGTAGACTGCTGTAAACTGTTTGCATTATGGTAGACTGCTGTAAACTCTCGGCATTATGGTAGACTGCTGTAAACTGTTTGCATTATGGTAGACTGCTGTAAACTCTCGGCATTATGGTAGACTGCTGTAAACTGTTTGCATTTTGGTAGACTGCTGTAAACTCTCGGCATTATGGTAGACTGCTGTAAACTGTTTGCATTATGGTAGACTGCTGTAAACTCTCGGCATTATGGTAGACTGCTGTAAACTGTTTGCATTTTGGTAGACTGCTGTAAACTGTTGACATAAGATAAGAATGGAGGAAACTGCAGCTGGCCTGTTGGTCCAGTCTTAGTTTTCACTTGACGTCACACACTCCAATAATACAATGCGTTTATACCTACAAGATGGTGAACCGCGCAAAGGATTATGGGATTTGTGACATCAATGCAAACTAAGAATATTTGTATATTGTTTTGCGATATCTTTATTGACTATTCGTTTTACTAATTAGATTCCAAATAATACCAGCATCGTAAGCACAAAAACTTCGAGGCTAATACCACGAATATAATGTTAAAAATATTATATAAGCACGTTGGTATGGTCTGTTTATATTCGTGTCGGGACCACATCAGTAAATGATTTCTGTGGTTAGCCTCGTGCTCAAACAATCTTTAATTATGATGGAAGTTTTAATTTATTTGTATGTTAGTTTCATTTTCCCAACTTTAACGGATGTGTGTTCTGTCTAATAATTCTTAGTTTGCATTGACGTCACAATTCCCATAATCCTTTGCGCGGTCCACCATCATGTAGGTAGAGACGTGTTGCATTATGGGAGTTGAGACGCTAATACAAACTAAGAATACAAGGCAGTCCCATTTACTCCCAATCCCTATCGCTCATATATCCGTCCAACCTATATTTGAAGCTACCCAGCGTGCTCGAGTTGATGAAGTTCAGTAACTTGTCCCAATCGTCCACTATTCTATTTCCAAACCAATGTTTACCTGTCTCGCGCCTAACTCTTTTTTTTTCTTTCTAATTTAAAACCTTTGCTACGAGTCCGCTCCTGGTTAGATAATTTAAGTACCTTTGTTATTTCACCTTTGTTTAACCCTGACTTCCATTTATAAGAACATAAGAAAATAAGGAGTCTGCAATAGGCCGGTTGGCCTGTGCATGGCAGCTCCTGTCGAGAGTTATTACCACTCTCTATCATCCATGAATCTATCTAGCCTCCAGTGTTCCAGCACTTACTACAAAGCTGCTAAGCTTGTTCCACCCTATTTGTGAACCAGTTCATTCCTATCTCCCTCCTAAACCTAAACTTATCTAACTTAAATCCGTTGCTACGAGTCCTATCCTGCTCGGATATTATAAGAACTTTATCTATATCCCCTTTATTGATTCTTTTCACCCACTTAAATACTTCTATCATATCTCCCCGCACTCTTCGTCTTTCTAGGGAATGCAAATTTCGTTTCTTTAACCTATCTTGATATGGAAGATTTCTAAGTCCCGGAATCATTTTCGTCATTCTTCGCTGCACCGACTCCAGTGAATTGATATCCATTCTATAATAGGGGCACCAGAACTGAACAGCATAATCAAGGTGCGGCCTGACTAGCGCAAGATATAGTTGCAATAAGACCTCTGCACTCTTGTTACTTACACTTCTAGATATAAAACCTAATACTCTGTTTGCCTTATTTCGAACACTAACGCTCTGTTTTCTAGGCCGTAGGTCCGGGCTTACAAGTACCCCTGCGTCTCTTTCACAAGTCGACTTCTCTAGGTTGATGTTGTTAAGGCTGTATACATGACAGTATTTCTTCTTCCAATACTTGCTGGTGTTGAATTTCATTTGCCATTTTTCTGACCACTCGTGCAGTTTATTCAAATCCTCCTGTAGTGCATTTGCATCCTGCCCTGAATTAATTTGCCGCCCTATTTTGGTCTCATCCGCAAACTTGCTTATGTCACTGCTGATCCCAGTATCTAGATCGTTTATGTAGATTATGAACAAGAGTGGGCCCAGTACTGACCCCTGGGGAACCCCACTGGTTACACGGCCCCACTCAGATTTAACACCATCTACGCTGACCCTCTGTGTTCTATAGGTGAGCCATGATTTTATCCAATTTAAAACTTTCCCCTCGATACCATGAGCCTTAACTTTTCTCAGAAGCCTCTGATGCGGTACTCTGTCAAACGCTTTGCTAAAGTCTAAGTAAATAACATCGTAATTTTCGTCATTATCTACTACCTCGAAGACTTTCCTAAAACACGTCAGCAGATTTGTTAGACAAGATTTTCCCTTTGTAAACCCATGTTGAGAGTCGTAGATTAGTTTGTTTTTCTCAAAATGCGATCGGATGCTATTTGCTATAATTGATTCAAGAAATTTCCCCACTACTGACGTCTAACTAATCGGCCGGTAATTTGACGCTGATGCTCTGTCTCCCTTTTTTAATATGGGTACTACATTTGCCTGTTTCCACAAGTCTGGCACAACTCCCGTGTCTAATGATTTTGTAAATAAATTTACGAGGGGTCCGCTAATCTGTTCCTTACACTCTTTCAAAACTCGAGGGAAAATTTCATCCGGCCCTGGAGATTTTGTCTTCTTTAATTTATACACCCCTATCATATTGCCCCTCACTCTACGTCTCTCGAGGGAGTGCAAATTAAGATGCTTTAATCTGTCTCTGTACTCATGGTTCCTGATGCCCAGGATTAGTCTTGTCATTCTCCCCTATATGCTTTCTAGGGATTCTATATCCATTCTGTAGTGCGGTGACCAGAACTGAACCGCGTAATCAAGTGAGGTCTCACAAGCGCAAGATATAGTTTTAGGATAACCTCGCTAGTCTTGTAACTTACACTCCTTTGTATGAACCCAAGTACTTTGTTAGCCTTGTTTCGAGCAAAAACACATTGTTGTCTTGGTTTAAGATTTCTACTTATTATTACTCCTAAATCTTTCTCACAGTTGGATTTCTCTATAACAACGCTCATCTGATATCTGTTCACATTTCTTAGACAAATACTTTATTGTTGTCCACATTAAATTTTATTAGCCATTTTTCAGAACATGAGAAATTTTTTTTATATCTTCCTGTACTTTAGCGGAGTCCTCGTCAGATTTAATTTCACGCCCCATTTTAGTGTTGTTAGCACTTTTACTTATGTTGCTGTCTACGCCTATATCCATGCCGTTTATGTGTCTAATAAATAGTAACGGTCCAATTACTGAGCCTTGGGGCACTCACTAGTGACGTTACCCCAATCGGGTTTAGTGCAGTTAATGCTTACTCACTGTTTCCTGTCCTGTAACCACGCCCTAATCCATTTTAGAATATCTCTTCCAATTCCATGAGCCTCCACTTTTCTTATTAGTCTCTCGTGGTAGACTGCTGTAAACTGTCGACATTATGGTAGACGGCTGTAAACTGTCGACATTATGGCAGAATGTTGTAAACTGTCGACATTATGGTAGACTGCTGTAAACTGTCGACATTATGGTAGACTTGTAAACTGTCGATATTATGGTAGACTTGTAAACTGTCGATATTATGGTAGACTTGTAAACTGTCGATATTTTGGTAGACTGCTGTAAACTGTCGACATTATGGTAGACTGTTGTAAACTGTCGACATTATGGTAAACTGCTATAAACTGTCGACATTATGGTAGACTTGTAGGCTTATTGCCGACTGTATGTTAAACTTGATCGCTTTTATGGTTGTAGATGGTTATGTTGTTGTAATTGTGTTATTATGAGTAATATTATGTTGTGACTTCTCTCCCTGATAACTACTAGACGTGATATTATTTATATTATTATTATTGTTATTATTCACTCGTATGACTGGGTTGTAGTTGTAAGTGAACTATGATTAAAATACAACCATAGGGACGAGTTGGACCATGGGTGTTGTTATAACCTTGACAGAAAACACTGTTGGTCTCGTCCCATGGTGAAATAGTGTTGTTATAGTTTCATATAGTGGGTCTTGGTGCATGTAATTTACTTAGAAACACCTGAAGATTAACCACCCTAACCTAACCTAATCTATTCTTAATTCTTTAGATAATTTCTCAGGGGAAAATTTAAGATGGTTTATTTTATTTTATTTATTTATTTTTCTCCAGAATGTTTTAAATCTCGTTTCTGTAAGATGGTCTTGTTGTTGTTTATAGACTGGTGTGAACGGCGGCGAGGAGAAGGCTCAGTTACTGTCAGGAGAACGTCATCAGCGTTATATTGATGGAATAGACAACCCTGCGCTGCTAGACGACACTCATATGGTAATCCGTGTATGATGGGTAGAAGGGGGGGGGGTATCTCAGGGTTAGGTTAGGCAAGGTAATAATTTCATAATTTAATATAATCAGTTTTTTTTTAGAGTTGGAATATATTATTTTTGTTGTTTTCAGTATAATTAAAGATATGATTTTTCTTATATATCTTTTATTCGTGGTTAATTATATGATATCTCTATATATTTATCTGTACGGTCTATCTATCTATATGTCTATCGGTCTAGCTAAGGATATGTTCATGTCATTTTTTATTTTCAGCCGAGCTACCGTGCACCTGGGGGCGGGGTCCACGCCTCTCACCCCAGCATCCCACCAGAGGGGACGTTGGCCGGGGTGCTGCCTTCCTCTCACCCCTCACAGCCACGACCCTACGAGTCTCCCTTCCTCTCACGTCACTCCTACCGTCCCTCCACACTCCAGCAGCACCAAAACACATCTCAGCAGCTCCCAGTTACATCCCAGCATCACCAGGTTACATCCCAGCATCACCCATCCTCAGCCCAGCAAGCGACCTTTTCCAGGGAAACATGGATGAGAGGATCACAGGGCCAGTTTGCGGTGAGTCAGTCATGGTTTTCATACACTCTCTCTCTCTCTCTCTCTCAAGGATGTTATAATTAAGTTACACAATTCAAATATAAAAGAGTTAATTTCCCTCAATCTTTAATTTTTTCTTCAATTTTTCTGGCTGTTTTCATTGGTTCTCATTTATTGTCTCTCTGTAATAACCCATTTCTCTCACCAGGATGACACCGTAAGTTGGTAGTAAGTTGTGTTCAGGTGTTACATTTCTGTCAGTGCCTATCGGCCATTTTCCACCTAAAGAGAGTAACACTTTCAGTATTCATGTGGTGATGGTGATGTTGATTGAAGTGTTTGTCTTGCAGGGTATTGTGGAGATCCATCCGCCACAAGGTCATATCCACATGAATGGTCACGTCTCACAGCACCACTCAGCCACACCTGCAGGTCACATCCCTAATGGCAGCGCTCACAACCACGTTAACAACCATATGGAAGGTCCACACTCCCACACCAATGGTCACCACTCCCACCCTAACAGCCATCAGGATCCTGTTAACAGTTTCAACAGTCAGAGCAACAACAGGACAGCAGGCACCATAGATGAGAATCATGTCAACGATGCCCAGGAGCAACGGGACGACCCACGCAAGGATGAGAAGTGGGGCTCTCTAACCCGGGGCCTGGCGGCTCGTAAGTACCAACACTTGAAGGAAAAACTATCGAGTAAATTCTCTCGTGGGGACAAACCCGAGGACCGCACCATCACCCCTCAGGCTGATGGCAAGAACACGGCGTCTCAGGGAACAAACACATCCTCTGGCAACACCAACAACAGTAATGGCAACTCCCAACAAGAAACAAATGGTATCCAACCTGGGCCATCAAGGGACAGTGGACGTGTTAACAAACTTAACACTAGTTTTCGAAAAGCAATTCATCAGAGTTCCCAGAAGACCAACCTACAGGAAAACATTATGGAGACGAGCTTAAGTGCGAGCCAAGAGCTGGGAGGGTCAAGTCAACAGGTTAATGGCCTACCTCCTCACTACCCTCGCAGCTCCAGTCAGTACCATACACAGCAGCAGACTCACACAGCTGCTGCGTTATCACCCCCAACTCACCGGGCACCAGCACCACTGCCCACGTCTTCCCCACAGTTGGGTCGCCGGCACCAGCATGACCCAATGGGGCATGGGCTGGCCAACAGACGGTCAGGTTCATATCATCACTTAGCTCAACTTCGGCAGGAACCTCCCTCATGGCGCCCTCACCACTACTCTGTTGACAACTTAGTTGATGCCCACGCTCTGCCCTCTGACCATACTTACTCCGGTCCAGCGGTAAGCAGTGGGCGTGGACAGCCAGCAGGTGGGGAAGGTGTTGGCTCAGGTGGTTCAGACTCAGGGCGGGGTACAGCTGGTAGCGGAGGTGAGGGACGGGTACCAAACACTCTCGACACCAGCCTAGATTCTTCTGCATCTCAGCGGCAAAACAATCAAGGCCATTCCTCAGGTGAGAGACAAGTTTAATTACTGTCACGTTTTTATTTTACACCTTTTGAATATATGACTACAATACTTTATTATTATTATGAACCTTTTTTTAGAATTTATAAAAAATGCTTAACAATAACAAAGCTATTTGTTGTCACCACCAGGTAATGACTCAGAATGGGTGGACATGACAGATGCTGAGCTACAGAGGATCATGAAAAAGGGTTCTGAGGGCAAGAGTAGCGGCGGCTGTTCAGTGAGAAGAGAGTCACTAGCTGCCACGCCCCCCTTACCACCACTCTCACCTGAGGCTACACCCCAACCCTCACCCCAACCCTCACCACCAAGGCATCGCAAATACAGTCTTTCCTACAGGTGTGGGTTACAGATATTTCTGAAGTATCTGTTGTTGTTTTTGTCTGTACTTGTAAAATCAAAGAGAGAACTTTTGTTAAACTGCCAATACATTCATCTATTTATTACGCCCTTGTGTATGGTGTCACCTCTGTGCTGAATAAAATCCCCATAGTGAAGAGGTTAACATTCTCTAGGCCAAAGTACATGAACCTAATTTAACCTATCTTAACCTAAGCAGGCAGATTATAACCTATTGTTGATAACCGCAGTAATGGCCTCAATAAACCTGACCTTCTGGAGGCGGCAGGACGGGACGGGGGCAAGAGAGGAGGCCATGAGGGACGGACAGGCAACCATTCTCAAGAGAGCTCTCAGTCTACACCGAGGAGAGGAGGAACCTCTCACACTCAACATGTTCATGGCAGGTGAGATCATGAATCGGCTGAAGTACAAAACAAATACAGTACAGTGTGTTTATACTTAAGACCTTCAACTACCACTCACTCGTGTAGACTGTGATGACCAGACAGATTAATTATCCTTATACAAGTTCAGTCCATTAAGAATGCATCACTCACTAATGTAATAAATATTTCAAATGCGATAATGATGTTTACTTTTTGTACAGTACTGATACAAACTCCTGACTCCATCTTCCCACAGCAACAAAGTCACGTCCGCAGGTGGCAGCAGCAGTCATAGGTCACTGGGAGCTCTGGCCAGCGGCTGGTCACACAGGAAGGAGGATGAAAGGCAGAGGAACAATGCATTTGACCCTCTCAACAAGAACAAAAACAGAGTCAACATAGGTAAATTCCCCTCAATGATTATTATTTTTTTTACTTAGCACTAGTTTGGAGTCACTCATCACTACACACACCCAAAGCCTCTTGAGATAATTCCAGCATCACTCACTCATTCCCTCATTACAACCTTCCCCTTAGAGTGACAGATCAGACCTCACAGTTTGCATTAAGACTTGAAAGTAGCAGCCCCTTATTGCAGTCACCACCTTCACTGATGAATGGTCTATGAGTCTGACTTCTTTTCTTGTTTAAAGGTAAGCCAAGTACAGTACAGGCACTCCTTGGTAATAGAGTTAGGCTGTTGTATAAAGTAAGAGTGGATATTTTCTCTCTCTGTAGACCCTTGAATATTTACTTTTCGTTGGTTTTATGGCGATCAGCTAGTGGGGCGATCATCTGAAGTTGTTTGTCTTTACATGTATATCTATCTACAGAATATTGATATTGACCTTTCACCACCCTCCCCCCCCCCCCCCCCTCCAGGTCTTAGTGGAGGTGACCTGGATACCGGGGACATAACCTCAACCACTGATGCTTTAGACTTGGATTCCATGTTGGATGGTGTGACAGAGGCAACCACGGATGATGACGCCACCTCTGCCTATGACCCCGACGTCCACCTCATCAGGAAACAGCTGGAGGGTCTTGAGGGGATGTACTCTGAGGTGAGAGCTTCGGTATTGACCTGAAAATAAGTTGTGATGAAAGTTTTTAAAAAGATAAGCTGGAATTAGTAGAAAGAGATGGAATGTTAAGAAAGATAAAAGGAAAATTTAAATAGATTTTAGTACTATTGGGACTGTAAAATGAAGTTGGTTTGAATATAATTTAGATTGGTTATCTATTTATGCTTTTCATTTTCAGTAATGGAGAGACATTAAGTAATTTCCCATACCGGAAGGTTATAATATTAGAATCAAGAGATGAAGTTTTATACAGTAGTATATTCCCCCTTATTCTTGGATGTACAGTCACCCACAAAAGTTCTGTCGCCTCTCCTGCTGCTCCACAAACCCCGAGATTCAGACTCGCAAGCCCAAAGCAATAGACACTTAATGCATTTTTCTGTCCATTATTGCTTTGGATTCACAAGTCTTGGGCCCAAGTTCGTAGTTCAAATGAAGAGACAACAGGACTTTTGTGGGTAACTGTACAAATCTTAAATGTTACTAGAACCAAAATACTGTATCCGAAACTTTTTCCGAAATTCAAACTTTCCTTACAGGTCCTCAAACTACTTGGAGGAGGACGGCGGGGAGGAGGTAGGCATATCCTAGGTCATGGAGGTGGTATGGGTGACTTGAAGACCTCCCGACGTAGGCTACACGGGTCACTGTCATCCCTGCCATCATCCATCGTGTCATCTCGGCCTGGCAGGGACAAGCGTCACAGGGTTATTGACGACAGAGTGAGGAAGACTGCCAGGGATGGTGGTGGCAAGGTAAGGCAGGACTCAACAAGATTCTATTTCTTGTTTAGAGAGAAAGGTAGATTATTTTAGAAAGGGACACGATTAACGATTTACCATTGGCATTTGTCATTAGTAATTTTATTCAGTTTTGATACCCAACTGTTAAAAGATTTTGATTTTGTTAGTTAATGTAATCTGTTGTGAGTTAATGTAATCTTATGTTAGTGAATATAACTTGTTGTTAGTTAATGTAATCTGTTGTTAGTGAATGTAAGCTGTTAGTTGTAATGTTCATCTGTAAAACCCAGTAGGATTTATTTACCATCACTAATCATCCCAGGTATTGCACGTACAGTATAGTTTGGCTATAATTCATATAAACAAGTGAAATTAGTTAATGGGGGTAGTAAAGAGACTATAATTCCATAACTCAAAAATAAAACACTTCATTTTGTATACAGTCCATCCACAAGAGGTTTCAGCGGCTGGAGAGTCACGTGGTCACGCTGGCTCGTAGTGTAGCTCACCTTAGCTCGGAGATGAGGACGCAGCATCTAATGTTTCAGGTACTGTATACATCATATATTTAGCTACTGTTTGTTTGATGTACACTCACTCCAAAACGTATCTTTACAATTTTGTGTGATACAATATGACACAACGGATGAAGAATTTTGGCAATTCTACCGAGACAACTCTTTGGAGCTAGTGTAAACGCCAATTGTTATACATATTTGATGGTTATTGTTATGTAGAGATTCAGGGCTGATTTTCTTCAGTACAGAGGAGACCCCATACACAAGAGGTTAACAGCAGTACAGTATCAAAAGGTGTTAGAACATGCATACAGAAATTGAGTGTCTTTTCAAATTTTCTAAACCAAATATGAAAAACCAACATTAAATCAAGCCTTTATTCCATCTACACAGGAAATTGAAAGTATTCGTGGTGAGTTGGCAACACTGAAAGCTGGAGGTAGTGGAGGTGGAGGTAACAGTAACAGAAGTGGAGGTCACATCTCCTGGGAGTCTTTCAGGGCTGGTATTCCTGGTCTCTCCAACCCTGGCAGAGTGAAAAAACTGACTCAGTTCTTTGGTGACGAACCTCCACTGGTGAGAATCTTCCTCAGAAAGCTGGGTTATGAGGTATGTCCACTTTATGTATGGATATGTGGGTCTTTGTCAATTGCTGGTACGTAGTATTTTGGTGGTGAATACAGGTGAACCGTTCTTAATATTGCTGCATTTATATTCCTCAAATCAACTCCACTTTTATGCTTAAGGATATACAGTACAGGTATTTAATCTACCCTTTATTAGTAAGTGAGTATAATAAAGTAAGTTTAAATCACCAGAAATAATAGAATTGTATCTATTACCACAGTAAAGCCTCACTATTACAATCTCCCTTAAGACAAAATGTCTATAAGTTGCAGTTGTTCTGGGTTGTGACCAAGAGGTGTTGTGGCTGAGTTAAGGCTCTGTACAGGTAACACTGCCACCCACATCTACCGTCACCACATTTAGTAATGATTGCACTAGAGAACATACTGTAAATTAGGTGTATATAAGTGTTTCACAGATAGGACTCCTGATGCTGTACCGTACTGTGACAACGCTCTGTAGTTTTTGTACTGTGAATGTTTGGTCACAGAACTGGACTGTAGTAGCTACTTTGTGTATTGTTAATGTAATGCAGTTTTGTGTGTACTGTAGATATTTACCATGCCATAACATATTGAGAAATCTTCCTGGTGTAAAGGCTCAAACTTTATAAAGATCCCAACTAACTTGGCCATAATGAGGATAAACACACACACACACACACACATACACCACAGTTGTTACACATAGTGATGATTTCTGGCATAAACAAAATGAGGAACATATTTTGATTTTCCTGTACAGAAATATGCTGGTTTGTTTGAGCAAGAGAAGATCGGGATGCTGGAGCTGCCATACCTAACAGAGGAACGCCTGCAGAAGATTGGCATCCCCATGGGGCCAAGACTCCGTATCCTGCAGGAGGCCCAGGGACCTATCAGAAAGGAAGGAAACCTCAGTGTTTATGTCGTCTGATGACACAAACTCTGTCGTTATATCTGTGCCAGTTTATAATTTTGTAGTGTAGGAGATAAGTTTTTCATGTGACCAACACAAGCCGAGGCTGGCCGAAAGACTGAAGCCTAAATAAAAACTTGTGTCTGTTTATCAGTGAGTTAGAGAGGTCCTCTCACTCATACTGTACAAGACATCGTCACGTGGAAGTAATACATAGAATACTCTCATATTCATTCGAGAAAGATTCAGTCAGCTCACCTACAGTTAAGAATATTCATGAAGTATGTTCTCATAGCATGAGTTCATGAAATTATTATAATTTTCATGACAAGAACTCATGTTTGCTAGACTTGCCAAAGCTCATCTGTGTTCTGCACTACATTGGTGTAAAATACAGGGTAAGTATATTTAAGTGTGATTTCGCTCTAGTATTTAAGGTAACTTAACAAAAGCTACTTACCTACCTACTGTTTATGGAGTGATAATTTGCCAGCATAATGTACAGTGAAACCGCCATATAACGGACTCCTCTCTCCATATAGTACGTTAAATAAAGTTTTCACTGTACTGTACATAATACAATGGCTTAGGGAACTGTGGAGATTAATCTTTTTATTTACCGGGTTAAAGTGTCTTTCATGTGAGAAGTCTTATTACCCAAACAGAACTATGAGTCTGCTCAGTACATTATCATGTCTCCCACACCGTGATATCTCCCATGACCTGTGTGAAGTGCTGCGGTGGCCCTTGTAATGTTTTTTCCACGTTTTGTTTCACCTCTCATTCTGTTGGTCAGAGTGTGGAGAGTGATTTCCTGCTGTGGTTCTTGTCATACTTCATGCAAAATGGTGTCCACTACCCCAATCCCTCCCTCCTCTTCCTTCACTAGACTGCACTCGCTGCCAGACCAAAGTTTTTACAAGATTACTATTTAGTGCCTTGTTAAATCTTGCCATTTGTTTAGATACATTTTTTTGTATATTGTTAGTTGGTGTTAACTGTAATGCAAAAATCTTTAATCATACTGCTAGTTCTGATTGATTGTACAGTAGTATGTTATGTTCTCTTCTGAACTTGTTTTCTTTAGGATTTTGCATTAGCAGTCACGCTAACGAGGAAAATATTACTTTGTTGGCATAAAGAATTTCATCCAAAATTGTTTCAAAATATTTTGTAATTGTTAAATGTTTGTCTTGGTGTATTAGTGATGCAAAAAAAAATACTCTCATAAGGATGATTAAGTTTCAAGTATTATGAGTGAATGTTTTTATACCTACAGTGGGGTATGCTATAACGAATCTAATTGGTTCTAGAACCTTGTTCGTTATAGCATTCGTTCGTTATAGCATTAATTCGTTCCAGGCCCCCAAATACAACCACTTAACACTGAAAAATATAATATAAAATTGTAAAAATTGTAAAAAAGTGCATAAATAAGCATCTAAACCCCTGAAATAAAGAACATCATTAATACTTGTAATAAAAAAAACAATAAATCAGTAAAAACAAAAGAAAAAAAAAAATTTTTTTCTAAATAATGTTCGTTGTAGGAGTTTCGTTCGTTATAGCATTATCAATTTTATAGGTAAAACCGTTCGTTATAGGAATATTCGTAGTAGGATCCGTTCGTTATAGCATACCCCACTGTATTTAGAATGGTAGTAAGACAGTCCTTCAAGGTGTATTAGATACATTCATCAGTATTTGTAAAGTGTATAAATTGTATATAGTTTGTAGTTGATAAGGTTTTCTGCTGAAGTGTATATGATGGAGCAAAGACTCGACTTGCTGTTTGTAAAAAAAATATTGTATGCTTGAAATAAAATAAGACTTAGTTTATATCTTTAACTTGTACAGAGGTGCTGAGACTAACAGAGGTGCTGAAACTAACTAACAAAGATATTGGTTGATATGGTCTACTGATGACTATGTTAAATAAGCTATTCCTGGCATTAATTAACATCACAAACTACAGTATTTCTTTAAAACATTTTTTTTTTCATTGAGAGAATAGAGTAAAAAAAAGATTGCCTTAGGAATAAAGAACTATTTCCTGTAATCATATACTGTGCTAATGTTGTAGTGACAGTGATATAAAGTCATTCACTCAGGGGCGTCATTTCAGATTTAGCTTATCGGGGGCAACACCATTACCTGCAAAGAGTAGGGGTCAAAATCCTGCTCCACTGTGGTGCCGCAGGTGGTGCTGTAACAGATGGAACACGTTCCAACAAGTTTTGTATTTTAAATTTGCATCTGCCCGGTGTGTGACCGTGTGGCTGCTAGCAATAAGACTTACTTCCTTGCTGCTATTCAATTTATAAATGATAAGCAATGGGAATGATGAAAATAGATGAATACTTATCATTTTGGTTAATTATGCATAGTAAAAATACCATTGAGATTTCCTCACCAAATCCAAATTCGTCTATATGAAAAAATGAATATAATTAAAATTTTCCTTGGAGAGCAAGACAGCCCTTGGGTGGGGGGGGGGGGGGGGGGGCTATATGACCCCCTGTATTCACTGGCGGATTCTCTAAACACTACAGTACTGTATTTAAATCTACCGCAAAAAGCTCTAGTACCAAGCTATTTCATGTATTTCAAGAACATGATAGATTTTCCCTGTTCAAAAGAGCTGTTTGTTAAAACGAGTACAGTACAGTGGCCTACCTCAGTGTTACCATGTATCTGATAAAAAAAACACTAAAGTTTTTGTAAACTTTTCAGGACGTCCATTGAGGTAGTGAATATAAGTAGGAGGAAGAAATTATAAACGTGCCCTGTCTTCATTGCATATATTGACATGCACGAAATACCGGTATGCCTCTAGACTGGAAAGGTCAATAGTGAGGTTATATGAATAATCAGTTGGGCTCAGTTGGCAAGTTCTGATAAATACCAGATCTGTGTATTACTGCCACTGCACCACCAAAACTATGTCTTAACTGAAATATAAATGTATTGTTTGTGTTACAAGTGAAGTACTGCACACACCCTGAGTGGTTGGTATCACTGGAAGCAGACGATGTCAAAGGTGAAATTGCGAAGGGTTGGTCAGCTTGAGACACCATAACACATTGTACATCCAGCCCCACCTTTTGATTTCTATAAGGAATTTAGTATTTATTCACCCAATGGACAAGTTCAAAGGCTCCTGTAGGAATTCTTTACATCTCGAAGAAAGGTAAGACAGTGCGAAATGAGAGAATCATTAGTAAATAAGGAGAAATGGGGAATTTGTTTGGTAGGATCTTGAGCTCGGTGTATTAACAAGTACAAGAAGCTCTAAAGTTAGGATTCCTTATATGGGTTTGCATCGCATTTGCGGTATACGTTTGCAGTAATGCATTTGCGTTAAATTGCCCTGAAAACGGCATTGCACGTAGGTTAGATTAAGTTAGGTTAGGTTAGGTTTTTTCGTGCCTTTTTTTCTGTGACTTTTTCTTGTGACTTTTTTCCCTGGATTCGAATTTGCTACCAGAGTTTAATAGTTAATTCATGTATAAGATTAATGTGCTCATGTTTGAAATAATGTAATGTATGTATCTTTATATATTTTAGCGAAATATCTTCGTCAGAAACGGTCATCCCAACGATTATGAATAAACTCATTTAGAAATATATCATTACTTTAGGACGAAATTGGACAGATTTGCAACAGCCAATCTCAGTTGTAACTCTTGAGGAGGGGGCTGAGCTTCTCTTCTCAGTTGGGAAAAATGCACTCTAGTGCATCGAACAGGATGATTTGCTATTAAATGTCCAATTTGTATAATATCATGCGTAGATCAATGGTAAAACGGACAAGGAAACATTGCTGCTGAATCGAACCAAATATGGAGCCCACAGTACTCTAGGTAAAAGACCTAAGCTTGGATGAAGAAATTCAAAGAACATTTTCGTCTGAGCAGACAACAGTTCGCACATGCTCTTCCCCTGGTTGAGGAGGATTTAGTGAAACACTGCAGGAACAGAGAAATCATTTGCCCAAGGCAGCGACTCGCAATATGTATAAGGTGAGTCATGCTTATAAATAGGAAATAATAGGAACCGTAGATAAATATTAAGTGACACAAATATTAGTATTCCAGTGAACCCTTAATTGAGACCATGAACCATCATTTTCGTAGAGTTGTGTCAAAAATGTATGGATCGTAAAATTATGTATAAAGGTTTTTAAATGTATTACAGTATATAAATGCATTACAAAAAATAGGTTGGGATATTTTCTGGGTGAAATCAACTTGTCAGTCTCATCGACAGATTTTTTTTTCCCTCGAGGCATTTAGCTGGGTGAGGAGAGCAAACACAGGAGTATAGGGACGTCATATTGTGGAACCCCTGTGTCCGTTTTCGCGCGGTTGCGTTTTCAATCTCCACAGGGAGCGATTGGCATGTACTGCAAACGCATAACGCTAACTCAACCGTGCCAATGAAAATAACAGTCGTGTCTCGGTTTTGTCCGAAAATTTAATATAACTCGTGAAACACAATGAGAGCCCCATACCACAAGGCAGAGAGCACCAAAAGTTTAGCCCTTCGACTAGGCGTATGTTTTCACCAAATTTCACATCATGACTTCTGTCTTTCATAGTACATTTCAATGTTATCTATTTTTGGCGCTAACGCTACCACGTGAATGGAATCCTAGCTTCAGACTCTAACCATAATGATTTAAATTGCCACTTTAATCTGATACGACTCCAGGTAGAAAAAGAGTAGAGTGGTTGTAGTTTGTGGTGATACAGTGTCGGTTGTGGGGTTGATTTGATTACGAAGAAAAACAATAACAGGAATAAACTTTAATTAATCATTTAGATTAGCGCCATTCAATATTTTCATATTTTGATAATTTTTAATTGCCTGGCAGCCACACATTCTTTTGGTGTACAGTATTTATACATTTACTTTGAAAACGTTTAATTATACGACCCTCTTTTCACCACTCAACCAGCTTCCACCACTGGTTACCAGCGGCTAGGGTCGTACGTACAGAGCAGTAGATATCTCACAAGAGTTGTCGAACTACCACGTGGCTGTCCGGCCGGTCTCTGGTAATTCCCCGACGATCGGTATGAGTGTACAGACAAACAACAGGCAGGTAGATTTCCAACAGGTCACAGACACACACTTGTGCACTGTATGTAGTCTTCTTTAGTGAACAGAAGTTCTTCCAAACACTGTAATAAGATAATGGCTTCACAGCTTGACTCCACACTTCGAATATATACTGCAGTTATCACACTGCCAGTTAACAATTCCTTAATCTTCTCACTTTATATTAATCACAACAGTTCCACAATACTTGTACACCAATTGTCTTCAGTTGTTCTGCTAGGCTTAGTCATTGCACTAGGTGAGGCGAGCAACTAACTGCCCCTAGGTGGTGGTGGAGTCATGAATTATGAGGTGAAAGAAGATTATTAGGGGTTGAAGAAAAAGTGGTGAAACTGATATACAGTAGGAGTAGAAAGAACCTGGGCTCAACCAGATCGCTTCATCTTTCCTATTGGTGTTTTATCTTTCTTTTCTCCCTTGGGTCGTCAGACCTTTGTATTAATATTGGTTTAATTATATAGTGCTGCTTATTATATATATATATATATATATATATATATATTTTTTTTTTTTTTTTACTGCGATGGAGTTAGTGATCCCGCCCAGTTACTTGTGTAGCTGGGAGGGTAGTCACATTTTTTATTTATTTTTGCTAAGGTGTTTGTTAAATGTTAGTTGTGTTAGTCTAAAGCAGGGGTTCTTAACCTGGGGTCCATGGATGGGCTTCACGGGGGCCGTGAAGGTCAGATAAAAATTTAACATTTATATTCACTATATTTTTATATTAAGTTGTTCTATTTTTGTCAATATATACCAGATGTTATGTATGTATTTTTGGTTACTGAAGAAAACCAGTAAATCTGTAGGGTGGCAGGGGGTGCTGCTGTACACGGTCAGGGAACATACAAGCGTCATCGTCGTCAGGTTTTGACTTCTAGAATGTTTACTTTATTCATACTTTGTGTGTCATACACTGTATGAGGCAATGAATCTTCAATAAAATAAAGTATATTCATTGCATGCAAAGTTGTGTTCATGTGCTTATGTGCATTTTTCTAGGGAGGGGGTCCATAGCTTTCACCAGATTCTCAAAGGGGTCCGTGACTCATGAAAGGTTCAGAACCACTGGTCTAAAGGTACACTGAAGCAGCCCGCGCCAGCTAATATACTGTTCGTCAGACACCTAGAACACTCTAGCGATGTCCAGACGCTGGAGGTCGTCTTGAGATCCGCCTGGAGAATTCTAGAATGATCTATGCTTACAATAAGAGGTAAATTGGAACAAAAATGATGCAATACATTCTAGAATATTCTTACATAATTAATACATCACTATATACACGAAAATTTAACAAATTTGCTAAAATAACTGCTGCATGGGACAGAAAACAATTAAAACACCTAGTTTACAAGATTATAATACGAAATTATGCCTCGGCATAATAATGTGAAGACATGGTGAACAAATTGATGCCTATAAAAAAGAAACGCAGAATATTGGAACAAATCATGTAGTTATAAAGAAAAATAGAAAAATCGCCCTACAAATACTTTCTGAATGGTTTATCTTAAAATTCTGCCATAATTAAGGGGCGATTTGTTTCTGGCCGACATTAGTGATATTGATGGACTTATCACAAATCACTTATCAAATTTACATGATACTGATGTAAAAGCTTATAAAATATGCCTAGTTTAGGGTTAGACTTACCACTGTTCACAAAGGAAAGTAAAACAAACTTAAAGTGAAGCAAACATATTGTACTTTTGTAGTTGTTTTATGTATTTAGAATTATATATACGATCAAGATTGCTATTTTAGATTACGTCACGACATCCGGGTAGTCATATTCGGGCGCCATATTGGAGATAGACTAAAACAAATAAGGACCCTTGTTTTTTCCATTTCGTAACATTTCACAACATTTAACTTTCAGGATTAGTTTTTTTGTTTTGAAATGCTCTAGGAAGACTATTTCAAGTATTAGAGATTCGTGATAGCTTAGACGTAGAGAGGAGATAAGATAGTTTTAGCCTCATTAATAACATATGTTTATAAGATCGATTGAAGAACCGAATGATAAAATATTTTCCACAAGTGTTTGATCAGTCGATAACAACACAGTATATTATCATTATTCAAGGATTTAATTAAGTACTAATGAACAATAACCTCACTAACCAGTCTTCATCTCCAAAATGAGCTACACTTGATACTGTGAGTCACGTGACGTCACAGGAAACTCAATACAGTGTTGCCAAGAACCTAACAACCTTGACACAACACAACTACAGAACTACGACAACAGGGAAATTCAATACAGTAGATACAGTGAGTGTTGTATAAATCCAATAATGTATTCCTACATACAAAATTAATACAGTTCTTAATACATAAAATACTTTGATAAATTGTTTGAAGACGAACATGACAAAGAAATCCTGAAGTGGACACACAGTAATATCGCATAGAACTGTACTGTAACACAAGGCTACATGATGTACTATACCGTGTCATGGAGGCTCTGGGGTGACTACTATGCACTAGGCTGTGGTACAGTACAACATAAAGGTACTATTTCATACATCTAAAGTTCTAAACTACTGTGCTGTTGCTTCTCGTATACAGTGTGTTGTTGTTGTTAGTAAATAAAGATAAGTCTGTGTTGTTGGTTTATAAGTTAAAGAAGCAGCTCTTAAGACTGGAGGCTGCCATCACCCATCATACCTACAGTTGATCACCTTGTGGTAATGGAAATTTAAGAGAGTGTAATATGTATCTTTCAACTCTACCCAAGTCACAGTGAAGTGAAAAATAAAAAGGTGCACCAGTCTTCAACGAAATGAAACGTGATCAATTTATCCTCATCTTGGAAGGAATGGACATACAAACTCTCGACTATTTCTTCCTGAAGGATTCTTTCCTTGTGAGGCCGTGACATACCACCTCGTTGCCAGCTGTCTGAGGTTCATCACCAGCAGCCAGAGTCAAGGAACCTGTCTTGTGTCGCAGGAGGCTCCAGTTGGCGAAGGTGGGGACCTGATCTAAGGCCGTGTTGGGAATACCCAACTCCTGCTCGTTGGTGGAGTACACGCTCACTGAGTCTGTGAAGTTCTCACACACGAGTTCCTCCCTCTGTACATTGCTCCTGCTGTGGTCGACGGTGCTAAGGACGTTGGGGAAGTAAGTATTAGACCAGGGAGACTTCCAGTGTGGCAGCGTCCAGATGGGACTGAAGCTCTTGTTGACGTGTTCTTCGCCACACACACTTCGCCTGGCGTCACTCTCCATGTCTGTCGAATCGTCCTCGTCAATCTCTTTATTAAAACCCTGAGAAGTCTGCATTTTACCCTTGAAGATGATGTTGTCGAGGACTTGTTTGCTTGTCAGATGTGATGTTCTACTCGATAACCTAGAACACCACCTGACGAAGGGCACCAAGAAAGTGCAGTTCCTCAGCCGATGTAACACACGGCTGGGAGTGACGCTGGATGAGAGGCGTGGTGGTGTGCGGCGACCAATGGAACCAGACCAACGCGCCAGTGTCTCCTGCACCAGCCGACGCTTCTTGTTGCTCCTCAGAAACGTCATGAATATAAACACTCCTTGGAAGGTGTTGAGGGTGTCTGTCAGCGCCCTGCAAAATGGAGGCACGAATATCTGACTAAGACCATGTAGATAAATATACAGTAAATACAAAGTTAATCGATACACTTAACAATGAAGCATAATAACAATAAGCTTTCCACATAAAGTTAGCAAATTATTTTCTCAAGGAACAGACTCCGTATCACAACGTCAGGAAAAGTAATCAAAACTTGTGCTTGGTTTATCGTTTATGGAGGTGTGTCGAGTGTGATGATACTAGGGGGGGGGGGGGGGTCCTCGAGTCAGCCTTTAGGAGGGGGAGGGTTAGGTGACCGGAAAAAATATCCGACAAAAGGTCACATTTTTGGCTGTTAGGTTAAGTTTTTTTCTGTGATTATTTTTTTAATATATTTCTGTGACTTTTTTTTTTTTTTTATTTATTTTGTTGTGAATTTTTTTTTCTGTGACTTCTCAGAATCGAGAGTTCAATACTTACCAGAGTTCGGAGTCCGCGGGGCCGACCATCCACGACACAACCTCCATCACCCAACACACAACCATCAAGGCGAACAAGGTGAACCGCTGCCAGAACCTGTCACAAACATGTCTCAATTAAAGGTGAAGGTAGTTATTGCTTTAACGTGGCATGATGATGTTAATGATTTGTTGAACATTTATGTAGTTTAATGCTGATGGTGTACAAATAAAATCTCTCTCTCTCTCTCTCTCTCTCTCTCTCTCTCTCTCTCTCTCTCTCTCTCTCTCTCTCTCTCTCTCTCTGGTGCAGGGAAACAATCAGTCTGATACTAGGTTAGGTTAGTGATAGGTTAGGTTAAGTTAGGTTAGTGATAGGTTAGTTTAAGTTAGGTTAGTGATAGGTTAGACTAAGTTAGGTTAGTGATAGGTTAGGTTAAGTTAGGTTAGTGATAGGGTAGTTTAAGTTAGGTTAGTGATAGGTTAGACTAAGTTAGGTTAGGTTAGGTTAGGTTAAGTTAGGGGGGTACGAAGCTGACGGGTGAATAATGAGGTGTGGTGGATGGAAGAAGGAGACTCACTCAGCCATATGTGTACGGTAGAGTGTGTGATCAGGACTCCTGCACCTCCCGAAGATACAGTCACATTTTCTGTCGGCGCAGTAGAGGAGGAGACACGTGTGGGAGATGAAGAGGGTGTTGGCCAGGCACAGGATACCCATGGGACCGTAGAAGTAAGCCAGGATCTCTTTCCCTTCTGCCGGAGAGTTGATGACGTCAGTATAGATGTAAATAAGTTATGTTTTTCGGTGTATATGTTGCTCAGGTAAATAGATCTTCACGTTGTTTACAGTTTTCCCGATAGTCTGTAAATGAATCTGCAGACTTCCTAACACCCTGTAAATTAGTTCTCAACATTTACAGGTTACTTAACACCCTACATATATATAACAAAACTCTAATATTCATGTGGGGGTTTATTTTTGGTCGTTGTGTCAGAGGTGTGTTGCATCACGACAGGTACATTACAGTAGGTTGTAATAACAGACCCTAGGGGAAGTTGTTGGGTAATGGTGTTAGGAAGTGGTGGTGGTGGTGGGCAGGAAGTGACGTAGTATTGTAACCTACGTATAGCCTAGTAGCCCCTAGTGTATGTATGGCGGTGTTAAGTAAAAGGAATGAATTGAATTGTAACATGTGTAGCCTCGTGGAGAATTAAACATAAAGACTGAAGACAAGTAAAATATTGAAACTTTACACTGTTAGAATTAAATGTTATATGATATATTTATTTACTTGAACGTACAGATGATGATGATAAAAAAAATGTAAACAATGTAAACAGTATTATCGAACACTAGTCTTACCTATACAAAAAATACTATAGACGCTCATTTGATATTATTTACACTTGTCAAGGGGTTCATGTGCTTTGTTTTGGTGCAGGTTAGCTTCATTGGTTCATAGTTCCCTATCTGGGTGTGTGGGGAGGTATCAAAATGGTTTGACTAACTTTGTAAACAAGTGATTGTCAGTATATCGTTTCACATTCAGTGATTGTGTTTATTTTTTTCAATGGGGATTAGCCCACCCGGGCACAGGTCACTGACCTCATCGGGGCCTGGGAGGCGAAAAACCCAGATCAAGAGCGACTGACAATATTGTGTTGTCAAAGTAAAAGAAACAATTGAGACCCTGCAATTGTGTGTAAATGGGGCAGAGAGTCAATCAGATGAGGAACCTGGTACTTGGTCACAATTTTTGTGATGCCATATGGCAGCAGGGTCCACCATTAGACAACACATTATGCTTCCAACATCTTCCCTGGCAGAAGTACCTCCCTGCTTGATAGCTGCCTACTGCCTACACTACTACTACCTGTTTTGTGTTTGAGAAATCCGGGCCTCTGAATTTACCTCCGAGCCAGTTGTCTGAAAAATCTGGACCTTTGAGCCAGCTATTTGAAAAATCTGGACCTTTGAGCCAGCTATTTGAAAAATCTGGACCTTTGAGCCAGCTATTTGAAAAATCTGGACTCTGAATCGGACTTCTGAACCCTAAATTTGAGAAATCCGAACTTTTGAGCCTTACCTCTGAACCAACACCTGTTATGAACAAAGTCAGGTTTGAGAAGCCAGTCAATGTGCTGCGGGAGGGAGTGAATCACGACAGCCACGCCTCCAATGACCAGCGGCGACCCCCAGGCATAGACGGCGTAGGCGAAGAAGCGTCGGAAGTCGTCAGGGGAACGATATAAGGGCACCGCCTGCATCGTCAGCCTAGTAGGGAGGGGGGGGGGGGGCAGAGATACTTGAGTTAGGTCGATTTAATGTTTTATTGGTTTTGTGACGGGTTGTAGTGTTGTTTTCGATTAATAGTGTGTTTTAATGTGTTTGGACCTATGACGGGGGTGTTGTATTGGAAACAGTGAGACTCCTTTTAACGAACTACCTTTCTATAGTCCGTTAAATGGAGGTTTGGTTAGGCTGGTTTAGGTAAGTTTAGCCTAACCTCACCTAAACCAGCCTCGTGTTGTAATCTTCAGGTGAAATATGCATGGGATATGTTAAATTAGGTTGGGATTAGGTCTTTTAATCCTCAGGTGAAATGATCATAGGTTAGGTTATGTTAGCGTAGCTTAGCTTAGCTTAGCTTAGCTTAGCTTAGCTTAGCTTAAAGGTGTTTTAATTCTTAGGTGAAATATGCATGCGTTCCTAATCTACATAATATCCTAATGTTTTTATTTACATCACAACAAGTATTAAAGTTAGTTATTTCCACCAAGAACATCAACACAGGGACCCAAACTGGATTTAAAGACTCACCCCACATACTTCCAGACGTCGTAGCAGATGACGTTGAGCCAAAAGAAGGTGGAGAGGAAGGCCACGTGTAGGATAACAGCTGTGGAGAGAGAGATGGTGAGAGGTATTGTGAGATGATTACAGAGAGATGGAGGGAGTGTGAGGGAAAGGGAAGGGTGGGGAGGGGGGCGAATGTTGAGTGGCACGAACTTCACCATCCTCATCCACTAACTATCCACTTCAACCCTCATCCACTAACTATCCACTTCAACCCTCATCCACTAACTATCCACTTCAACCCTCATCCACTAGCTATCCACGTCCTTTAACCGTTAAACCACTTCAATTTTCATGCACTACTCCTCCAACCACACACTCCATCCCACCCACCTATATCCACATGCACACAAGCACACTACACCCATCCCCCTTCCTTCCTCTTCCTCACCGACGGAAACGCAGGCGGAGGGAGGCAGGTACTGAGAGAAGGCCTGCGTCAGGAAGAGCGTCGCATCGGCCACCAGGAGAGCGGCAACGTAGGCAGCGAGACAGAGGCCGTGTAGGTCTCTCAGGGGCGCCACACACAGATGACACAACAACGTCGCCGCCAGGAACACGCACGACACCACCAACCCGGCAGGTATCAAGACCCCGCGCACCACCTGACGGAGAGAAGGACCCAGATACAGTAATTAAAACCACCCCATATAACGGACGTCGATTTAACGGACTATTACCTCTCACCTGTAGTCCGTTAAATAGAGGTTTCAATGTACCATATTGAGTGGGCTGGAGAGGACTGTGGGAGAGGGGGAGAGGAATGAAGGGGTGGCAGAGGAGAGGAAGGATGAGAGAGGAGAAGAAGGGTGAGAAAGGAGAGGAAGGACGGAAGAGAAATGAAAATGGAAGAGTGAGAAAAAGCAGCAAATGAGTGAGGGAACAGCGACAGAAGAGAGAAAGAATAAGAATAGGGAGAGACGAGGAAGACAGTGAGAGGAAGAATTCAAGAGACATCAAAACAATCTGGTAGGTTCCCTTAAGCATGCAGTAAAACTAATATATTACAATGTGGTTAATATTTTACTCTTCTGCCCAGACGACTATTGTACTAACATACGTCTTTATTATCAAAAGTTCATTTTTAATTCTCTCTCTCTCTCTCTCTCTCTCTCTCTCTCTCTCTCTCTCTCTCTCTCTCTCTCTCTCTCTCTCTCTCTCTCTCTCTCGTACAGTACAAAGGTGTTGTCTTTCTACCGTCCACGTCGACTGCTGCTGAGGTGGTTGACTCTCGCACACCATAACTAAGGTCCTTGTAAATTGGCTCCTTCCTCTCTCCTCCTCGTCCTCCTCCTCCAGGTACTCGTCGACGCAGTAGTCAAGGTCAGGGTTGGGATCCATCATGATCAAAGAATTGTTCTCAAGAAATCTGACGTCACTTGTAGAGACGGAGACGTTGTGTGCTGTGATGACCTCAGGGTTGGAACAGTGTGGGAGACCAAACTGTACCTGTCTTTGTGTGTCTTCGTCCCTTGATGATTGGTTATTTTCTCCCAAAAGTTCGTGAATAGTCTCGGAGATCGGTAATGACGCCTCGTGACAAACACATAAACCATTATAAAGAACATGACCCTCTGGACAGCACTTTTTGAAACACGTCGCTCCAGTGCAACGCTCAGTCACTGTCACTGACGGGCGGGTGTAGCAAAACACAGCCCAAAGATCACTACTATTCCCAGAACTACTTTCAACACAGAAATTTTTTACTGTCACATGATCCCACGAAAAATACAACTGATTTCCTGTATACACTATTTTCCTGTTGTTGGTAAATGTAAGTTTCATGATGCTCTCGGATTCACACGTTATATTTACGGTAATACCATAAACGACTGCTTGTAGCTGTGGTTCACTGCACCTGCCAGTAGCGAGGGGAAGGTAGGCAGCAGAAGACTGTCGGGGGTGTGTGAGGACCGAGGTTTTATTGGGACTCTGTGGGTGACACAAAGGGATCCTTGGTTTCGGCAGCTCTGGCGTTGTGCTCTCCGGTGACCACACAGTTTGGCTTGCTGTACTCGTGGCTGCATGGGAGGTGGTCACTAAGCTGCTACTAGAGGAAGGATCAGACACTTGTGAAGAGTCCGTGACGGGTCCTTCGGTAAGTAGATGAATCGTTTGGCTTACATCCGGTGTTGTCGGGGCCCCGGAGATGATGTTATGGGCACTCGTAGTATTCTCCTGAGTTTTGTTCTCAAACTTCTGATGATCCTCTCCATGATAATCCTTCAGTTTATCAGTAAATTCTAAGTCATTCTCGTCTTCCTCCTCTTCTGGTTTGAGATCAACTTGCGTCACACTGAGCTTGATATCTTCAGCAGCACTGGGAACCCTTATGATATTGACCTTCGTTGTTCTGAAGCTATCCCAGGAAAAATTCATCCCAGGGTCGTTTCTCCCAGTACCTCTATACACCAACACCACCTGGCCGTCAATTTCCTTGGGGTGAAATGTTGAACCTACTGAGGCCCCCGCGTCCCCTCCTGCGGTAGCCTCACTGCTTGTATCAAATTCATACTCTCTATAATTGACGTCATCGTCCCGGTAGGATGTAAATGACGCTTCTGGGGCTGAGAAAGAAGGCGTGGGTGTCGTTGTGGATTTGGGGAAAGGCGTATGTGTCCTCGGTGGCAGGGAGAAGGGCGTGGAAAGGGGTTTGTAGGCAGGGGCGGGCCGCGGGAGGGTGAGGATGGCTGCCACTAGCCACGTCCACCACCTTCCTGTCATGGTGACGCCGCTGCTCTACCCCGCTCATTGTCCTTCATCCTGACCTGGAAATAAGGAATTGTAGTTTTGATTATATAAACGTTTATAAGCAACCACAACCCAAGCAACCAACAACCACAACCCCAGAAACCAACAATCAACCACCTCAATAACCAACAATCACCCCTATTAACAATCCCGCCCCAACCAACAACCACCTAACAACAACCCCAAGAGTCATCCTACAACCCCAGCAACCACCCCACAACCCCAGCAACCACCCCACAACTTCAACAACCACCCCACAACTCCAACAACCACCCCACAAACACCAACAACCACCCCACAAACCCCAACAACCACCCCACAACCACAGCAACCACCCCACAACCCCAGCAACCACCCCGCAACTCCAACAACCACCCCACAACCCCAACAACCACCCCACAACCCCAACAACCACCCCACAACCCCAGCAACCACCCCACAACCCCAGCAACCACCCCACAACCCCAACAACCACCCCACAACCCCAACAACCACCCCACAACCCCAACAACCACCCCACAAACCCCAACAACCACCCCACAACCCCAGCAACCACCCCATAACCCCAACAACCACCCCACAACCCCAAGAACCACCCCACAACCCCAGCAACCACCCCACAACCCCAACAACCACCCCACAACCCCAACAACCACCCCACAAACCCCAACAACCACCCCACAACCACAGCAACCACCCCACAATCCCAGCAACCACCCCACAACCCCAACAACCACCCCACAACCCCAACAACCACCCCACAACCCCCACAACCACCCCACAAACCCCAACAACCACCCCACAACCCCAACAACCACCCCACAACCCCAGCAACCACCCCACAACCCCAACAACCACCCCACAACCCCAACAACCACCCCACAACCACAGCAACCACCCCACAACCCCAGCAACCACCCCACAACCCCAACAACCACCCCACAACCCCAGCAACCACCCCATAACCCCAACAACCACCCCACAACTCCAACAACCTCACAACAACAACCACCCCACAACCCCAACAACCACCCCACAACCCCAGCAACCACCCCACAACAACAACCACCCCACAACCCCAACAACCACCCCACAAACCCCAACAACCACCCCACAACCCCAGCAACCACCCCATAACCCCAACAACCACCCCACAACCCCAACAACTACCCCACAACCCCAGCAACCACCCCACAACCCCAACAACCACCCCACAACCCCAACAACCACCCCACAAACCCCAACAACCACCCCACAACCACAGCAACCACCCCACAACCCCAGCAACCACCCCACAACCCCAACAACCACCCCACAACCCCAACAACCACCCCACATACCCCAACAACCACCCCACAACCCCAGCAACCACCCCATAACCCCAAAAACCTCCCCACAACCCAAACAACCTCCCCACAACCCAAACAACCTCCCCACAACCCAAACAACCTCCCCACAACCCAAACAACCTCCCCACAACCCAAACAACCTCCCCACAACCCAAACAACCTCCCCACAACCCAAACAACCTCCCCACAACCCCAGCAACCACCCCACAACTTCAACAACCACCCCACAACTCCAACAACCACCCCACAAACACCATCAACCACCCCACAAACCCCAACAACCACCCCACAACGACAGCAACCACCCCACAACCCCAGCAACCACCCCACAACTCCAACAACCACCCCACAACCCCAACAACCACCCCACAACCCCAGCAACCACCCCACAACCCCAGCAACCACCCCACAACCCCAACAACCACCCCACAACTCCAACAACCACCCCACAACCCCAACAACCACCCCACAAACCCCAACAACCACCCCACAACCCCAGCAACCACCCCATAACCCCAACAACCACCCCACAACCCCAACAACCACGCCACAACCCCAACAACCACCCCACAAACCCCAATAACCACCCCACAACCACAGCAACCACCCCACAACCCCAGAAACCACCCCACAACCCCAACAACCACCCCACAACCCCAACAACCACCCCACAACCCCAACAACCACCCCACAAACCCCAACAACCACCCCACAACCCCAGCAACCACCCCATAACCCCAACAACCACCCCACAACCCCAACAACCACCCCACAACCACAGCAACCACCCCACAAACCCCAACAACCACCCCACAACCCCAGCAACCACCCCACAACCCCAACAACCACCCCACAACCCCAACAACCACCCCACAAACCCCAACAACCACCCCACAACCCCAGCAACCACCCCATAACCCCAACAACCACCCCACAACTCCAACAACCTCACAACAACAACCACCCCACAACCCCAACAACCACCCCACAACCCCAGCAACCACCCCACAACAACAACCACCCCACAACCCCAACAACCACCCCACAAACCCCAACAACCACCCCACAACCCCAGCAACCACCCCACAACCCCAACAACCACCCCACAAACCCCAACAACCACCCCACAACCCCAGCAACCACCCCACAACCCCAAAAACCACCCCACAACCCCAACAACCACCCCACAAACCCCAACAACCACCCCACAACCACAGCAACCACCCCACAACCCCAGCAACCACCCCACAACCCCAGCAACCACCCCACAACCCCAACAACCACCCCACAACCCCAACAACCACCCCACAACCCCAACAACCACCCCACAAACCCCAACAACCACCCCACAACCCCAGCAACTACCCCATAACCCCAACAACCACCCCACAACCCCAACAACCACCCCACAACCCCAACAACCACCCCACAACCCCAACAACCACCCCACAAACCCCAACAACCACCCCACAGCCCCAGCAACCACCCCACAACTTCAACAACCACCCCACAACTCCAACAACCACCCCACAAACACCAACAACCACCCCACAAACCCCAACAACCACCCCACAACCACAGCAACCACCCCACAACCCCAGCAACCACCCCACAACTCCAACAACCACCCCACAACCCCAACAACCACCCCACAACCTCAGCAACCACCCCACAACCCCAGCAACCACCCCACAACCCCAACAACCACCCCACAACTCCAACAACCACCCCACAACCCCAACAACCACCCCACAAACCCCGACAACCACCCCACAACCCCAGCAACCACCCCATAACCCCAACAACCACCCCACAACCCCAACAACCACCCCACAACCCCAACAACCACCCCACAACCCCAACAACCACCCCACAAACCCCAACAACCACCCCACAACCACAGCAACCACCCCACAACCCCAGCAACCACCCCACAACCCCAACAACCACCCCACAACCCCAACAACCACCCCACAACCCCAACAACCACCCCACAACCCCAGCAACCACCCCATAACCCCAACAACCACCCCACAACCCCAACAACCACCCCACAACCCCAGCAACCACCCCACAACCCCAACAACCACCCCACAACCACAGCAACCACCCCACAACCCCAGCAACCACCCCACAACCCCAACAACCACCCCACAACCCCAACAACCACCCCACAAACCCCAACAACCACCCCACAACCCCAGTAACCACCCCATAACCCCAACAACCACCCCACAACTCCAACAACCTCACAACAACAACCACCCCACAACCCCAACAACCACCCCACAACCCCAGCAACCACCCCACAACAACAACCACCCCACAACCCCAACAACCACCCCACAAACCCCAACAACCACCCCACAACCCCAGCAACCACCCCATAACCCCAACAACCACCCCACAACCCCAACAACCACCCCACAACCCCAGCAACCACCCCACAACCCCAACAACCACCCCACAATCCCAACAACCACCCCACAAACCCCAACAACCACCCCACAAACCCCAACAACCACCCCACAACCCCAGTAACCACCCCATAACCCCAACAACCACCCCACAACTCCAACAACCTCACAACAACAACCACCCCACAACCCCAACAACCACCCCACAACCCCAGCAACCACCCCACAACAACAACCACCCCACAACCCCAACAACCACCCCACAAACCCCAACAACCACCCCACAACCCCAGCAACCACCCCATAACCCCAACAACCACCCCACAACCCCAACAACCACCCCACAACCCCAGCAACCACCCCACAACCCCAACAACCACCCCACAATCCCAACAACCACCCCACAAACCCCAACAACCACCCCACAACCACAGCAACCACCCCACAACCCCAGCAACCACCCCACAACCCCAACAACCACCCCACAACCCCAACAACCACCCCACAACCCCAACAACCACCCCACAAACCCCAACAACCACCCCACAACCCCAGAAACCACCCCATAACCCCAACAACCACCCCACAACCCCAACAACCACCCCACAACCCCAACAACCACCCCACAACTCCCCAAGAACCACCCCACAACCCCAAAAACCACCCCACAAACCCCAACAACCACCCCACAACCCCAACAACCACCCCACAACCCCAACAACTACCCCACAACCCCAACAACCACCCCACAACCCCAACAACCACCCCACAACTCCAACAACCACCCCTCAACCCCAACAACTACCCCACAACCCCAACAACCACCCCACAACCCCAACAACCACCCCACAACCCCAAAAACCACCCCACAACTCCAACAACCACCCCACAACTCCAACAACCACCCCACAACAACAACCACCCCACAACTCCAACAACCACCCCACAACCCCAACAACCACCACACAACCCCAGCAACCACCCCACAACCCCAACAACCACCCCACAACTCCAACAACCACCCCACAACTCCAACAACCACCCCACAACCCCCCAACACCCTCATTAACAACCACACTCATAACCGTTAGACCACGGACGTGTCAGTTCCGGCGGAAGTAAAGGGAGTTAATATGACAATAGTGAGGTCGAGGTACACACACACACACGCGTATAACACACATACACACACACGCACAACACACACACACACACACGCACACGCACGCACACACAACACCAAGAGAGAAGGCCCAAGTTCTGAATATCCTCGTATAAATAATGCTTAATATGACCTAAAAACACGAAAGTATAGAGATGAGGAGATTATATTAAAACTGATATTATCTAGCACTTCCATGATGACACAAACACATGTTATTGTGTGTTAATTAACCACCACCACCACCATTATCAACATCACACTATCATCACCACCACCATAACCACCACCACACCACCATAACCACAACACCACCATTATTACTATTATCACCACCACCATAACCACCACCACACCTCCATAACCACCACCACCACCATTATTACTATCATCACCACCACCACACCATCATCATCTCACCATTACGAACCAACAACACCACACCTCACCACTTTAGTACACCACAGGTAAATTTTGTCCCACCCGCCTTCATTTCCACGTGTCTGTAACCTAACCTAACCAAACCATATATTACTATTAAACATGACTCCCAAAATTAATACGACACCTCTAAATTCTTCCCCATTATTATGATCCATTAACCTCAACATCTCTTATTTGCATCCCACATCACTATAGTATATTATCAAACTTTGCATTATTTTCCATTTTACTTTTCTCTCATCTTTCCTACTATTCTTTCTACCCTCTCTCCCTCCCCTTTCTGCTCCACCCCAAGGACACACACACACACACACACACACACAGACACACAGTAACTGGAATTTGAGTCGCTTTATAAAGGCTTCACCACCCAGGTTCGTTCCGAGTATTAGAACATGTAAACACACAACCAAAAAATTAATCTTTGCTGAGGGATCACGATGAATTTCACTGTAAACACTATATGACTCCTGTTGTCTCGGTAGGGTTGTCAAAATTCCTCGTTCGTTGTGTCATATTGTCGAACATAAAATTGTATAGGTACTTTTTCGGGGCGTATGAATACTTTGGGTGATAATTGGGGGGAGGGGGGGGGGGAATTCTGTAGAGCATATTGGGATGATGAGGACGTGGCGTATGGCAATTGGTCCCTCCCGACTAATAAAAAAAAAAACAGCAACGTCATGAACAAACTATAATACACAAATATCAAAGACAATTTACCGTTCATATAAAATCCATAAAGATATTTTTTTAGTAATTGACACAACACTGGAATATATTAATTAAATGGTAAGGGAAATGAAATGAAATTAACACTCACCAGCTAGTGAGGAAGCGACGCGTACACACACTACGAAGTCTGGACGGGAACTGAACAATGTGATGATAACTAGTGCCTGTTATACCACCGTGAGAGATGAGTGGCTCACGGGTAAGTCAGGAAGAGAGATGAGTGGCTCACGGGTAAGTCAGGAAGAGAGATGAGTGGCTCACGGGTAAGTCAGGAAGAGAGATGAGTGGCTCACGGGTAAATCAGGAAGAGAGATGAGTGGCTCACGGGTAAGTCAGGAAGAGAGATGAGTGGCTCACGGGTAAGTCAGGAAGAGAGATGAGTGGCTCACGAGTAAATCAGGAAGAGAGATGAGTGGCTCACGGGTAAATCAGGAAGAGAGATGAGTGGCTCACGAGTAAATCAGGAAGAGAGATGAGTGGCTCACGGGTAAGTCAGGAAGAGAGATGAGTGGCTCACGAGTAAGTCAGGAAGAGAGATGAGTGGCTCACGGGTAAATCAGGAAGAGAGATGAGTGGCTCACGGGTAAGTCAGGAAGAGAGATGAGTGGCTCACGGGTAAGTCAGGAAGAGAGATGAGTGGCTCACGAGTAAATCAGGAAGAGAGATGAGTGGCTCACGAGTAAATCAGGAAGAGAGATGAGTGGCTCACGGGTAAGTCAGGAAGAGAGATGAGTGGCTCACGAGTAAATCAGGAAGAGAGATGAGTGGCTCACGGGTAAGTCAGGAAGAGAGATGAGTGGCTCACGGGTAAATCAGGAAGAGAGATGAGTGGCTCACGGGTAAGTCAGGAAGAGAGATGAGTGGCTCACGGGTAAGTCAGGAAGAGAGATGAGTGGCTCACGGGTAAGTCAGGAAGAGAGATGAGTGGCTCACGGGTAAATCAGGAAGAGAGATGAGTGGCTCACGGGTAAGTCAGGAAGAGAGATGAGTGGCTCACGAGTAAATCAGGAAGAGAGATGAGTGGCTCACGAGTAAATCAGGAAGAGAGATGAGTGGCTCATGAGTAAGTCAGGAAGAGAGATGAGTGGCTCACGAGTAAGTCAGGAAGAGAGATGAGTGGCTCACGGGTAAATCAGGAAGAGAGATGAGTGGCTCACGGGTAAGTCAGGAAGAGAGATGAGTGGCTCACGAGTAAATCAGGAAGAGAGATGAGTGGCTCACGGGTAAGTCAGGAAGAGAGATGAGTGGCTCACGAGTAAATCAGGAAGAGAGATGAGTGGCTCACGGGTAAATCAGGAAGAGAGATGAGTGGCTCACGAGTAAATCAGGAAGAGAGATGAGTGGCTCACGGGTAAGTCAGGAAGAGAGATGAGTGGCTCACGGGTAAGTCAGGAAGAGAGATGAGTGGCTCACGAGTAAATCAGGAAGAGAGATGAGTGGCTCACGGGTAAATCAGGAAGAGAGATGAGTGGCTCACGAGTTAAATCAGGAAGAGAGATGAGTGGCTCACGGGTAAGTCAGGAAGAGAGATGAGTGGCTCACGAGTAAGTCAGGAAGAGAGATGAGTGGCTCACGGGTAAATCAGGAAGAGAGATGAGTGGCTCACGGGTAAGTCAGGAAGAGAGATGAGTGGGTCAAGGGTAAGTCAGGAAGAGAGATGAGTGGCTCACGAGTAAATCAGGAAGAGAGATGAGTGGCTCACGAGTAAATCAGGAAGAGAGATGAGTGGCTCACGGGTAAGTCAGGAAGAGAGATGAGTGGCTCACGAGTAAATCAGGAAGAGAGATGAGTGGCTCACGGGTAAGTCAGGAAGAGAGATGAGTGGCTCACGGGTAAATCAGGAAGAGAGATGAGTGGCTCACGGGTAAGTCAGGAAGAGAGATGAGTGGCTCACGGGTAAGTCAGGAAGAGAGATGAGTGGCTCACGGGTAAGTCAGGAAGAGAGATGAGTGGCTCACGGGTAAATCAGGAAGAGAGATGAGTGGCTCACGGGTAAGTCAGGAAGAGAGATGAGTGGCTCACGAGTAAATCAGGAAGAGAGATGAGTGGCTCACGAGTAAATCAGGAAGAGAGATGAGTGGCTCATGAGTAAGTCAGGAAGAGAGATGAGTGGCTCACGAGTAAGTCAGGAAGAGAGATGAGTGGCTCACGGGTAAATCAGGAAGAGAGATGAGTGGCTCACGGGTAAGTCAGGAAGAGAGATGAGTGGCTCACGAGTAAATCAGGAAGAGAGATGAGTGGCTCACGGGTAAGTCAGGAAGAGAGATGAGTGGCTCACGGGTAAATCAGGAAGAGAGATGAGTGGCTCACGGGTAAGTCAGGAAGAGAGATGAGTGGCTCACGGGTAAGTCAGGAAGAAAGATGAGTGGCTCACGGGTAAGTCAGGAAGAGAGATGAGTGGCTCACGAGTAAATCAGGAAGAGAGATGAGTGGCTCACGGGTAAATCAGGAAGAGAGATGAGTGGCTCACGAGTAAATCAGGAAGAGAGATGAGTGGCTCACGGGTAAGTCAGGAAGAGAGATGAGTGGCTCACGAGTAAGTCAGGAAGAGAGATGAGTGGCTCACGGGTAAGTCAGGAAGAGAGATGAGTGGCTCACGGGTAAGTCAGGAAGAGAGATGAGTGGCTCACGGGTAAGTCAGGAAGAGAGATGAGTGGCTCATGAGTAAATCAGGAAGAGAGATGAGTGGCTCACGAGTAAATCAGGAAGAGAGATGAGTGGCTCACGAGTAAATCAGGAAGAGAGATGAGTGGCTCATGAGTAAATCAGGAAGAGAGATGAGTGGCTCACGGGTAAGTCAGGAAGAGAGATGAGTGGCTCACGAGTAAATCAGGAAGAGAGATGAGTGGCTCACGAGTAAATCAGGAAGAGAGATGAGTGGCTCATGAGTAAATCAGGAAGAGAGATGAGTGGCTCACGAGTAAATCAGGAAGAGAGATGAGTGGCTCACGGGTAAGTCAGGAAGAGAGATGAGTGGCTCACGGGTAAGTCAGGAAGAGAGATGAGTGGCTCACGGGTAAGTCAGGAAGAGAGATGAGTGGCTCACCTGGTAAGTCAGGAAGAGAGATGAGTGGCTCACGAGTAAGTCAGGAAGAGAGATGAGTGGCTCACGGGTAAGTCAGGAAGAGAGATGAGTGGCTCATGAGTAAATCAAGAGATGAGTGGGTTATGAGAAAGATGATTTAAATTGAATATTATCCTAGGAATTTTAGACACTCCAGTTTATTTCACCAGAAGATTAGACATGATTAGACGCCCCCAGCTTATTTCACTATACTTATACGTTTCATAATTCTTCGGGGGTGTATCCCTGAGACATACACAAGGTTATAATGACTCCATAGTTACAAAACATGACAGTTGGGGTTGGAATGCGATAAAATATAAGGAGTATAAATGAAATATCCAGTGTTACTAGTACAACTTATTTACAATCATATGCAATCTGATATGTTCAAAGTTCAGGCCCTCTTCCGGAATGCAAGCTGTAGTCCGTCGTAAAAGTGAATGCCGCACATGTTCTGAAGGGTGTTGTGAATCCTTGGGGTTCTGTCTTGCACTCGGCGCCATAATTCGTCACGAGTCGGGCATAAACTTTGCTTTTAGCTTGACCTCACCAATTGAATACCTTACAAGCACCATTGCGTCACTCCAATAAATTTAAACCAACATCTGGTTACACATATTTACATCAGGAGAAGGGGGTACAGTACGTGGTCTTTGTAAATTATTTTGTCCGTGACTGTAAATATTCAGCAGTTAAGTAAATTATTAACAAATACAACACAGCAGTAAGTATTAATATCATCAAATTTTGACAGCTAAAGTTTTTTCTTTATTCAGCAAAATCATTATACAAGTTTACATTGATTGACCATGTAGATAGTGCAAGTACATAATTCAGCATGCATATACATAATCCAGGTATACAGTTCACACACACATTACAGGTATACAGTTGTAGTAAATGTACAAAACAAATATGGATATTTAATTATCTATTATTATATACCTGTAGTGTTTAAACACTTTTTTTTCCATTTTTTATCCTCTTCACCACTGATCAACACGTTAGCCGCTTGGGCGATCGGTCACGTCTCTGTTACGCACTGTTGGCAAGTACTGGGCATGCACCGGCTCCTGAATGTACCTGAACCTGCTCCAGTATTGGTCAAATCTGGTCTTGTAATAGCCTTCACTCGGTGCCGTCACAACACTTTCTGGCAGATTGTTCCAAGAGTTCACAACTCTCTTTCCGAAAAAGTTTGCTCTCACAGTTTTCTGGACCTGCGGCTTCGTCAATCTTGAGCTGTGACCCCTTGTGGGGCGAGCGTCCGCCAGCTCCAAGTAAGGACACTTGACTGAGTAGTGCCCCTTGAGATGCCTATACAGTACACCAATCTCTCGGGGTAGTTAAGGTGCCGAAGCGCAGGCATCAGTCTGGTGGCCCTCCTTTGAACATTTTCAACCAACTGACAGTCCCTAGCATATCTCAGGGACCAGACGGGGTGACAGTACTACAGATGTGGAAGCACTTCACTCTTGAAGATCGTTACGAGGGACGGACCGTCTAGATATCTGAACGACCTTCTTATAAAACCTATTAATTTATTTGCCCGATTTACCTTCTTCTCATTACTTCAGCTCATTGTCAACATACACACCTTGGTCCTTCTCACATTCAGTCTCAAATAATGCAGTTTCTTCATCCCGTTGGGACATATGATACTCCTTACCGTTGGTACGCCCCAGGTGCATCCTCTTACACTTCGTGACATTGAATATCAGCAGCCAAATCTTCGACCATTCTTGGAGCTCACAGAGATCCTTCTGCAGCTCTTCACAGTCCGCTTGGTTCTTGATTTTCTGAAATAACTTGGCGTCATCCGCAAGCATTTGTATGGAGGAGTATATAACGTCAGGCATGTCATTTATGAAACAAACAAACAACAGCGGGCCCAATACACTGCCCTGTGGTACACCGTTTGTGACAGATACAGATGATGATTTCGTGCCATTAATCACCACACACTGCTTGCGGTCATGTAGAAAGTCTTCCATCCACGTGAGGACATTTCCCCGAACTCCGTACCCTTCCAGTTTGATTTTCAGCCTTTCATTGGGTACACTGTCGAAAGCCTTGGCAAAATCTAGGTATACAGTATATTGTCGACATTACCACCCCGTTCCAGAATATGGGTTCAAATATCCAATACCTTGAGCAATTGTGTTAAGCAGGAGCGCCCCGGCATAAAACCGTGTTGGCAATCCTTTACAAGGTTGTTTTGCAGTATATGCTTCATCGCG
Source organism: Homarus gammarus (assembly GCA_958450375.1). Classification (NCBI taxonomy): domain Eukaryota; kingdom Metazoa; phylum Arthropoda; class Malacostraca; order Decapoda; family Nephropidae; genus Homarus; species Homarus gammarus. The sequence continues at coordinate 392,105 of CAUDMG010003988.1, forward strand.
GCATCTCTGGGAATATATTGGAAGCATAATGTGTTGTCGAATGCTGCTGTGTGGCATCACGAAAATTGTGACAAGTCCCAGGCTGCTCATCTGACTTCCTGCCTCATTTACACACAATTGCAGGGTCTCGATTGTTTCTCTTACTTTGACAACACAACGTACATACTGTATATTGTTTCTCACTATTGATTTTTTTAATTTTTGCATTTCTTTATGATTCTTTATCATTATTATTATTATTATTATTATTATTATTATTATTATTATTATTATTATTATTATTATTATTAGTGTTACTGTTATTATTGTTATCATTATTATTTTATTTTTAATTTTGTATTTTGTATTATAATTTTTATTTACTATGAATTATTATATTTTATTTTTGATTTTGTATTTGTATTATAAATTTTATTTAATATGAATTATTAATATTATTATTACATTTTCGCCCCCCGGGCCCTGATGTGGGTTAGTGACCTGTGCCCGGGTGGGCTAATCCCCATAAAAAAAAGTACTTTACAAATATATTATACTGGTCAGACTCACTGGTCTATAGTTGTTCGTGGAGTGACGATCGCCCTTCTTAAAGATAGGACTCACCTAAGCCATTTTCCAGTCACTGGGGACCTTTTGTTCATCCAGGCATTTACCGAACAGGATCTTCAGGGGTTCGGCAAGCTCGTTGCACAACTCTTTTAGCACTCTGGGATGCACCATGTCATGGCCGGGACTCTTATGGACCTGTGTGTACAATGACAGACAAAAGTGTCGTGAAATTTGGTGAAAATATATGCCAAAGGAGGGGGGGGGCGGTGGTAGAAGCGGTACCGCTCTTGCCTCGCAAGCAACTTGTCACGGTTTCGATTCCCTGGCCGGTGGAAGTTGTTTGGACATACTTCCTAGCCCTCATTAGTCCCTGCTCACCTGTTGAAAGTTGCGAATTCTTATTCAGGGAGTTGTTGGAGCTTCCAATAACTTGATGACATAAACCATTGACTCTTCAGGCTTCTACGCCCTTGACTCTTCTGGCTTCTACGCCCTTAACTCATGAGACATAAAGACATGCATGGACATTCTTGCTGTTTATCCCAAATTTGCTTGCCCACACTGATTAGTCTTCAATTAGAATATGACTCCAATGTATGCGAACCACTGACCTATATGTACTGCTAATGAATATAAGAACATAAGAACATAAGAATGGAGGAAACTGCAGCGGGCCTATTGGCCCATACTGGGTAGTCCCGTTTACACCCAACCCCTATTGCTCATATGAGCAAACCAGTGTTTACCTATTTCACGCCTAAATCTAAATTTGTCTAATTTAAAACCATTGTTACGAGTTCGCTCCTGGTTGGACAATTTGAGTACCTTTGTAATGTCCCCTTTGTTTAGCCCTGCCTTCCACTTATACACCTCTATCAGGTCGCCCCTCGCTCTACGTCTCTCAAGGGAGTGCAAATTAAGATGCTTTAACCTGTCTCTATACTCAAGGTTCCTAATGCCCGGGATTAGTCTTGTCTTTCTCCTCTGAATTCTTTCCAAGGATTCTATGCATTCTGTAATACGGTGACCAGATCTGAACTGCGTAATCCAGGTGTTGTCTCACAAGAGCAAGATACAGTGACATTACCCACATGAATCTGACCTATGTATAGTGTCAATGAATATGATGCATTTCTTTGTGGACGAACCTCTGCCCTGTATGGCAGTGAAGAGTGACATTACCCACATGAATCTGACCTATATATATATATATATATATATATATATATATATATATGTGTGTGTGTGTGTGTGTGTGTGTGTGTGTATATGCTGATAACCACAAGGAAAAAGAAAAGACGAAGTTCCCAAGCGCTTTCGTGTAATTCACATCTTTAGGGGTGAGTACAGACTAAAAAGAAATACTTAACAAGGCAAATATATATATATATATATATATATATATATATATATATATATATATATATATATATATATATATATATATTATATATGACTGTGTGTGTTTTACTTAGGCCAGACAGGTAAAGATCTTGTAACTAGACTTAAACAACATAAATATAGTGTTAGGACAGGCCAGGAACCCAATGCTCTGTTTGTTCAGTTGAAGGATAATAAGCATTGTATTGACTGGGATAATGCCTCCTCAATATTACCTTGTAATTCAATTGACAGTAGGAACATACCGAATCCGTCAACATGAATTTGAGTAATGGTATGTACAAACTGGTTAATTTCGTAATTAAGAAGATTTGTAACCAGGTGAGAAGGTTGGGTCATCTTACCCTCTGACCTGACTACCAACTGCTTCGGTGCTTTTTGAAGATGAGTAGTGTTGTGGGGTATGGGATGTTTGGTTCACACTCAGGATGGGATGGAGAAAGGAAACTCACAATGTGCTCTCTATATACATGTTGTATTGGATGTACAATGCAGCTTGGTGCTGGGAAGTCAGCATGGTTACAAGCGTGATGTAGAGAGAGCTGGTTGGTGAGGATGATCAGAGGAGGACCAGCTTGTGGGTCGCCATGCTCTCCGGCGGGAGCGAGGTCCGCCAGGCAGGCGGAGGAGGAGGTGTTGCTGGCTGGTTGGTGTAGGTAGAAAGAGCCAGGTCACCACGAGGTCAGGTCTTAAATAGCTGGGGGTAGGCGCGGCTTAGCAGTTGACCCCCGCTCCGTGATGTATGGCGGCGCTGGTTGACCCAGACCACGAGGCATACACTGGGGAATTGGTGGGGTCGGCTACTCAGCGACAAACAGCGTTTGTAGGGGAGAAATCCACTACAATACTCCCCCTTCCCTCCAGGCGGTGTATGAGACTTGTTGTCTGCAGGGTTGCTTAGCACATGTGAGGCAGAACGGGCGGTGCGTGCCTCATGTGAGACAACGGCGATGGCGTGGATGAGCCGGTCGCTGGACACAACTGTCTAGATACACAATATCTGTGGGAGTAAAGAGGGAGAAAAAGGGTGTGTGGAGGCGATGAATGTTGTGCTTCCCTCACGGCAGGTACAGAGTCGTCAGATGCGCCTGCTGGGGTGTGTGGGCCTGGGTCAGGAGCAGGGGCTGCGTCAGCAGAAGCGGATGAGGGCTCGTGACAGCAGCTGGGTCCACGAAAGCAGCAGGGTGCAGGACATTAGCAGGGAGTACCTGAGGGAGAAAAGAGGGGTGTGTGGGTCCGCACTCAGGAACAGGGGCCGCGTCAGGAGAAGCGGCAGGGGGTACTGCTGGGCCGGGGTCGGCGTCTGAGGCAGGACGGGTGTGTTTGTCCGCGTCAGGAGCAGGGGCGGCAGGGGTTACTGCTGGGCCGGGGTTGGCGTCTGAGGCAGGACAGGTGTGCTGGGGTCGGAAGAGGAGCGACTGTCTGCTTAGAGTAGCAGAGCTGCTCTAGGGTGTCTAACCTGCGGTGTAGAGACAGTAGTTGTAGAGCCGATGAGAGCGGCTTCTGTGTGGATAAGCCAGTCTTCCATGTTGCTTGAAGACTGGGAGCGTGATCAGTTTCTCCTCCATCCTGTGTGAGTGCGATTCTCTGGGAGTCACCATTGTGGGGTATTGATGTTTGGATTCACACTCAGGATGGGATGGAGAAAGGAAACTCACAATGTGCTCTCTGTATACATGTTGTATTGGATGTACAATGCAGCTTGGTGCTGGGAAGGCAGCATGGTTACAAGCGTGATGTAGAGAGAGCTGGTTGGTGAGGATGCTCAGAGGAGGACCAGCTTGTGGGTCGCCATGCTCTCCGGCGGGAGCGAGGTCCGCCAGGCAGGCGGAGGAGGAGGTGTTGCTGGCTGGTTGGTGTAGGTAGAAAGAGCCAGGTCGATACGATACGAAGTCTTTAGTTAAGAGGTGAAAGAAGATTATTAGGGGTTGAAGGAAAAAGTGGTGAAACTGAAATACAGTAGGAGTAGAGAGAATCTGGGCTCAACCAGATCGCTTCATCTTTCTTATTGGTGTTTTATCTTTGTTCTGCTCCCTTGGGTCGTCAGACCTTTGTATTAATATTGGTTTATTTACATAATGCTGCTTATTATTATTATTTTTATTATTATTGGAGTTAGTGAGCTCGCCCAGGTCCTTGTGTAACTGGGAAGGTAGTCACATTTTTTTTTTTTTTTTTTTTTTTGAGGTGTTAGTTAAGTGTTAGTTGTGTTAGTCTAAAGGTACACTGTATGGAGAGGCCTGCCAGGTTCTTAGTGGAGCTGGTTGGTCACTCTCATCTTTATTCCTCTAATAATGTTTTATGTATAAATGTGTATATTGAGGCAGGAGGTGGTTCAATTACTTCTTCCTGGCTGATATAGCTTGGAGGGTAATCACATTATTATTATTATTATTATTATTATTATTTTTTTTTTTTTTTTTTTTTTTTTTTTTTTTTTTGAGTTAGTGAGCCCGCCCAGGTCCTTGTGTAGCTGGGAGGGTAGTCACATTTTTTTTTTTTTTTTTGCTAAAATGTTAGTTCAATGTTAAATCTTAAATATTAGTTATGTTAGTCTAAAGGTACACTGTATGGAGAGGCCTGCCAGGTTCTTGTGGAGCTGGTAGGTCACTCTCATCTTTTATTCTCTCTATTAATGTCTTATATGTATATTGGGGCAGGAGATGGTTCAATTACTTTCTTCCTGGCTGATTTAAACCAACTGTGTTCTTGGAATTCTTCGTTGTCTATATTATTTATCCAGTTCTGATATGTTTCTGTGTTAAGTTCAGTCACTTTTTTCCAAATATTTACAGCTTTGTTGTGTATATCTACATTAATTGCTAAGAGATTTGCTCTCTTCTGTAGCTGTTCATTACTGATGTGGTCTGTATATTTTATGTTATATATAAATCTGAGAGCTATATTTTGTACTGTTTGTAACCTTTTAATGCTCGTTTTACTAAGGGTGTTCAATGGGATAGGTGGGTAGTCCATAATTGATTTGACAAGGGCAATATATATCATTCTCTTGTTATTAATGCTAAGGTTCTTAAAGCGTTTTATTTTTGATAATCTTATTCTTGCCTGTCGTTCTTTATCTTTTAAGTATGTTATATATCCTCTTTTTGTTAGTTTTAGTCCAAGCATCCTGCCTTCAGTGTCGTATGGGTATAGTTCCTGGTCGACTATTACTGGACTTGTTTTAATCTTGGCTATTGGTATTATCTTGAATTTGTTCTTATTTGTCCTGATTTTCCATTTTTTCTCAAAATCATTTATGTTTTTTATCGCTCTTACCGTGTAGAGTGCCATAAATTGAGTTGATTTTCCTGGGTATGATACTATTTGAGTAATATCATCAGCAAACATTACATATTCGCTAAAGGGGGTAGGTTGAGGTGTGTCTGAAGTATAAATTGTATATAGTGTTGGAGAAAGGCATCCTCCTTGAGGTACTCCACTCTCAAGATTAAACATAGTTCCCAAAAAGTTTCCAATTTGAATTTGTGCTCTCCTACCATCTAAATAGTTACACAATATTCTTAGCAAGTATTCATTAAGTCCCAGTTTTAATATTTTATATTTTAAGCCTAAATGCCAAACCTTATCAAAGGCCTTAGAAACATCCCTTAAAATTATATTGATCTGGTTACCCTTGCTTTTTTCTATTGCAATTATTTCCGTTATTATGGCTATTGCAGTTAGGGTATTTCTATTGGGCATAAATCCATGTTGTCTATTGTTAGTTTTCCCATGTTGTGTTAAAAAGGCTATAAGTCTTGTATTTAAAATTTTTTCCGATAGTTTCCCAGTAATTTCTAATAAAGATATTGGCCTGTAGTTTAATATTTCCTTATTGTCCTTACCCTCCTTCGGAATAAATATCATTTTGGCATATTTTAGTTTGTCTGGAAAGTAACCAGTTATTAAGCATGCGTTATAAATGTTTAATAGTGTATTTAAAATGTTTTCAGGTAGATTCATGATCATATTTCGTGTAATACCTGTGAGCCCAGGGGCTTTTTCCTTAAACTTCCTCAGACAGTGCATCATTTCTCCCATTGTTATTATTTGATTATTTGGTAATAAGTTATAGTCTATATATTGCCTTGGGGTGATTCTATGTATATGTCTTCCCATCTCTTCTTCTATCCTTTCTTCGTGTACACTATCAAAATCTTCATTTTCCTCATCTGATATTTTAAAAATTTTTACCCATTCCCTTTTGAATGCTGACTCTTGTTCATTTTCCTCGTGCAATTTTATTCCGTTTTGGTCTTTAATGTATGGTGTTTTTTGCTTGTTGTGCCCTATCATCTTGTTTATGGAAGTCCAAAATGTTTTTGTGTCTTTAGTCATGTCAGCCGCCATTATAATATCATTCCATTTTTTATTGTTTGCTTCCTTACATGCGTCTCTTAATTTTATCTGTAGTGCTATCTGTGTCGTATATAGCCATCTGTTATTGCCATGTCTTTCCATATACCTGTTTATTTCATTGTAATAGGTCTGGGTTAATTTAACTTCTTCTGGTAGTCTGTTGTTGGGTAATGTTCTAAAGTGTGAAGTAGGAGTGTGTTTGGTTATAGATGTTTTTATTGCTGAGTGCAGTCTGTCCATTTCTGAGTCTATATCTTCTGTTGTTTTCCCTTGTAGGTTAATCGAGTGGTGACTACTTAAGTCGTCTTTGAAGCTGTCCCAGTCTGTTTTACTCATTTTCAGCCTCTTTTTTATTGGTATCTGTATGGGGCTTGTTGACAGTGTTAGTATAATTGGCAGATGGTCACTGCCTGTAAGAGGTCCCTGTATTATATGGTAATTGAAAAAGGCTTTGTTGTTGGTAAAAATTTTGTCTGGTGTCGATTGTGTATTGTGATTTCTCCAGGTTGGAAAGTTAGGACCCAGATGATTGATTTTCCCTAAATTTATTAATTGATTAAGGGCGTTTCCCACGACGTTATTATTTGTATTGTCAAAAATCCTATGTCTGGCGTTAAAGTCTCCTAAGATGTACATCGGATGACTACTGTTAGCCAATTTTAATAGGTCTTCTATAGGTAAGTAGGGTCGTCTCGGTGGCAGATAAGTAGTAGCAATTATTACATCTCCTTGAGTTGTATTTATTTTTATTGCCAGAAATTCTTCCTGGAAGTCATCAATTAGTTTAAATTTTAAGTTTCTTTTAACCGCTATAGCTACTCCGTCATTTTTCTCGCCCGATTTGTTTCTTTGGTTTACATAATAGTTAAAGAGTTTTATGTTGTTGTTTTCTGTCTCACCGTGACTGTTTATTAGTATAATGTCTGGGTCAATTTCTTGATATATATTACTTAGGTTAATTCTCTCGGTGTTCCAGTTTCTTACGTTGTGTTGTATTATTCTTAAAGTTCTTACTGTTTGTCTATTGTCCATTATTTCTTATACTTGGATTGTAACTGTTGAAGTGGAGACCTATCATCCTGTTTCCCGCTTCTGACTCTTCTAAACTCTGACGGGTCTACTATTTTAAAGTCATTGGTCGTAATCTTTAGTTTGTCCGTAGCAATTAGTGACCAGACGTAATCTTCACTTAGGGATTTTTCTTGATATGTCCACTTGTATATCCCTCCTTCACAGTTTTTTACTATTGTTCCTCCTGTTGATCTCGATGTTGGGATTCCATGTTTTGTTGTAGTGATAACTTTTAATCCTATATCTTCAGCAGATTCAGGTTGTATATTGTGTTCAGTTTCCATCTTATCTTCTCTCCTCCTACTCCTTTGTCTTGTAGACTGTCCTTTTGTTATTTCTATTTTCTCTTTGTCACTTCTAGTCATTTGTCTGGGATCTCTATCAGTCGCTTGTGTTCCTTGTGTATCAGCTGTTGCTCCTTGCTCAAACCTTTGTTTGTCTAGCTGTAGTCTTTCGCTCAGTTCGCTTGCGTATGTTGCCTGAAATAGTTTTTCGGATTGTGGATTCTCTGGAAATATCATCTCTGGTAGGTTATTCAATTTAAACATTTTCCTTAATTCCTCATTGTATGATCCGGGTGCAATGATATTGTGCAAATGTGCATGGATCATACTAATCATTACCTTATCATGTATTGGCTCACTTAGGTTTAATATGGTGGATTCTGGTCTATGAGCCTCTTGGACCGCTCTCTTGGCTATTTCGACGTATGTCGTATCCTTGTCTTGTTCCTTTTTCCTTGTTTCTTGTTCCTTGTACTTTATCATGTGTTTTTTTATTGGGCATGCCATGGCTAACGTCCTATGTCCTATGTATGCATTCCCGTTTCTCTTACAGTTGAGACATCCAACATATGTATTCTTACATTCAGTGTAGGTATGGTCGTCGCCTGCACAATCTGAGCAGTACTTTTTTTCTTTTTCCGGACAGTCTCTCGTTGTATGCTCTTCATATTTGTAGCAAGAGAAACAAGTTTGCAGACTGATGAATGTCTCCTTCTTTATTTGATGTGGTGTGACTGACATGTTGAATATTAGAAAGCCCTGTTGTAAAACTTTCTCAGCCATTGACACTTCTTCAAAAGTAATCTTAAAAACATGAGTATAATCTTTTATCTTAATGACTTCTTCAATCTTCATCCACCTGTTTTGCCGTTCCAGTTCATCTTTCAGGTCTTCAGAAGTCTTCCTCCCGATCTCTTGGTCAACTTGACGAACGAAAACTGATCTTTTTGCTTTTTGTTTTGGTGGCATGACCACAACAAGGCCTTCATTATAAAATATATCTCTGGCTTCTTTTGAAAGGATTTTATCTGAATCAAAGTCATCTTTGCAGATTACTTTAAAACCTTCATTTGTGTTGAATATTCTTGTAAGTGGGACTTGCAAATTGTTGTAAGTGATTTCTGCCACTTTTCCCCTTCCAATAGAGTGTCCCTTATCTCTATGTTTTATTCTAATGCTTGTTGTCATCTTCTTGATTACATCTAATCCTACCTATAACACAGGGCTCCTGCCTGGGAGCAGTGACCCCGCCCCCCCCTCTTGGACGGGCGTCGGGCTCGTAGGGTTCTGCACCCAGGTTACCTGTGACTATAGTTATATCTAAGAAAGTTTCCACCTACCGGTGACCCCCGGACAAGGGGTGCCCTGCACTATCACAGGTTCCCTTGCCGGATCGACCGTATCGCTAAGTCCCGCCTCCCGTTCAAAGAACGGAGTGCATGAGGGGGATGAAAAAAGGAAAGAGGAGTTAGAGAGTAGAAACAGCCTACCTACCACGCCACGTTCGGTTAGCCAATCAGAGCACCGCAGTAAACGTGCATGTATCACGCCACCGTGGGGCACCACTGATTGGCCACTCCAGGACGTAGACGCACGGGTAGTAGTCAAAATTTGGGGAGCCCAAATATTTGTTTTCCAGATGTTGGAATTTTTCGTACAATCTGTGATGGTAATTACACCGTCACTATGTTGAGTAAGTACAATCACTAGGATTGAGTGTCTTATCACAACAAAGTTGCAGACTGCTCAAACATGCAGCAAAAAAGGCAGGTCTTCGCAGCTCCAGGTCCAGCAGTCAAGAGCCAGGTCACCACGAGGTCAGGTCTTAAATAGCGGGGGGGGGGGGGTAGGCGCGGCTTAGCAGTTGACCCCCGCTCTGTGATGTATGGCGGCGCTGGTTGACCCAGACCACGAGGCATACACTGGGGTCGGCTACTCAGCGACAAACAGCGTTTGTAGGGGAGAAATCCACTACAGTGTCACTACCTAATAACCTGACTATTGTGGACTTGATCTCACCTTCCTCTACTGTATATATGTTTGCCTTGTTTTGTATTTCTCCTTAGTCTGTACTCACCCCTGAAGATGTGAATTACACGAAAGCGCTTCGGAACTTCGTGTTTTCTTTTTCCTTGTGGTTATCAGCATATACCTGGATCACGCGCACCTACAGTGATTTACTTGCATATATATGTGTATGTATGTATATATATGCTGTCAATGAATATGATGCATCTCATAGTGTACGAACCTCTGTCCTGCATGGCAGTGAACAGTGACATTACCCACATGAATCTGACCTGTATACATATATAGCTGTTAATGAATATGATGTATTTCTTTGTGTATGAACCTCTGTCCTGCGTGGCAGTGAGAAGTGATACCACCCTCAGTGTCAAGACCTGACTGAATTACTCAGAATAGGCAAACTGTACTACAAGCTTTGCCAATAAATTTGTTAAACTAAAAAAAAGCATGCTTCCCTGTTGGGCGCTGTAAACGCTTCTGCGCTTCACCTTACAATCAATGTATCATGATTCGTCCTCATCAGCTCCGGACCTCCCTCACCTTACACAAGGATGTAAGGAGGGTTCCTTGTGGTAGGGGGCTCTCATAATGTTTCATGAGTTATATTTAATCTTGGGACAAAACCGCGACACGACTTTTGTCATTGCTTATATGTGAACGTGTGTTACGATTTTAGAGAATAAATATAAAAAGATGATAATAAAGTAGCAAATAACTGACAATACACCAAAAACTAGTAATTTGATGAGCAATGCGCAGTCAGTACCTATAAATAAACAAATAAATATATAAATCATCGCTTACAACCCGAAACACCGAGTCTGCGAATTATAAATTGAAAGTACCAACTGTAAAACATATAATAAATAATAAAATGTATACCAAAACTCATATATTATGGACCATTGCTCAATATTTATACAGTATATACCATAATAACTTAATATTGTTGGATAGTTGTTAATATAATGTACGTATTGAATTTTAAGAGGGAATAAATTGAGAAGTGAGGGAATGTTGAAGTTTGCCAGCCTGGATGTAGGCAGCCACACCGCCACAGGTGATGGGTTTAGGGTGGAGGGAACATTATAAAGACCCCACGTGGACCACTATGGCTACACTCACTGCTAAACTCAGCTACTGTCAGCTACGCAAGATAAGAGGAACCCTGAACATGGCTATGGTACATGATCTCAAAGGCTTAAGGAGGCTCAGCAGACAGACACAAACAGACGTGGATCACCAATATGAGGTACTAGGTACTCTTTATTTTAAGTTGATAGCTTCCAAAGATAAGAAATGTGAGATAACTGGTGGTGTCGCCCTATATGTTGATATCAAGTATAACACTTCTGTAAGAGATGATTTAAAGGTTCAGGAGGAGTTCATGGAGAGTGTTTTCATTGAATTACTTAGCGACACACGAAATATCCTAGTAGGGATAATCTACAGAAGACCCCACACTAATATAAGGAATTTTTTTGATAAATTTTCGGAGCTTATCCCTATTACAAGTTCAGAGAGGAAAGACTGCTACATCACAGGAGATTTCAACCTTGATCTATTAAAATCAGAAACCGACACCTCAGTATTAGACCTTTTGCTACCTGTCATTCTAAACTCTTCTTCAACACTATAACCAAACCCACTAGAGCAGTGGTTCTCAACCTTGTTTGCCCCACGCACTCCTTTCACCATATGTCAGAATGTCATTCCCCCCTCCTTTCCAAGATTGTCTGCCTCAAAAAGTGCATTCCAAATAATTTGCATATAATACTGAAAATCCTTTATTTTTTCCATATTAGTATCAGTTTCCCCCCCCCCCCTCTGAAAACCTGAGGGGGGGAAATTCCCCCCTGGTTGAGAATCCCTGCACTAGAGTAACTGCCACCTCTGCCACTGTGATAGATCATATCTGGACTAGCAACACTCTTAACCTGTCAAGTGGAATTATAACAATATCTCGGATCACTTCCCAGTTTTTGCCATGTATAAAACAGCCACAAGACCTGAAAGGTCTAGTAGATTCTCAATTCAATACAGAGACTACTGCGCTGACAACATGCTCTTTTTTTAAAACAATCTAATAATGCTAACTGGGATCTTGTCTATGCCTCTAACAACCCTAACGTGAACAGCAGTAACTTCTCTTGCATCTTCAATGCTTGCTTTGATAAATGCTTCCCTGTCAAGACTAAGTCAGTGAAAATTGTATCCATTTCCAAACCCTATATCACAAGCGAAATTAAGATAATGATAAAGGAAAAACACAAACTCCAAAGGAAATTTGCAAAAAGACCCATAACTTTCGGTGATGCTTACCGAAGTATCAGAAATAGAGTAACACAAGCCGTTAGAAATGCCAGACGTAACTATTATACAAATAAGCTCCAGTCAGCATCAGGCGACAGTAAGAAAACCTGGAATGTCATAAATTTTATTCAGAACAGGAACATTCGGTCTTCGGCCCCCCACTCAGCTTTTATGATAAACGATTCAGTTATAACGGAACCCTCCCTCATTGCCAACCACTTCAATGAATATTTTATTAATGTTGGCAAAAATCTTGGAGAGCATCCCTGATCACCATGAGGAATTTAGAGCCTACCTGCAAAACAGACAGCTAAATGAACTATTCTTATCCCCTGTCAGCAGATGAATTACTGGCCATCATAAAAATGTCCAAAGATGCTGCAGCAGGCAAAGACAATATACCAATGAGCATCATAAAGAAAGTGGCCCACTTATTACTACCTGTTCTCCTACACATTTGTAACTCCTCCTTCACTAGTGGTGTCTTTCCTGATGAACTGAAAATTGCTTAAGTCCACCCGGCATATACAAAATCTGGGACAAAGGTCTCTTCAAGAATTACCGCCCCATATCAGTCCTCTCAGCCTCGAGTAAGATACTGAAAAGCTAGCATGTAATAGACTAAATTCCCAGTCCGACTAATTACCCAAATGTACCCAAATATAGCCGCAATGAAGTCAAATAATGGTACTACATGAATAAATCGGACTGCTAATCACTTCTCGACTAGTATTTGGTGTCACAAAGTCACAAAAAATTGGAAAACTTATTTTAATCTGAGTTAATAGATTGCGTGCATATACCAAGGGAGCGAGGAATTACCCAATTGTAGCCGCAATGAAGTCAAATGATGGTCGTACAAGTGTAATTCGGGCTGTGAATCACTTCTCGATTATTATTTGGTGTCATAAAGAAAAAAAAATTGGTAAACTTAATTTAATCTGAGTTGTGTTGTGTTAGGGTAGGTTAGGTTAGATTAGGTTAGGTACATACACTTGATCTATTAACTCAGATTAAATTAAGTTTACCAATTTTTTGTGACTTTGTGACACCAAATACTAGTCGAGGTTAGGTTAGGTTAGGTACATGCACTCTATCTATTAACTCAGATTAAATTAAGTTTACCAATTTTTTGTGACTTTGTGACACCAAATACTAGTTGAGAAGTGATTCGCAGCCCGATTTATTCATCTAGGACCATTATTTGACTTCATTGTGACTACATTTGGGTACATTTGGGAAATTCCTCGCTCCCTCGATACATGCACGCGATCTATTAACTCAGATTAAAGTAAGTTTTCCAATTTTTTTGTGACTATACCACCACCCAACATCACTACATATAACATCATCCATCATCACTACATAAGAACATAAGAATGGAGGAAACTGCATCGGGCCTATTGACCCATACTGGGCAGTCCCGTTTATACCCAACTCCCTATTGCTCATTTAAGCGTCCAACCTATGTTTGAAGCTATCCAGCGTATTCGAGTTAATGATGATATTTGGTAACTTGTTCCATTCATCCACTGCTCTGTTTCCAAACCAGTGTTTACCTATTTCACGCCGAAATCTAAATTTGTCTAATTTAAAACCATTGTTGCGAGTTCGCTCCTGGTTGGATAGTTTGAGTACTTTTGTAATGTCCCCTTTGTTTAACCCTGACTACCATTTATACACCTCTATCATGTCGCCCCTCACTCTGCGTCTCTCGAGGGAGTGCAAATTAAGATGCTTTAACCTGTCTCTGTATTCAAGGTTCCTAATGCCCGGGATTAGTCTTGTCATTCTCCTCTGGATTCTTTCCAATGATTCCATACCATTCTGTAATACGGTGACCAGAACTGAACTGTGTAATCCAGGTGAGGTCTCACAAGCGCTAGATATAATTTTAAGATGACCTCGCTAGTCTTGTAACTAACACTCCTTTGTATGAACCCAAGTACTTTATTAGCCTTGTTACGAGCAAAAACACATTGTTTACTTGGCTTAAGATTCCTACTCATCATTACTCCTAAATCTCTCTCGCAGTCGGATTCCACAATGGCATCGTTGTTCATCTGGTAACTGGTTTCCCTGTTTACATCTCATATACTGAGTACTTTACATTTGTCCACATTGAATTTCATCTGCCATTTTTCCGACCATTCGAAAAATTGGTTTAGATCTTCCTGTAGTTTTGCAGAGCCCTCGTCAGATTTAATTACACGTCCTGTTTTAGTGTCATCTGCAAATTTACTTATGTTGCTGTCTATGCCGATATCTATGTCGTTTATGTATACAGTATAATAAATAATAATGGTCCAAGTACTGAGCCTTGGGGAACTCCACTAGTTACATTGCTCCAATGCGATTTAATGCCGTTTATGCTCACTCGCTGTTTCCTGTCCCATAACCACGCCCTAATCCATTTAAGGATGTTACCTTTGATGCCATGAGCTTCTACCTTTCCAATTAGTCTCTCGTGGGGAACTCTGTCGAAGGCTTTGCTAAAGTCGAGATATACCACATCATAATTGTGCCCCTCGCCCACTGATTCGAAAACTGATGAAAAGAATGTTAATAGATTAGTTGGACATGAACGCCCGCTTGTGAAGCCATGTTGGGAATCATATAACACCATCCATCATCAATACATATAACACCATCCATCATTACTACATATAACACCACCCATCATCACTACATATTACAACATCTATCATCACTACATATAACATCATCATCCATCATCACTACATATAACACAATCCATCATCATCACTACATATAACACCATCCATCATCACTACAGATCGGTAAAGTAGTTTCCAAGATTCTCGTGTGGACACACACACAAACAAACACACAGACACACTTCTTCTTTGTTTTATATATATAGATAATATGTCTTGTTGACCTTGATACTGTAATGTTACCTGGGTGTGTCCTAAGGCTGATTTATATCACTGGTGATCTTTAAATGATTCAGTGATAATAGTCGGGATTTTTGAAAGAAATCATTTGGGTGTTTTAATTAATACTGTGAAAAGAATAGTGTAAGGTGGTTCCAATTTAGATTCCTTATTCAGTGGTTCTCTAATATGATATGTACTGTAGTTATTTATGAACAACTTTATGCTAACTTTACCCCTAACCTAACAAAGTAACCAAACTTACTCTGACTTAAACTAAGAAAGTAAGCAAACCTAATCTGACCTAACCTAAGAAAGTAAGCAAACCTAATCTGACCTAACCTAAGAAAGTAAGCAAGACTAACTTAACCTAATCTAACCTAACATTATCTCTTTATGTTGAGGGGTAATATCACCACACCATACCAGTGCAATTTTAGGGGGAATATGTGATGACTCCCCCTTCCCCCTGCTACTCTCCCTTACCATCATATTTCACCTGATGGATGACTCCTGCCTCCCCCCCCTGCTACTCTCCCTTACCATCATATTTCACCTGATGATTAAATTAACTAATGTTAGTTGTAGTAACACTCAAGGATAGGGTCATGGGTTAATTGGCCACTTAACAAAAAATATCTATTGATAAAAGCTTGTCACCTCAATGGTAACCCAAACTGGATGGAGGTATTGCCTTTTTTTCCCCCCCTAGATTTCCCTGTCACCAAACCTACCTACCCTGATGGAAGTAAGTTATTTTAGGTTATGTTATGTTTAGCAGGTTCTTATGAATAGTGTTGGGTCAGTCACAGGGAAGGATTAGTCAACCATGGCATCGTGTGGGAAAAAAATGACATAAGAAGTGCAATTCCTCCATCTGATTTGAATTATTCTTGAGGTAAGAAATAAGTTTTCTTCTATAGAGATTATTTTGTTAGGTAGCTGGTTAACCTGGATTACTTCCTAAAGTGTTACCATGTGCAGCTACAACATTGACAAAGCTGTATGGATTCCAGTGTATAAACGAATATTTGTCAAATTTTAGTTAGTACTGTAAACTATTAAACCCTCTGGCCTACCCTAAGTTTATCTTCTATTTTAACCACTTGAGATTTTTAATTTTGTACAGGTACTTATGAATTTGATTATATTATTTCACTACGAACCAATTGAATTTCCAGGATGCCATCAGGGCGCTAAATAACCTACAGTCCAATGCCGCCACCCTTCAACTTATCCGCCAAGACCGAGAGAGTTTCAGTTCACAGAATTTGCCCACCACAGAACGTTACTTAAAGAGAGTTGGGGTATCACTGGATGACCTTGATAAGTTGTCAGTCATTCATGTAGCAGGTAAGACAGCTTGGATAGGTCTTGGATACATTTTCACAGTTAAAGTTTATGAATGGATGTAAATTGCCTATTGGATGCATTCTCTTAGTTTACAAATATAAGGAAGAGGTTTTTTTTTTCCTTTTCTCCAGATATTTTTTCTTTTACAATAGTTGTCTGGCCATAAATATTGCTTCTGTAGTTCCCCTGCATGGTAGAACCCTAAACTGCATTTCATTATTGTCCTTTCTCTTCTTCATGAGAATTTCTTGATCACTTTTTTCACAACTTTCATAACTTGGTCTAACAGCTTCAGAGCATCACCTTTACTCTTGTAAGTATTCACAACCACACTATTCAGCCCGCCACCTAGAATAATACATTCCATCCTATTTGCATTGATTTTGGTCACTCGTAAAGCATTGAAAATATAACTTGAACATTATTTAATTTAATGACCATGTTGAAAGGAGTATAAGATGGTCTACAACCTCAACTATATCATGTGAAAATAACTCCTTTGTTTATTAAATGATCCCCAAACAATAACAATTATCACTTTGAGTGTCTTGAGAATTACATTTATGGTTGTTTTACTCCAGAATACCTTTATGCTGCAACCTGTCTTATTAGTTATGTTTCTACTTATACCGTACAGTATGCTATTAATCATTACAGGAACCAAAGGCAAAGGTTCAACGTGTGCCTTCATCGAGAGCATCTTGAGGGAACATGGCTATCGGACAGGCTTCTTCTCCTCTCCTCATCTTGTCGCTGTTCGTGAAAGGATACGCATCAATGGGCAACCCATACTTAAGGAGAACTTCATGAAGCATTTTTGGGATGTTTATAATCAACTTGCTGCTCAGAAAGTGTGTAGACTTGTTTGTAAACATTTTGTCATTAGTATACAGTATATTCACTATAATTATAAATACAGTGATCCCTCGGTTAACGAACGCCTCAGTTAATGAAATTTTGGTTAACGAATTACCTTCCATAAGATTCTTCACTTCGGTTAACGACTTCCTTACGAATTTTTCCCAACATGTTTTCGCTTGCATTTGGCTGCTCTCCAGCTGTAGTATTAGTCTACCAATACAGTAATCGGTTCTAGGGCTTAAATTCGTTACCATTTTAGTAAATATCAATAAGGTTGTATTATTCAATAATTTTAAAAGTTTTATATTCAATTTTTTAGTCATTTTAACAATTATTGAACATAATTGAAGTACAGGAAACTAGTTTTTTGCGCGCTAAACAGCCACTCAACACACCAAGCTTGGTGTCAGTTTGTTTATTGGTTCAGAGGAAGGAACATTTTGTTAGAGACTCTTCAACTAAATGCTTTTTTCTGCGTTTCCAGTCAAATTATTGGTCAATCTGAAGTTTATTTTACATATTGACAATATATAATGCAGTGCAGTGTTGATTTAAAGAAAATAATCTTGAAATACACCAAGTGAACTAAAATTTTGTGGGTGAAATGGCGGCATGGGGTGACTTCTCTTCCACCCCAATGCCTTCTCTTCTCCCTTCTCCTCCATCCCCACTTCCTTCTCTTCTCCCTTCTTCTCCTCCACCTCCCACTTCAAATTCACACCAGCATCATCATCCAGGAGCCTTCTACATACACACCTCAAAGTAAGTGTACTTTACTGCATTTTTTTTTTACTTTAGGTAATTTTCGGTGAGCTGGAACCGATTAATGGTTTTGGTTAAAAAAAATTTCGGTTAACGAACAACCTTCTGGAACAAATTGTGTTCGTTAACCGAGGGACCACTGTATCTTCTACGCACATGAGTAACATGAAGCAGTTGATGTTAATTTATTCTGGTAGTCCTCAAAAAGGTTGCCACACAATGGACTGCAGACAATTATGTTGGACGTTGATAAACCATCATGTGCTGCAATGTTGAGGCATTTTGTTTTTGTGAATACCCAACTGTAGGTTCTTGTTATGACATTCTTAAGTTGGGAAGCTTGTGAAGATGCAGATGTAGAAGTAAAGGAAAAACACTGAAAGTAGAAACAAGATGAAATGAAGAATAGTGTTCATATTTGAGAATATTTGGCAGACAACCCAAGTGTGTGTGGTGTGTAAATTTTATGTAATATTTTGGGTGACTGCTTGTTGAATTGAACATGGGTACTGTAAATGGTTTCTTTCCCATCTGCTTTGAGCCAGAATTAATTACAGTTAAACTTCCATATAACGGCCTCTTCTCTCCATATAATCCGTTAGATGGGGGTTCATATTTAACATACCTTTGATATAACAGCCATTCATCTCTATATTGTTCGTTAAATGGACTCTTCATATCTAACGGATCCTCGATATACCTGTAATGGACTTTCCTCTCCATACAGTCCTTTGAATAGAGGTTTTACTGTACTTTATATGATCTTTTAGACCCTGAGATGATGACCTGCTGCGTAGTGGCTCACTATTTATGAGACTACGGGCAAGTTCTGAATCATTTTTCTTTATCTAGCATTGCTTAAGAAACATGATGTAAATTGATAAGTAGGTTGTGTTCTGGGATAGTGGTTAATTTAGCCAGTGCAGTTCTTAGTGTGTATGGTCTTCCTGGACAAAGGCGCTTTATAAGGTTGGGTTTATTGTGTAGGCAACATTTGAGCTTTGAACAAATCTGCCTAGATGGCCCAAGGACAATTCATCCTTAGTCACTGGTACTTTTCTTACCCATTGGAGGTGAACTATTTTATTTAGAATTGCTAAGTATGTTAACAGTGTAATCCACAGTAGCCAAAGTCCTGTTCTAATTTTAATATTATTTTAGTACTGTATATGTTGCGAATATAATCCATCATTCGTTAATTTGGTTAGAAATTCCTGTTAATTTCTTCTGTTGTTGTCCCAGGAAAATGAAGGCGACATGCCCCCGTACTTCAAATTTCTGACGGTTCTTGCTTTGAAAGTTTTCCTGCGTGAGGAAGTGGATGTCGCAGTGCTGGAGGTGGGCATCGGGGGAGAGTACGACAGTACTAATGTTGTCCGGTAAGATTTAGATTAAAGGAAAATGTTGATGCTTTTGTACCATATTCCATTATTTGTTGAAGGTTGTTTACTACTATCTTTCACTGCATTAGAGTTGACAGAGTGTTTGAGGTCCATTCATATTGTGTGTGTGTGTGTCTGCTGATTACAGTATATGTTTGTTCTTTTAATATTTCAACATAACCTGAAAAAATAAATGGAATGGGTTTGAGTTTGAAAGGAAAAACACTGAACTCTTAAAAAATTGTGAAAAAAATCAGCATAGTTTTCTGTTTCAAAGGAGAAACACAAAACTCCTGAGACAAATGAAGGTTCTAGAACTTCTGATTAATGATGCAATAGAATAGAATTATATAAAAAAATCATAGTACAGTACTTTGGATGGAGCAGTTTGTGAATTTGGGATTTTCATGGCTTTTAGAAATACTGTATGGACTGGCCTGAATATGAAGCAACTTTAACCTAATTTTTTATCACCTATTCTTGAGGTAATGAATGCCATGACACATTATGTTCATATAACCATTCAACTGTAAAATCACAAGGCTTATTCTGTATAAATTTTTTTATCCTTAATGAAATTGTTTTGGTCTTGACACACAAAAGTGAATAAAGAATTGCCAGGTATTCCATTATTATTTGACACCAGATTGTTAGTTACCAAATGACTTACTGGTGAATTTTCTGATTGGCAAACCACCCTGTAGAGTTATCCTTTTTCTGCACTGTATATTTATTACAGTTTTACCAATTTGGACAATACAATACATGATACAGTACTCAGGATATTAATGGGAACAGCAGCACTTGACGTCACAGGGTACGTTGATTATTAAAAGATTATCGTACACTCACCATAGACACACAGTATATATTTATAACTCTTACCTTCTTTGTATTCCCTTTAAAAATTTAATCTCGGTTATTTTTCTGTGTAGGAAGCCTGTGGTATGTGGCGTGACGACCCTAGATATAGACCACACGTCAGTCTTGGGCAAAACCATCGAGTCAATTGCCTGGCATAAAGCAGGTATCATGAAGCCTGGGGTGCCTACGTTTACCTTGAACCAGCAGTTGATCTCCTCCATGCCTGTGTTGATTGAGAGGTCCAAGGAGAAGAAGGTACCGACGTTCTGGTTATGTAAATGATTTGTTTTTAATTTAAAATAGTTTAAGGTTAGGTTAGGTTTATACGTTAGATAGGTTATAAAGTACATAAAGATTGGTTAGGTTAGGTTTTACTAGAGAATGGTAACAAAACATGGTCAGGTTTGACTTTAAAGATAGGTTTGGCATTGATGGTTAAATGGGTAACTCCTTAATTAACATTTTCAATACATTCTTCTGACATACCCACATGTAATGGATGGTTGCAGTGTGAATTGTATGAGGTGCCTCCCCTTGAGAGCTATGGCTGGGGCAATCGACCATTACAGCTGGGTCTGGCTGGAAACGTGCAGTACAAGAACGCCTCGCTTGCTCTACAGCTCTCGCAGTATTGGATCAATGCTCAGAGTAAAGGTAATATCTGGATTATTGAGAATCGGTGTTGTGTGTTTGCTTTGTTCAGTGTATATATCTCTCACTGTTCCTACCTTTAACACCCTCATAATAGACTGTAATGGTTGATATGTCGTTGATTGAATCCCTTTTAAGTTTGCTTTGCTGAATAAGGCTGAGTAACTTAATCTTGAATGTAATTGAACCCAAGTTTTTCATTTGTTTTAATGTTGCCTTGAAGAGTTGACCACCTGTAGGTCATCCCAAATTGTTACACCTCGTTTAATGTATGTGCTGATTGCTGTCTGTCATCACCATATTTCATGTACAGCTTTAATCAAAACTTCACTTAAAATCCCCAGACTGCATTATGTTTCTGTCTCTTAACACATGGATCAAGCTCTTTCCCCCAATGGTTGACCTGCAGTCCTGCATGTGTGGGACAAGCATGGAAGCGTCATCTTTTTTGTGACAGGACTACAGGTCAACCGCTGGCCGAAAGTACGTCATCTATGTGTTATGAATAGAAATTTAATGTTGGCTAGGGATTTTTGGCAAACTTTTGATTATGACTGTACAAGGTCATATGATACTGCAATGCATAGTAACATTCTTGAAAGAAAAAGGTCACTAGCATGCTTTTTGGAGTATTTAAGGGCACAACATGCTGCAACCACCATACTATACTGAGGCTGTGTCCTGCTGTTTAGGAAAAACATAGCTCACAACTTGTTACAATCATCTCTCATAATGTGATGTCTTTTTTATTCTCAAGTCTTTTCACATTAATGCAGAGTGACTAGAAGTGAGACCAAATACACACATACAGTACACAGTTTTCTTTTATAGGTTTTCATTCACTTGTTCTCACTGCTGTACTAGTTGCTTTCATCTGCTATGGTATGACTTGTCCACAAGCTGTTCACCTTTTTTCCAGTTCAATTTTGTAATTTCACCCATTCCTCGATAGTAAAAAGTAGTTTCTGTCTTGTTGGCAGTCTGAAAACATTTGGTGTGTGTGTTTATTGATTCAGTACTCTATATACATTAATGTGTGGCCAACTTCTTCATGCCAGTTTGGAAGTTTGTGTTGTAGCTGCCTCATGAGTGTCATTATTTAACCAGTAGTGATGAAAGAGTTAATTTATTCTTGCTACATAAAGAGTTGAAGTATATAAAAGTACTAATCTCTAAAAGAATGTTATTTATATTTTGAATACATCAGGAGGAAGTAACAAAGTGAAATGCGTCGGCACCCCACACCTGGATCACGCAGGGCTTCAGGTGGCTGCTCCCTTTACTCTCGCTGATGAGGAAGTGTGTGGCCTTAAGTCTGTTGTCTGGCCAGGGAGATCACAGGTCAGTTCAGTATTTTGGTGAGGTTATATCATTAGTTTCTAGAAATAATCTTTTTTTTTTTCTTTATGTAAAGTATTCTCGTACTCGAGGCAACTATTTGTTTTTATTATTTTCTTTTTTGTAAATGTTTCTCATATTGGGAGGCAACTATTATTTTAATTACATTTTGTCATGTCAATTTTATTCATATTTGAGACAATAATCTCTCTTTCTGTTATGGAAACTTTTTTCTCATACTCAAAGTCAGTTCTTGTCTGGTCAGATGAGGTATGTGAGGGTGGATACTTATTGCTACACCATCCAGCATCAAAAGTTCAATAGAAAAACTTGAAATATTACATGTACAGTATGAAGATGCAAGTAAGAAAATAAGTAAGGAAGGTCCAAAGGCACCACCTCCCAGCATTTAGATGGAGTTTCCCTTGCTGTGTGTAATGTGAAGAGAAGGAAAGACAGGTATTATGTGTGTTAGACCAGACACACCTTTCAAAATTCATTGTAAAGAATCGAGATAAAGAAATGTAAACCAAAGATTTTTCTACTTCAGTTTTCCATAACCAAAAAGGCCAAAAAATAGTACATTAATGTAATTTTTTTGATCTGTCACCATAGAACAAAACCAGGCTTTAATAAAGTTCAAAGCTTGGATTGATATAGTACAGTACAGTATTTATAACTAAGAACAAATAAATAAATAAGTTTTTTTTTTCTCAGGTGATGTCTTATGATCCTTTGAAATTTTTCATTGATGGAGCCCACACTTTTGCCAGCATGCAGGCATGTGTTGATTGGTTCACCAAGGCTCTACCTCTTCACACCCCGCATGAGTAAGCTTGGGGTCAGGGTGGGTCCTCTTCTCAGTGTATGAAATCAGGGTATATGTGTGTCTAAACAAGTAATTTTTCTTGACATTCAGTGAAACCCTTGATTTAACAGAGAAAAGTTCGTTATATCAAGGGTCTGTTTGATATGAAACCTTCATCTTATGAACTTATATCAAAGGTCTGTTTGATGTGAAACTCCCATCTAATGTATTATATTGAGAAAGAAGTCCATTATATGGAGGTTTCACTGTATATGTTTAAAGGTGTATAGTACAGTAATGGAGCTTCTCTGTGACTGCATATCTCAAACGTGAAAAAAAAATTCCTTTTCCTAATGGTTCATATATGCATCCTGTGACATTTCCTCACTAGAACAACTCTCCTCGCTCACCTTATTAGTGTCTGCCATGGTCAAGTGGTGGGTCACACTTTCTAGTGGATGATTATTGGGTATAAAACAACTTGTTACTAAATCCCAGTTGGGGATTGTTTTGCCCTCTTGGCCAAAATGTGATCCAGTTACAATGAACATTAACCCAAGTTCTCAGAGGTTTTGTAACAGAGCTGAGGCGACGCTTGGTATGGTGTCCCTCTCTCCTCCCTGGAAGGAATTCTAAGTTAGTGGGAACAGAGCAAATTGTACCAGGCATCTCATACTCAGGGCCTCATGATAGTTAATGACAGGGGGTCTTGTAGGGGGTTATCTGGCATTCAATTATCTCCTTCCCTCACTTATATTTTTTTTTTACTTCATATTTTTCAAGTATTAATGGTATAGTTCTTTACTTTGACTTCTTATCTCTAAAGAATTATCTCCTTGGGTACCTGGGATCTCTCTCTGTGCTGAATAAAACTCTGACATTAGCAAAATAAAACATTGAAAGTGATGTCCATTAGTGAAAGAATTAAGGGACATACAGTAGTTGTTCTTTTTAGACTTTATATTTTAAACTAGGAAGGTAAAGTCCTTTTTAAACCCTTCTCTGTGTGTGGGGGGGGGGGGGGGAAAGCCACAGCTTTGAGGTGACCCTGTTCACAAGAGGTTAAGGATACACTGTATTATAGCTATAGAGGAATAAAGGGACACTTCTCTGACAACTTAACACAAAAGTAGGTAAGAGGTACAGTAGTCCTTTTTATGTCATACGTAAAAGAATGTTGTTTCCCAGCTCTCTCGGTTATTGCTAACTTGAATTCCTTGTGTATTTTTTTTTATTAGTTTACAGTATACCCTTGCCTTTCACGAGTTTGTGATTTGTAATTTCGACGATTTGCGGTAAGCAGATGGTGGCTTGCTTGCAAGCCTTTTCCCATAGTACAGTGAGTCACCCTACGCAGCATCTCGTGTTGTACTCTCAAAACTTTAGTGTTTCTGTATGAAATGGCCCCTAAAAGACTGCCTAATGTCAGTGCTAGTGGAGTGAAATGTAAAAGGCAGAAGTCAGTGATGACCCTGACAAAGGAAGTTTTATTATTAGATAAGTGAAAAGAGGGGATGAGTGCTGCCACAGCTGGTCAGTTGTTTGGTATAGGTATACAGTGAACCCTCACTTTACGCGGTCAATTGAACCCACGGCGGCCCGCGTAAAGTGAACAACATAACATATGGGATTAATTGAAATAGAGACCCGGCCGACCCCCAAACTCTACTTTTTCAGACACAATACCTACGTTGTAAAAATAACTTCTTAATTTTATGATGGTATGCACACGCAATTACTAATTAAGAGAAATATCAATAATATTAGGTTTTTTAACACTTACATCAGTAGAAAAGATGGCTGGGCACACGGGGATGGGGGGGGCTGGATCCGAGGCAGAGGGCAGATTATTGGCCCTCACCTGTATCACTTGTATCAATTGTATCACTATCCACCACAGAGGCTTGCAGGGCCTCTTTGTCAAACCCCTCAAAGTCCATACAAGTCCATATCCTCACTATCATTATCACTATCAATGACTTGGGCCGGCTGTGGTGGGTGGCGGGTGAAGAACTCGGTAATGTTTTGATGACTGGGCGACCTTGTGCGTACCCTGCTCGCGCCGCTCTCCGCGTAAAAGGGTACACACACCGCGGAAAGTGAGCATTCTGTGTTCGGCAGGGTACCGCGTAAACGTGGAAACGCGTAAAATGGGACCGCGTAAAGCGAGGGTTGACTGTACAGTAGTGCACTAAGGTAGTATAAGTTGCCAATTCTTGGAACCTATCTCTCGCGAATGGCAAGGGTCTACTGTACATGTCCTTTAGAATCTTCGTATGTTTATTCAACCAGTTGTATTCTTTAAATTTTATTATTATTTGGGAAGATTTTTTAAAAGTCAAAGTTTCAAAGTAGTGATGTGGGTCTACAGTATAGGAAGTGCTTGCACACATACACTTCATAAAGTACCTTTATGGGGGGCCAATTAATTTTAAAATGAATACTGCCATTGCTGTCAAATCAGTAGCAATCATTTTTCCGTTGTGTCATCTCGTCTTATGACAGTGATTCCCAACCTTTACCGTTCTGTGGCCCCCCCGGACAAAATATGATAACCTCTGCGGCCCCCATCTACTTCTTTCTTCGAAGCAAACAAAGCAATGTTGCTCAAATGAGCTTGCTGGATTTTAGATTTTAATATTTTACTGTTATTGGTACCAGTAGTTACAGGGAGAGCATAAAATTTAAGTGCCACACAAGAAAACTGTATGAAAAGAATCCAAGTCATGGATATGTGAAAAATCTAAACCTCGTGTGTCTGGAGAAAATACAGTACTCTGTACAGTATATTACAATCTCCAAAATAAACTCAACTTAACAACACCTCGGGTAATAAAAACTAAGGACGTGATGCACGCACATAAAATTTACACTCATGTAAAAAAAAGAAATACAAAAATTAATTAAAACTCAGTGGTATGGCTGAAATTGCATTTTTTGTCACCAATTAGGGTATCTGTGGTGGAGTCGCAGTCAGGGCACAGCGGAGGTCATCTTCCACGTGGAGCCAATTACACTGTTTTGATTTGAAGATCAACAGCATGGAAAACCCGCTTTGCAGAGATTGGAAGACAAAAATGGCAGAAATCCCCGGATATCCATTTTTTGATACTGTATTAGGGTAGCGACTCATTTCCACCCAAAACTCCGTCAAGCTCTTCTTTTCAAATTTGTCTATGGCAAAATTAATTGTTTTGGAGTTCCAGGAATACGTCGTGCATTGCCTCTGGTATGTTCTCCACACGAAAGTTGACAGAAAAATAATTTTTCAAAATTTTTGCCCCATTGTTGTCTAAATCGGGAAAATACTTCACTGATGAAATTCTATCTCCAGTAACTCTAGATGCTCAAGTATATTGCTTTTCAGTATACAGGATCAAGCAAGTATTGTGTACTACCATACCATTGAAGTCTTATTTAAATTTTATTGTTGATAAGCAGCATTAGATCATATGGTTTCAATTCTGGCTCTCTGCTGTGATGGTCAAGCCTTTTTTAATTTTATTATGAACTTACATGGCTCAAATTACCCCATGGCCTCCAGGTTGGGAACCACTGGTTCTTACACAAAGTCGTAAAGATACTTTATGGAGTGAGTGTACACTAAATAGTTATCAAGATTCAAAGAGGCTTATTAACAAATCCGGTCATATATGCAGAGTAATAAGTAAAATGTATTGATGCCATATAGTATTGTCAAGAAGCATTTTTTTTATTAAGAAAAAGATAAGATCTTGAATTGGTGTTCTCGAAATCTTTCCTTTTTATATTTTATATCAGCGGAGGGAAGACTTACCGTGTGCTCATGTTCAACTCGACTGGTGATCGTGATCCTACGATGTTACTCCAGTGTCTGGCCTCTTGCAACTTCGACTTGACTGTGTTCACAACCAACCTCGTGACTACCTCAATGAGTGCCTCCTCTGGTGAGTTACTGATGATACACTATACAGGTATATCGTGAGTGACTGATCAACTAGTGTGACCAGAGTTAGTCCTTGGCTCCTCTCGGTGAATTAGCAGTCACTTTATATGCTCTCCACATAATGTCTTAAATTAAAAACAGATTTTTATTGAATAATTATTCGTTACTGATTTATTATAACACAGAGGAGGTTGCTAAGGAGGTGTGTGTGAGGCAGCATGGAAATGAAATGTAGGAAGAGGGGAAAAGCATATGGGAATAATGACCTTAAGACATCAATGATCAACAAAGTACAGTACAGCAGTTGAGAAGGTGTCTTGTTGCAGATAATGAGAAGT
Source organism: Homarus gammarus (assembly GCA_958450375.1). Taxonomy (NCBI): domain Eukaryota; kingdom Metazoa; phylum Arthropoda; class Malacostraca; order Decapoda; family Nephropidae; genus Homarus; species Homarus gammarus. The sequence goes on from CAUDMG010003988.1 coordinate 419,292, forward strand.
GAAAGATGGAGGAGGAACTATAGTAGCTTGAAGAGTGCTGAACTGACTGTGGGTAGAATAGGTATTTTTTTATTTCTCTTTATTTTTTATTTTCAGATCAGACAAACTACACAATCTCCCCCGACGAGATGCACTTGAGGTGTGTACGTCAGAGGAACACCTGGATCAAACTGGTGAGGAAGCTTAAGAACTGGGAGGCTTACCAGGAGTGTGTCCCTCAGGAGAACACCACTAGGGCATACAATCCTCAGGGGAGTCAGAGTGATCCTCCCAGTGCTCATGAAGATAATCTGAATCTAACGACTAGCTTACCGGCAACGGACGTTCCTAGCATAATATTTCCGTGTATCCGCGACGCTCTGCTGTGGTTGTCGTGTGGGCGTAATCAAAGTCTCAGAGGAGAGATATCAGTGCCACCTGCTATTCCCCCTCCCCCACAGCTACAAGAAGCTACACAGATACAGGTTCGTGAATTTCCACACATGAAGTAAAATGGTGTTGTGTTTAATTTGTGCTGTCTTGAAGGTCACTGATGTGAGCTTGTGACATTGGGTTATTTTATTTATGGGGAAATCAAATTTGTGATTGAAAATGGAGTGGAGGAGCCATCTGTAATCTAGGAATTAAAAATTGTCATGATGGGAGGATATTGTCTTCAAATAAGGGATATTCTTGTAGGATTTGAGGATAACTTAAGCTTAACGTATTGTGTAGTGAAATTTGTTAGACACTCAAAGGTTCTTATTATAGAATATTTTGCAAGGTCCTGCATTGGTGTATAAAAGTGTGTGCTAACTAGTATGGATATTCCTATCTTTACATATCATATAGATTCTGTATTTGAAATACTGTATAGTATTTTAAAGGTATGCAGTAGTGTTAATTTAGATTAGATATTGTGTGTATTTCATTCTTTTGATTAATATCTTCCTCTTTTCAATATCTTTACAGGTGTTAGTGACAGGTTCACTCCATCTAGTAGGAGGGGTGTTGGGGCTGATAGATCCTGGGTTGTCGTGTGCCACACACACCCGCACTTCTTGCAGCAAGCCGCCGTCGCTCACAGACCTTGTCCTCAACAACTACGTCCAGTGTTCCTCACCCGGCACCCCTTGACAACCTTAACACCTGACAAAATAATCCTGCATTTGCTCAGCTGGATCTTCAAACAGTGTTGTCCAGTAACTATCGCACAATATTTGCAATGTAGATGAGAAAAAGACGTGTGAATTGTATTTTTAAAGAAACGTTCTTCATGCATATGGTGTATGCACAAGCACTTACAGTATATACATATATACAGTGATCCCTCGGTTAACGAGCGCCTCGGTTAACGATTTACCTTCCATAAGAGTCTTAACTTCGGTTAACGAGCAATCCCTCGATTAACGAGTTTTTTACGAGCCACCTCAACATGTTTTCGCTTGCATTTGGCGGTGCACCAGCTGTAGTATTAGTCCTCCAATACAGTAATTGGTTTTAGGGCTTAAATTCCCTACTATTTTAGTAAATATCAAGATGTTTATACTATTCAATACTTTTAAAAGGTTAATATTAAATTTTTTATTCATTTTAACAATTATTGAACATAATTGAAGGTAAGGAAACTAGTTTCATGCACGCCATCCAGCCTGGCAACACACCAAACAGGCGCCAGTCTCTCTGTCTTCAGTGGAGGAAACATCTTGCTTTTTTTTTTTTTTTTTTTTTTTTTTAAGGGGATTAGCCCACCTGGGCACAGGTCACTGACCCACATCACGGCCTGGGGGGCGAAAATCTAATAATAATAATAATAGTAATTCATAGTAAATAAAATTTATAATAAAATGTCAAATAAAATAATAATAACAATAATAATAATAATAACACTGTAATAATGATAATAAAGAAAAAATAATAATAATCAACAGTGAGAAACGCTATATGTACAGCATGTTGTCTTGTCAATAGTAAGAGAAACAATTGAGATCCTGCAATTGTGTGTAAATGAGGCAGAAAGACAGATTAGCAACCTGGGACTTGGTCACAATATTCGTGATGCCAGGTGGTAGTACCTCCCTGTTTGATAGCTGCCTACTACCTCTCTTCAACTAAATGCTTTTTTTCTGTGTTTCCAAGCAAATTATTGGTCAATCTGAAGTTTATTTTACATATTGACAATATATAATGCATTGCAGTGCTGATTTAAAGAAAATAATCTTGAATTACACCAAGTGAACTAAAATTTCATGGCTGAAATGGCGGCATGGGGTGACTTCTCTTCCACCCCAATGCCTTCTCTTCTCCCTTCTCTTCCACCCCCATTCTAATTCCCATCATCATCCAGGAGCCTTCTACATGCACACCTCAAAGTAAGTGTACTTTACTGCATTTATATTTAGTTTGTTTGTAATTTTCGGTGAGTTGGAACCAATTACCCAAAAACCCATTGAAACAGTGGTTTCGGTTTACGAATTTTTCGGCTAACGAGCAGCCTTCTAGAACGAATTGTGCTCGTTAACCGAGGGACCACTGTACTTGGGTCATCCAGGCTTTCTTGTTACTGCTATAAAACACTGGCAGTGTGTGCTTGCTGACATGTTTAAAAGCCCTGGGGTTCTCTGAATGATAGATCATGAAGGGCTTTTTCTTGAAACCAGCTACATTCCCCCCAACAGAAGTGTAATTCGGTCCTTGAATGCCTTGAATCCTGACATTGTTTTCGCCTCTATGGATGTATTTCCGTTCAGGCATGCGCTTCCATTATAATGCAGTTTCATCCACATTGAATATTTGCTCAGGCAAATAATTTCCTTCCATGATGACACTATCTAGCTCCTCCTTAAAAGCTTCAGCAGCAACAATATCAGCACTAGCTGCCTCTCCGCTCACCTTAACATTATGCAATCTGTAGCGGTTCTTAAATCTGTTAAGCCACCCATGACTTGCTGTGAAGGTTTGCTCGCACTCATCTCCTGCCTGCTCCTTCAGGCTTTTGAAAAGGCTTCTTGCCTTAGCCTGTAGGGTTAGAAGGCTTAAAGGTACACACTTTAGTATCTGGTCTTCCATCCATATCACAAGTAATTTTTCCATCTCATGAATGGGACCTTGTCTTTTCTTCGTTATTATAATTCCCTTTATAGGTGCTGATCCTTTCACTACCTCACAAATACGTTCCTTGTCCTTCAAAATAGTAGATATGGTCGAGTGCGAGAAGCCTAGGTTGTGTGAAATTGTTGCTTCAGTTTTTCCATTTTCATACTGCATTATTATCTTCATTTTCGTCTCAAAAGTAATTGACTGTCTCCTTTTCTTCTGAGCAGCACTCTCACTTGTACGCTTTCCAGTCTTTATAAAGTCAATTAAATATAAAAATAATGTCGGTACACAGCGCGATTAGTTGCGGATACAACGACATCCAAACACCAAGTAAGCGCTCTATGGCATGGGTGCTGTACCCATGCGGTGACCCAAGCCACGCGATGCTCTCGTATGGGACGGAAACGTTTCAGTACATGTATAGAAAATGCGCATGTCATTTGATAAAAAAATTTGGTACCGACTGCGGCTGTCGTATGTGCGGATGGTCGTTACGGACTGAGGCAGGTCGTAAGTCGGGGAGGAGCTGTATATTGCCACATTAATACCCCTCATACAGTCACCTTTGGCTGAGTTTCCTGACATGCTATTGGCACTTTTTTTTTATTACATTTTATTATTGTTGCTGTGTTAAGACAGTAAACGAATAACAAATATAATGCACAAATGTCACGACTGTACCAGAAAGAATTATACTGCATCATCCCCGTTCCCTAAATACTTGACCCCTAACACAGAGATACTTGGGAATGCCTTCTCCTGTACCTGGCTTGACAACCTAGTGATTTATTGGACTTGCAGGAGGCTAATGTCATGAATCGGTTCAGGAAGACCTATTTTTTTTAGCCAAGCTGAAACGAGGACTGAATACTCCTTCCTCCCTGTGGGTTTAACATTGTCCAACTGTAGTTTAAATCCAAGATGGTTAATGATGAACAAGCCAGAGCCACAATATGCAAGCAGCTGTGCACCAACACACTGATTTTAGTCCTCAACTTTCAATGTTAACCTGCAACTTCCATGTCTCTCTCTGAGGGGAAGAGTTGTACTAATTCTTTTAATTAATTCAGTATAGTACCAGCCATCAGTGTTGTAAGTTAAGCTGGGATATAACCTCTGAGACTTCATGACCACAAGTTTTCATGTGGTGACTTTTTTTTTTTTTTTTTTTTACTTTACTGTTGCAAGATTTCAGGATAAATTCTTGTTGTTGCTTGTAAGAGCGAAGACAAATTTAGGTAGACTAATGTAGATGTGCATCGCTGCCATCTTTTGAAACATACCAGTGGTAGGAATGTTTAACTTATGGGTTGATGACCTGTGCTAGGGTGGGCTAATCCCCAAAAATAAAAATAAAAATAAAATAAAATAAAAAATAAAATAAATAATAAAATAAAAAAAAGCGACAAATTATCCGAGTCTTGTGTCTCGAAAGACTAGATGGCCCAACAAGGTCCTGCTGTGATACGAAATCTTGGTGATGCAGCAGAAGACAGCTTGATGACCTGCTTAATTACCATTGTTACATGTGCTCACAAGTATCCAGATGTTTGAATGACAAATACCGTTTTATGAATTGAAGAAAACCATGTTTAAACTTCAGAATATTACTCTTCTGTAAACATCAAGTAAAAGACGATACCTGTACAAGAAAATAAGCAAGGTTCTAGTTTTCAAGGCCTTGGCAGTTCCAATAGGCTAACTGTAAGGCCACACATCCTCAAGTTACCTTTCTGTGCCCTCGTCAGGGACATAAGGGTTGACCTGTCCGTCCATCTTGTCAGACACTGGAATCATCAGTAAGGGACATCAACTCTTCTGAGACTTTGCCAAGTATCATGGAGTGATGATGATGAAGATAGACAAACTTTACGTAGTATGGGTCGTGTTGGATGATGTTTTTCAACTTTTATCATTTGGGGAAATCGGTTGTGGGAGTCTTACCAGTTTTACAGACACCTAGTTTAAATAAGCCAATAAAAATATGTGAGAATCATATCCATTTTTAACTTTCACAGAGTACTACTAACGCTTCCAGGTTTAGGATGGATGTAGGGAAGTACAAATGGCAGGGTAGAAACTTGACCTTCCCTTATGTCTTAACAGAAAACACAACATTTGGGTTATTACTGAAAATCACTAGTGAAAAAATTTATTACATTTTTAACATGGACGAATTTGCATAATATAATATAAATGCCTCTTAGTACTTTGTTGTAATGTACAATAGTTGCCATTTTATTTTCAATAAAACTGTTTTATGAGAATTGTTGTTTATTCTCCAGACATGATTAGACAGTTCAGTTGACCACACACGAGAGGAACTGATGTGGGAAGCAAGTGGTGTGGTGCTCCTCCTCCTCTTGGACCAATTCATTAGCCACTTTCACTTCAGCTTCACTAGATACTCGATCATTTCACTGTAGCACAACTAGATACCTGTGTTACTTTCACTTTAGAACCACAAGCTAATCTGTGATAATTTTATTTCAACATAATGTCAAATGCAGCTTTCACTTCAGCACCCCTAGGTGAGATGAAACATTGCAATGCAGATAATTTGCAATGTGACCTTTAATATTGTATCTTTGAATGTTTCGATAACATTTCTGAGTTTAATTTGGTCGGGTAACTTTTTCCAGTCTATTATAGCTGTAGAAAAGAATGTGTTTTTGCCTGACTGTGGACACCAGGTACTATAAAACTGTTCAATTCCTTACAAAGTTTGTTGTTTGATACTCTGGGTACAGTTTGTTGAAAATCCTAAAAGTGTGATTCAGCCCCAGTTGCTTCACTCTTATCCATCACACTTAGCATGTTCAGTGATTGTAGGAGTTTGTGACCAATGTGATTGTTTGCTTTCATGTTAAGAATGAATCTGAACATCTTGTTTTTAATAATATGTAGCTTGGTTTTTAGAATCTGGTTTATTGCAGAGTACCATGATGAGCAGGAATAATCTAAGTTACATTGCATGAGCGCCAAGGAAAGGTTTCTACGGGCATCAGGTGAGAAGCATTTAGCATTTCTACTCTATAAAGAAATTTTATCCTGGCATTGCTTTTATTTTGTGCATTATCTATGATTACTTCCTCAGATGAGAAAGAGTTAAGGATTAGCCCAAGGTATTTCACTAAAGTAACAGTTGAGATGGTTCATTCCCACATACTACAATGAATTTGTTTACTCATTAGAGTTTTCTGTTTGATCCAAATAATATTGCTTCAGTCTTTCTTGAACCATGACAGTGTGATTGGGGTCAACCTGCTTCTGGCCCCAAGTGCTGACAAGATAATGGTGTTGAGGTCATGGGTTAGCCTGTCAGGTCATATACAACAGGCTAGACTCAGTAAGTCTCTTCAGTTTTGATCACACTGTTTTGTGAACTTTGTAAATATACTTCATTGCAAGACTTCAGATCATAAGGTAATTAACATTGATGCTAGTTCTGTAAAAAGTTTTTTTTTTAATTAATGTTTTTGATATGGTTATGGTCAGAGGCATATTACTTGGTGAATTTTTCTTCGGGGCCATTCTTACTGATCACTTGTTGAAATTCAAATTTTCAGTTCCAAAATGTCTAAATTATAAACTATTCAATTTTGCATAAAAATTAACTAAAGACCAATAGTTTGTACAGGGGTATTTATTTTTTATTACTGTACAGTATATCTAAAACTTGTTATTAAAAAGATTAAGGTATACCGTAGTCACACTATCATGTTTCATCAATCAAAATCGTTGAAACTGTTTCATCAACAGACATTAAATTAGCAATTGACCCAGTGGTCGTACATGCAAAAGATCCATTTTACAGACTTGCTAACCGTTTCAGCAACCAAAATAAGCAATGGAATCCATGTGCATGACAGCAGTGGCTATCACTGCTTTAATAACATGTGCAGTTCAATTAGATTAGGTTAAACACCAAAAAAAAAAATGCATGTGGGTACCTTCCTGGCTGGCAAGAAGAGAGAGCAGGTGTGTGTACCATAATTTAGTGTAATACCCTGTACTGTAAGTCGGCCTGGAAGACCCTCAATCATTCTATGACTTTCATGGCATGAGGAAGGCCAAGTTTCAGGAATTACTATGCTTAGTGATGTCATTCATAGCCAAGAATCCATTTTTAATTGGAGAATGTAGGGTTGAAGATCAGATTCCTTTGTCGCTGTCTCATCTCAAATGAGGTCTCGTCGTGATTCCTATTTTTGCAATACAGATACAGTACAGGTAGTCGTCGACTTACGACCTAGATTGGTTACGGCCGACCGGTCGTAAGTTGATCTGGTCGTAAGTCGGCCTGTGTTATAATTACCTTACGTATATTATACTGTAATGTGTAATGATAATATAATCATCTTTAAGTCATATTTTATCAACATTTTCTTTGTTCATTATTGTTACGGTCGTCAGGTTTAAGTAAATCACTGCATACTACAGTACAATTGGTTTATTATTTACACTGGGGCTGGGGCCAAAACTGTCGTACCGCCGGTCGTAAAGTCGAACAGACGTAAGTCGCATAGGTCGTAAGTCGACGACTACCTGTACTTTAATAATTTTAGCTCGCATTTCATACATGTAATAAAGAAAAAAAAATTAAAACCAAGACAAATTTTAGGCATAAATGAGGATAATTTATTTAGGATATATATAGTAGTTCTTCGCCAACTGCCGGGAGAGGGGGGGGGGGGATGTTCCTGAAAAACCCTGTGGCTGGCAAATCCGTGGTTGGCAAGGCTGAAGGTTTCTGGGAAGTAGGGGGTTAGGTTCCATGGCTGCAAATAGTATACTTGTTAAAGCCTCACTAATTGCTTGTTTCTTCACCAAACAATATCTGTATTGTAAATTTAATTAAATTTGAATCAAATACAGTACATGTACAGTACATATAAAATAGCTTAATATAAATTAAATAGTAATAAAGTAAATATAAATTTTACATCGCCATGGAGATGGCATGTTGCTATTAAATAAGAAAAATGAAGAGCATGGGTGTGTATGTGTGTGAAGTGAATGTGTGTGTAGACTTAACATGTTGTCAAGCTAGATTGTACCTATAGCTACATCCCTCCAACTCTCCCCCGACAAGGCCAAGATGTGAGCTATATTATAGTAAGCAGTGGCATTTCTAGCCTTCAGAAAGTGGGGGGGCCACTTTGGGGCCAAGGTAAATGTTGGGGGGGGGGGGGGGCAAAACCAAACCTGTGTACAACTTGCAAGATGCAGTTTTTGGCATTATTAAACCATTTTGATTGACAAATGTGAAGTGGCGTCTTTCATGACGCCAGCCTAAAATAATCGGCATATGGCAGTATAATGGTAACGCTCTTATTCCACTAATCATGATTCATTGGAGTATTGACACACTTGAACATACTGTATCTCTAAAACTGTATTATTGCTCACATAGTCACATAAAGGGCGGGTGTACCACATAACAAACATTGAAAAATATAGCAAGTGTCTTTACAATTTATGTACATACATCAGCAAAAAAATGAATGATCTCACGCTTCACACATAATAGAGATTATGGAGACAACGTTTACATTTTCAGACATGGGCGCCGCATGCAACTGTTACATTATACCCAATGGCAAATGGCAATGGTGCAGTTTCAGTTCACACGGTACTGTGACGGTAGCAGTATATTCAGTGCAACTTAATCCAACGATTATTATGTCGGCATGTCGGCTGCCAAACTCATCGACAAAACAATCTAAATCAATTCCCTCAGCGTGTGCACTTTCAATCGATAGAAGTGCGATGTTACTCAGTCTGTCACTGGACATGGAATTTCTTAGGAATGTTTTCACTAATTTCATTTTCGAAAAGCTTCTCTCGCATGAAGCACTGGTAACAGGGAGAGTTACAGCTATCAACAGTAATTTATACAAACAGTCAAATGCAGCCTTATAAGGGCATATAAATGACATAAATTGCACGAGCGATGAAGGTTGTTTGTGTTCCTTCACGAGCAATTTCTTCACCAGAGGCATCTCATGTTGTGAGTCACTTTGATTGACTGAGTATGTAACTGCAAATGCCTTCAAATCTTCTTCAGACAAGAATGTCTGTCCTTCCGGACAAAGAGCTGAAATCCCACAAAAAATTACACAGGAATCAGTGGAGAAACGCCTGTCTAATTCACTAATCAAACAGTCTAGGACTTCATAGAAGATGCCAATGTGCACATGACTCACGTCAGATCTTTGACCGGTCGTCTCCAGCACAATGAATTCATCATTCTGTCGAGGTTTTCTGGTTCGCTTTCGTGTCTTTGTTGGTGAAATCCTGCATTTCTCACAGAGCTCATCAATCTTCTCGGAGTAATGCTCACTCAAGTTACAGTGGTGTTTATCAGTTTCGGCGACAAATTCGACAATTACTGTCAGTCTGTCACCCTCCTCAGTGGAAATACAGAGTGGTAATGTTCATCACCGACAAGGCAGTTTGTTTATATACACCGTGATGTGACCCCACCCCGCATATCTGCACCCTTCCAATTCCTGCCCTCCGGGCCTCAGCTCACCTCACCCATGCCTGCATCTGGCGTGCGGTGCGCCCATTGCCTGAGTCACTTGACTCACTTCCTGGTTTTGGGAATGTTTTTGGAATTACAATTTTGAGAATAAAAAGTGGGGGGGCCAGCCCAAAATCTCGGGGGCCATGGCCCCCCCCCTGGCCCCCTCGTAGAATTGCCCGATAGTAAGCCCTTGCTATTCGCTTGGGTTAGGTTCCAAGGAATGGCCCGAATTGGCAAACTTATGAATAGCAACTTACACTACCTCAGTGCACTACTGTATACCTATAGTGTGTATGAGAAACTTAAGTCGCCAATACTACAGCTGCTCCCTGACTTACGACGGGGTTAGGGACCCAAATCCAGGTCGTAAGTTAAAAATGTTTAAATAATATATAGAAAATAGAAGACACATCAAGACGTATCGATGCCTAACCTAACCATCATCACTACCACTACTATTACCACTAACACACACACACACACCCACCCACCTATACTCACTTTATTATTATACACTTTTTCTTCTCAACACCACAAAACTCACTTTTAAGCTTGCCAGCCATTTTAAAGTGAATTACAAACGAAATTTTTTTCAGTACACAGCGCAATCACTGACTTTGGGACTCGAAAATACGTAATTTGACAAAATTTTGGTACGACTGAGGCGATCATATGTCAGGTAACCTAACCTAACTTTTTTTTAGTTAGATTAGGTTACCTGACCTAGCAGGCCACATCCTAACCTCCTTACCTAACTAAAAAAAAAGTGATTTGCCCCGAAGATAAATTTCAGAATCATCTAAAACAGCAAGAAAACTAGCGACAAAAAATTATTTTTCTTGTGAAAAAGATGATGGGTGGTTCACAAAAAATATCCAAAAGGGCATGGCTGGAAATCACCATGAGAGTCAATGCTGCATTTCCTGGTGTGGTGAGGTTAGTGGCAGAGTGTGAGACACGCTGATTCTCATTACTGTATTGCCCAAGTCAAGAAAGAAGATCCCTGCTATAAAGAGGGAATGCAAACAATATATTCACACTTTATTTAATATATACGTACACACTATATTCATTAAATACATCTCTCCTTTCCCGACAAATCCGTTGCCGCCGTGATGTTGTTGTTGGTTCGCCATGGTATCAACTAACAGACGACTATTACGGGACTTAAAAGTGCTCCCGAGGTCTTTTAACTTAACAGTACTATTGAGGCCCTTAAAAGTTTTGTGTATGTACTATTAGTGCATAACAGGAAAATGTCAGCCCTTATCAACTGTTTGTTAGCACTTAAAAGTTTTGTGTATACCGGCCCTGGTTACTGAAGCATAGGGAGATCATCAGGATCACTGTTGGAAGATGATGCAGTGGTGGTTGGTGGTTTGTGGCTGGGAGGAGGGTGGTGGAACGGCGGCAGCAACTGACTGAGTGTGGGAGGGAGACAAATCAGCTGAATGAATGGCTGGTTAGTTCTTGAAAAACATAGTGATTAGTAGTTGTTTCCTCCTGGCTTTGAGGTCTTTAAGCATTTCTTGGTAGGGAACCAATGCCTGGTTGATTTCTTGGACCAAACAACCAACCAGCTGCAGCAGCACTCATCCCCTCCTTTAACTTGTCTAATAATTCAGTTTTCTTTGTCAGGGTCGTCACTGACTTCTGCCTTTTACATTTCACTCCACTTGCATCACTAGCACTGACACTAGGCAGCGACTTACGGGCCATTTTCACACAGAAACACTAAAAGTTTTGAGAGTAAAACACAAGAGATACTGCGTCCCAGACAATGGTTGAGTGCGAACAGAGGGAGAGGAGATGCTGCGGGTGCGTGGGGTGACTTGCTGCGCTGTGGGAGAGGCTCACAAGCTAGCCACCATAACCACTATCTGCTTATCACAAATTGTCGAAATTGCGAATTGCAAAGGTTTACTGTATAGGTATTGTTATTTCTCAACTCATATTTCTGGTAGATATATACTATTTTCTTAAAAAAATTTTTTTACTCTGTTAAATGCACACACAATTGTTTGTTCATATGGAATGTGCAATAAAATAAAATAATATGATCATAAGGTCAACAACTTAACGAGAATAAACATTTCTTCATGCGCGGGAATTAGCACATGATCAGAGGAGGGGGTGGGAGATGGTGCTCCTGTCTCCCATGTCCTTAGTGAAGTGATTGCAAGAAACAATGCAGTATTTTTTCTTTTACTTTATTTATTTCTTACATTTAGAAAGGAATAGACAGCGGAGGGATAAATACGCCACGCTTATCTGCGGATACATAAAACTAAATGTTGCATTTGGGGAAATGGTATAGAGTGAAAACCGTGGATACATGGAATCTGCAGTTGGTGAGGGTCTATATTCTGAAATCATATATTAAAATTTCATCTGAATTGACAATTTTCGAACGGTGAGAACTGTTGTTGACTAGTCTGAGCGTCAACTGCCGCTGCAGTGACTGATTGTTGTCTCTTGACAGATAAATTTGCTGGAATTGTTGATTTCCCATCAATATTTGGTGTGTGTGGCTGTGCTTTTATACACATATTAGATTATTCTTATTATTTTTATAGGCAGTTCACTATTATTTGTTTGACATAACTTTAATGATAGTTTGGTGATCTTGCTTGATTGATACATTGTGATGCAGTGTGTTTTATTACTGGGGAAGCAGCCCCGCGTAGCTTGTGTCCCTCCCCCCCTGCAGTTACAGCCTGGACTCTACAGTGTCATGTGTATAGTATGGTGATTGTCAAACCAAAGAAAATGTTGCATTAATATGCCTTTCTGATGGGCATAATTATATAGTACAGGTACTCTATAATGTAATATACCTGTGATGTAACAGCCAGCATGCTCATCTCACAAGTGAGTGGACTTTGGTTTGATCCCCGGGCAGGGTAAAACTATGGACAAGTTTCTTTACAACATTTGTCTCTGTTTAACCATCAATAGTTGGAGACCTGGCAGTTTATCGAATTGTAGATTGTGTTCCAGGGTAATGATTAGCCAGTGCAGTTGATCAGTTGTCCATTCTTCTTGGATTATTCCTTAACATTGGATCATACAGGTCCTTAAGTTGGGGTGTGGTTGTGGTGTTGGAGACAGCTTCTACTCATATACCTTAAACAATTTCACACCATGTTGGCTCTAAGGGTTGGCCAACCTTGAACACAAGGGGAAACTATTATTATTAAGTACAGTACTTTGTTTTAATTGCAATAAAAAGGAAGAAAAAATACAAATAAATTAAATAAGTATTTTTACTATGTTGTAATATCACACATTAGCTTCACAAAATAAGTTCACAACTCTTGGGAAAACATCAAAAAATATAACTTGGCTTAAATAAACTCTTGGAAAAATATCCTAAGTTCTACCAATTACTGAAAGTCAAGGAATCACCTGCAGCTTTACAGTAAACACAACTTACAGTATGTATCACAACACAAGATACTCCACGCTGAACTAATCTAATCAACAGTATCAGGTGTGGACAGTTATCGTTACACTTAAGCTATTGGCGATCAGTGACTATTATTTCTCGTCATTACTATGCGTTTATTAAGTACAAATCTTATCAAAACCCTGTACTGTATGATAAAATAAACAAGTCCCACTTTTTTTCTTCAGGACAAATGATACCCAAAGATCATTCTACATTACAGTCCTGACACTTTATTACATCAACTAAAAGCATCAAATATCCTCAGAAGGTTCCAAGGGTGATGGTGTTTTCGTAGAACTTGATCATTTTTCCTCAAGTTTTAGCAGCAGGCGGGCCACAGCTAAACCAAATACAATCAATGACAAGTGAAGTTAATCTAAATAGTAATATCCTTGAATTATGTGATTGGGAAAATATTATTCGCTCTTTATATATAAGCCTCAAAAAATATGATATACATATAAAAATGAGTACAATCTAAATAGTAATATCCTTGAAAAGTGATTTTTGACTGAGAAAATGTTAAATCACTTGTGCATTTAAGCCTAAAAAATATGATATGGTATATAGATTAAATTGGGGTAAAAATTACCCCGAGATAAATTCACAATAAAACCTCTATTTAACGGACTATGTGGAGAGGAAAATTCATTATATCGAGGGTACATTACATGTGAAACCTCCATCTAACGAACTATAATATAATTCGCTAGATGAAAGTCGGTTATATCGAGATGTCCTTTAGATATGATATCCCCCATTTAACATACGAAGCTAGATGTCAGTCATATGGAGATTTCACCATGGAACAGTGGTCCCCAACCTTTTGTAGGCTCTGGGCCACATTTATCATTGTAAATATAGTGGAGGGCACCAAAACTTTGGATCTACATCCAAGAAAAAAATCTCATACATATTGTACAGTTATTTGCAGTTTTACATGTCTAACTGTTACAATTTGCATACTTTTTACATTTAGTCTTGGACAGGACATGTGTATTTACCCCAGTGAGAAGGCTGGCTCTCTCTCTGGGCCCGGTCTGGGGTAAATACACACGTCCTGTACTTGACAGTTGTATCACGTTATTACATATTTTCGTTGATGTCACTCTTACAAAGAATCCCAAATAATTCACAATTTTCAAATAAACCTTTGCAGGCCCCATAATATGGTTCCGCCGGCACTAAGGCATCAGTGAACTGCAGGTTGGGGACCACTGCTATAGAAGCATATATCCTTTAGCCACTCAGTTAAAGGATCACAGGATCTTGAGAACATATTTGGGTTACAGTACTGGAACACATTACTGGACCACATGACACACAACACTAGAAACTCACATTAGTTCTGTGGCTACCGGTATATCATCTAAACTTATTCTCTGCAAATATCAACGTCAGCCTTAGGGGAAAAAGCTACATCATAAGGCAGAATTGGTAAAGAAAACTTAACAAATCAAACAGCAGATTCATAAGAGCTAGTGCAATTATCCAAGACAATACTGGACGATGAGATTCACAGAGTTAATATTAATGTACCAGTAGTTGGTCTCACTAGATTAAAAATATTTACCAGTTCAGTGAAATCTCCATATAAAAGAGACTATACTTTCCCATATACAGTAGTCCTTTACTTGGTTTCACATCTTATAGACTTTGATATAATGGACTGTCCCCGCCAATTTAAGTCAATTAATGGAGGTTTCACTGAATTGAAGGTTGTTTTCATTGTACATCATTGTTCAGAATTTGACAGGAATTCCATCTCATCAGTGAAACATTTTAAGGGATATCTGTATCTTAATGGTGAAACTAACACTGAACCCTTGAGCCACTAACAGCAGATGAAAAGTATTGGGGGGGAAAAATTACCCTGTTGAGAAAGTACTGTAGTAAGAGTTGGTTCCTATGTTACTTATCACATATTACCAGTAATTAAAATACTCAAGTCTTTTCAAATCTAGATGAAATCACAATGATGGTGCATACTGTACTTACAACTAGATAAACATATATTTAGTTAATAAAAAGCTTAAGCACTTATTAGCTTAGAGCCAAGAATGTTTCAGATCTGTTATAGGAGAACCTTGGCTTACAACACTGAGACATGGACTGCATAGGCATTGTAGTTGTGCTACCTCAGTTCAATTCCACATAATACTTAATGGCCACTAGGAAGCCAGATACTTCCACCACATGTTCCAAGGGCAGATCCAGGAATATCATGGGCATTTTCAAGCCATGTGCACTTGACATTAAGAGATATTCTGAAGTCAATAGTAATTACATTTTACTATGCAAAAATGCCTGAGTTCCCAGAGATATCTCAACGAGATTATGTCGAGAAGTCACGAGGGTTGTGTTGGGGACGGGCAAGTAGTTTATAGAGTGTGGGGAGAGTTCCAGTTTGTGCAGAGAAGACTTCAACAGACAAATACTTATTTCTCGAAGGAGGGTGGAATCAATGGGGTGGATATTTGGCAGCAGTCTCTCTAAAGGAGTTATGGCTACATACTGAGGAAGATGTTACACAGCTAGCTGTAGATGCAGGTCTTTGTGCTTCAGTGAGTCGTGGGGAGGTTGTTTAGGGTATCTGTGTAGTGTGATGTGGTTGAGGATGTAATAACAAAAGTTGGTTACTTTATTGGGATGATGCTAAGAAATAAGTGTCTCATGTTGAGGTGGTCCTGTATGGACACAATATCTTCAATTTTGTGTCTAGGACATGAGGTGAATGTTATTTGTGGAGTTTGAGCAAAATCTTAGTTTTTTTTTTATTAATTCAGTATAGTTAAATGTGGTCTGTATAAACTGTAATTCCGTATGTTGAGAGGCTCTAATTCATGGAAGGCACTAATGTAGTCTGTGTGGTGCGTAAAATCCAAGTGTCAAACCAAGAGTTTGTGGGTAATTAATTCGGACAAAAGTTGTTGGTTGTGAAGTGGAACCTGTGGATGAGTGAGACCGGTGTTCATCACGTGTAAGACGTGCTTTGGTGGATTAGGAGAGGAAGGCTGTCATGGTGTTTAGATCAAGCCGTTGTTCTATTTCTAGTAGGCACTGTTGGATTATACTTAACGTGGGCTGGACTTTACTGAGTTGAGAGGCGACAACAAGTACTGCATTATATAGTACCTGTACTGGGTGAGGGAGGGAGGAAGGTCATGGTTACAAAGAGTTGGAGTGAGAATTGACATAAATAAATCTTATGAACTATGTGCAACATGACCAAATATCAGTCTCACATTAATGACAACACCAAGAACGGTAATGAAACCCCACAAACTATACCCCTCCTTTGAGAGTCACCAAGCGGGGCACAACACTTAGAGCAACATTAGTAGGCATAACATGAAGTAAATACATCTGATCTCAGTGGTAAGCATCTAGGAACTGAATCTAAAAGGGTGGACTGACTGAGGAATAATGATAACCATAGTAGAAATGAGAGAAACTAATGAACCTCAAGACATACGAGTTAATCTCTTTGACACTTAACAAATTTAAAATTCAACCTCAAAACAGTTATTTAATCTTAAAAAAAAAAAAAAAAAAAAAAAATTATATAATGATTTAATTGATTTAACCTCCAACCATTTAACAGAGATTCAGAGAAACAACAAAGGTGATAACTTTCAAACTGTTTTTCATCATTCACTCAGGGAAGCTGTTTATAGTTCTGCTGCCGACGACCCCAGGTGAGGTCCACAACAGGTAGACTTCTCTCAGTTCTTAGCATCCGATTCCTCCTGACTGATATCACAACCAACATGAAAGCCAAAGCAACTGCTAACATTGTAGTTATGGACATACATAAACCCATGATAGTAATGACTAGAGGAGATGAATTGGGGGAGGGACTGTGCAGGCCGGTGTTGTAATGGCCAGTTCCCATGCACTGGTTTAGGTCCTTGACCTTGACACTCATCATGGCACAGGTCTGAGTCCTTTTACATTCTGATTCACATATACCATCTGTATGTCCTGCAGAATTCCTTACATAGTACTTCTGAAACAAACTGTCATTTGTCATTAGCTCTTTAAAAAGGTTTGTCATATTAATATTGTTGAGACTTTCTAACCCATACGCTTCTCTTGCTTGGTAATAAACTTCCCACTTTGGCTTCCCCGGTCCAGTATCTTCCACCGAGGTATTATCTACTCCTGTAATGTCTTGGTTATTGGCCTTCGTCAAATTGAGGTGGAACTGGGTATAATCCAAAAGTGTGTGACTGTTGTACAAGTAAAGTCGAAGGGAAGGATTAACTGCTGTGCCACCTGGATTTAAGGATGGATACCAGGGAGTCACTGATGGTGCCATGAATGCCACACTTTGTACATTACCTGGGGGAGGGACAGATTTTGGTTAACATACACAACATTTCTATAAAAATTATTTTTATCCAACTGCCTTTATTTACCTACCTATCCATTCATATATAACTACAGTACCTATCTATTCACCACTATATTCATCTATCATAAACCTTACTCCCTTCCCAATGCAATAAGATGGAAAAGGTATAATGGGCCAAAAGGCTTAAAGGTTTTTACATTTTTTTTTTTTTTTTTTTAGGGGTAATTACAATTATTCACTTTTCTTAGGGGTGCAAGTTCCTCCACACTGCCATTTCTTTGTTGTCAGCAATCATGATCTGCCACTCATAACTATATCAGCTCCTCACCAACCGATCCTCCAGGAATTTTTGAAGTTTCCTTTTTTCCTCCCTCATTTCACCTATTAAGCTGGAATTTTCTCAGCCATTTGTTTGTTACATCCCCAAAATCCAAGCTCTTTTTTACTCCATTTTCATCGAATGTTTTGCTCATAATCTTCATTGCTGCTGGTTGCTTTAAATTTAATGCAGTATAGTCTGGTTTTACGGGGAAGGCCATTTACGTGGCACGTGTCAGAAGAGATAATTATTATTTACATGGAAAATTCCATCACGCACGCAGCAAGCAGCAGGGCGCTGACGTCAGACTCGTGCCGGTGACGTCGCAGACTGGGATCCAGCCACTTTTCCTTATCACCCACATACCCCCTCCATTGCGCGCTGTGATTGGTAGGCATCCTTGCCACCCCCGCTGCGTCAGCCTCACTGTCTCTGCGTATATTCACTCATGCCCAGGAACCAGTGCTTATTTTTTCTTTCTACACAATGGTTTCCGCTGGACCCCCACATGCTGATGTGAAGGATGTCATCGCGTTTGGTGAGAAAATGAAACTCATCCTTGCCAAAGACCCAGTCTATCATTGCTACAAAGTGTCTAATTACCATCTGTTGAAATGCCTGGAGCCCTATGTTCAATTGTATCACGACCACATCAATGCTAGCCATCAACACATCACAGACTTTGCCCGCCAACCACCACAGCAAGCCCAAGTCAGTGATAGTGTGCATAGTGAGGACGAGGACTTCGAGGTGTTTGACGATGAGGCCCTGCTAGCCTCTGTGGTGGATAGAGGGAGAGGGGGGGGGGGGGGGGGGGGCAAGGGCCAAATAATCTGCCCTCTGCCTCGGAACCAACCCCCCCCATGTGCCCAGCCATCTCTTCTACTAACGTAAGTGTTAAAAAAATCTAATATTATTGATATTTCTCTTATATATTAATTGTGTGTGCATACCATCATAAAATTAAGATGGTATTTTTACTACAATGTACAGTATTGTGTAGGAAATGGCCAAAAAAAAAAAAAAAAGGGGAGTCTGGTAGTCGGCCCAGTTTCGATTTCAATTAATTCCATAGGTTCTGTTATTTTATTTACGCGTTTCGCTTTGTATGCAGACCTCCATGGGTTTAATTAACTGCGTAAAACCAGACAATAATGAAGAACATGTCCATGCGATCCACATTTACTTGCTTTAACTTATGATATACCGTACTGTGGATTCTCTTTATTGCCGGCCTTTCATAATTTAAGTCAAGGATACAGGTCCCTTTGTATCTCCTGGATGACTCTTTCTGCTATCTTAATACATATAGCCTTCTAGTCCTTTCATTTCATAGCCATATTGTTCCACAATACCTCTCATTTTGTCTGTCTGTCCATTATAATTATTATTTTTTAGAAGTTCAACTTCTTGGTCTATACTCACTGCAGTCCATAGTTCTTGGGGTTCAGTAATACATATATTATCAGTTCCATTTCTGCTGGTCTCGTGCGTGACTTTATTCGCCATTTCTGTAAAGGTCTTAAAGATCCTCCACACTCCTGGGAGGGAGTCGTCATTCAGAAGCCTTTTGATTTAGGAGCCAGTTAAGGGCAATATTTCTGCTGGTATGGGCAATAAACTGTTCTCTTCCAAAATATTGCAATGGATCGTTTAATTCTCTACCCATCATTTTCAAAATTAAGTCAAAATCTGGTCCAAATTTTCATTTGTCCTTTTCTATGGCTAATATTCCATTGAAGAACATCATAAATGCACTTTTATTACCAAAATTGTCTCTAGAACTTCAAAAATTGGATACATCATGGTGGTTTATACAGCATTACAGTCAAAGTTCAAGAATACTGTACAGTACACAGAATTACAGATTTCAAATGTACACCACAAGATTCAGGCAAGAGTTCAGCCACTAAACTCTGCTCTCCCACCTCCTGTGTGGCTTATGCATCACATTCTCCAGGTCTACATTATATTTTTAAATTCAGACATTTTACCATAACAAAAGGCACCCAAGAAAAGACAGAGATAGTGATGCTTGCAACAGTACAGTAAGGACTAACATATTACCAACATCAGCAAAGAGCAGATACAGTATACAATAATCCCTCAGGTTTACCAACGGTGGTTTTGAGTGCCCAAGTTTCATATTTTGAACACAGTTTTACCAACCACAATACTGTATCCAGTATCCATGGGTTTACATGCCTAGTGGGAGTCTTTAGCCCAGCACAGGAAGGAACATTTGCTGGATCAGGTCTATCGAGTGGTTCTTCTCATCATCCTAGTGTATTATGTGTTGCCCACTCTGCAATTTGTCATCTACTTTAACTGGGGCTTCTGCCTTCGCTTATCCTCTAAATCAATTTCCTTCTTTTCAACCTTTGTATGATACACAACTAAGGACTTTACTGTCCTGGCAACACTCTCAGGGCAGCAGTCAAGGTGATGCCACTCACTCAGGGTCTATACTTCTGATAGAATGTGTAACAAATTAATTCATTAAGAATATGCAATACATTTCATTTTAATAATTTTGAAAACTTTATGAATACGTATTTTGAGGAGCGGCTTAATCAAATGTGAAGTAATGACAGGATGCCTAATTCTGGCATTATCTTCTATTTAGGGATTATATTGAAGTGAATGGTTTCATTAGAATAAATGCTTAAAATGATGCATAACAGCAACTCACCAGTGGCGATAACTACAACACAATAACCTCGCAATAAAACCTCTTTATTATAACTTATTTTTATTGTGTATTACGTATCTTTGCATTAATTCGTTCATCTTTATTACATATAAATATATATAAAGTCTTAAAACTTTTCTTCACCCAAAGCCACATCAGGCCTCCATACCATCATGAGTAAGGTACACAACTATCATAACTCTTCGTTCAACTTGGGCTTAATGTGTTGAGGTTTTTGAGCTCCAACTTTCTGTGTGTCGTAGTCCACGTACCCCATGCACTTGTCCAAGTCTCTGCTCTTGATATTCACCATGGAACACATGAAGTGCATTTTGCAGTCACGATCACATGGACCATCTAGAAATCTTGTGTACCCTCCAGAGTTTCTCAAGTAGTACTCCTGAAACAATCTGTTGTCTGACATTAACCGTCTGTAGAGCTGTGCCATGTTAACTGCGTCGAGAGACTTTAACCCGTAAGCTTCTCTTGCTCGGTAATAAACATCCCATTCAGGCTTCACCACCTCTAATTCTGCCATGTCGTCGTAGATGGGTTTCTCTTCATAAAGGAGTTCGTTGGCGACTGTCAAATCTAGATTGTACTGGGTATAGTCCAAAAGCGTGCGACTGTTGTACAAGTAGAGTCGGAGGGAAGGATTGACTGCCACTTTGCCCGGAATAGAGCGTCTATAGCAGGGGGTCACCGATGGTGCCATAAATGCCGCACTTTTTATATCACCTGAATGGACAGATTTGGGATTACCTTAAACAATTTGTATAAAACTGTATCTACCTCTTTATATGCCTATCTATGTAACTTACCTATCCATTCACGAGTGCCTATCTACAGTCTCGCCCTAAAGTTCGTCAACTCCCCCAGCCAGCTATTGCTGCACTGCCTGCTTCAGATGTATGAAACTGTCTCGGTACCAACCAGAATAATGAAACCGATACGAATGAATCTAAAGGTTCGACGTAACAGACCCAAGTTCATACATCTGCAGCAGGTAGTGCAGCAATAGCTGGCTGGGAGAGTTAACAAAATTTAGGGTGAAACTGTACCTTCTTACTTCTCCATTTACCAAGTAACATATTTACCCTATTCTACTCCAAAGATACAGAGACAGAAGAGGTGCAGTGGGTCAGGAAATCTATACTTTAAGGAGCCCCCAAGATCCTCCACACTGAAGGGAGCAACACTTGTGGGGGGTCTTTCTGTTGGTTTATTATGGGCCGTGTATGGTTTGGTTCCCCCTTTCTATATACTGTAAAGTACTAGATCAACTCTCCTTCCCTACATGTTATTTTCTCAAAGTAAAAATGTGGTCCCTACATTAATAAATCCTTTTACAGAACTTATTTCCTAAAGAACTCTAGTAGATACATCAATAATAATTACATTTGAACAAGATGGCCAAGACATTGAAGGAGGATTATGATGGCATCTTTGAAAGATTATTATCCAGTAAAATAATTCACGTGCTTACCTTCGGGTGCGCGGAAGAGCTTGAAACTATCCGTGTGTTCGTGGCCATATATCTGGGCCATAATCACTGTACCAAACTCGTTGAGAAGGTCAACATAGGCCTCATTGTATGTATCATTAAAATATGGTATTATTGCAAGTCTTTCAAAATATCCAGGAGGGGCGTGTGCAGCAATTATCACCTGTAACAAAAGTTGAGTTTTAATACATTTTTAATATAGTTACACCACTTACTAGTTTATGAGCTAGTTAGGCTAACATTCAGTTATCTGCTACTACCTTCACTGTCCTGCCATAGTTTGGTAGGGTTACACTGGATAACACCCTTCTCATATCCGACCTGGGGATTGAATCCGGGACACAGCAGTGAGGCAAGAGTACTACTGCTGTATAGCATTGCCAACACCAAATAGTATCACTACTCGGCACGAGGTAAATTAGAAAAAGTGAACTTTTGAGGGGGAATAACAGAGGGCAGTAAACAGGTTTCAAGCACGAGAAGATTTAATCCAAAAGTGACAGGATCCACAACAAGGCTCTTTAGACTTGTGCGTTGGTTACCCTGACTACCGTACAACCTTTAATTTACCATCATGCAGAACCAGTTATTACAAAGCAACTTCAAACTAAGTTCCCTAAATAAACCCAAAGTTTATTTAAGAATTAAAAAAATATATATATATATGCTGATAACCACCAGGAAAGAAGAAAACACGAAGTTCCCAAGCGCTTTCGTGTAATTCACATCTTCAGGGGTGAGTACAGACTAGATAGAGTAATGCAGAACAAGATGAATATATACAGAGGAGGGTGAGACCAGGTCCACAATGGTCAGGTAATGACCCTACTAATCTTTAAATGGCACACAACGGTTGGTGGTTGGGTCAGATGGGACAGTGACCCGCCCTCTCACCTGATCACAAATCTTCTTAATTACAAAGTTGTCCAGCTTGTACATACCGTTACTCAAATTCTTTGAAAAGAAACTATTAAGTAATATTTTACCACCCTCAGCAGTCTGGTTTAGATATGTTGATGATGTATTATGTCTCTGGCCATGTAATGAGGACCTAAACGTTTTCCTACCACAACTTAACAACTTAGCCCCCTCGATCAAATTCACTGTGGAATTAGAGCAAGACTGTAAATTGCCATTCCTAGACTGTCTGATACACAGAATAGGTAACATTTTTAAGTTCAGTATTTATAGAAAACCAACCAATGTGTGTTCATACATTCATTATTATTCTGCCCACCATAATAAAGTCAAACAGTCAGTATTTACAACAATGTTTTTACGTGCCTTGAGAATTTGCAGTCCGGAATTCATCGATGAGGAATACAAATATATATATAATATTGGCTCAAACCTTAAATACCCTAGATCTTTCATAGATAAATGCTTAAACATTACTAAGAAAACTTTTTATAGAACTGATCCCAAGCCCACCCATGACCATAAGAATATCTTAATATTACCATTTCACAAAAATTTCTCACACATTCCGGCACAGCTAAAATCTTGGAACGTCAATGTGGCATTTAAAAACTCATGCACTGTTAAACAAATGTTAATCAAGAACTCCCCCAACAACACAATTGGTTGCATTTATAAAGTTCCTTGCAAGGAATGTAATATTATTTTACTTAGGCCAGACAGGTAAAGATCTTGTAACTAGAATTAAACAACACAAATACAGTGTCAGGACAGGCCAGGAATCCAATGCTCTGTTTGTTCATTTGAGGGATAACAAGCATTGCATTGACTGGGATAATGCCTCCTCAATATTACCATGTAATTCAATTGATAGTAGGAACATCATAGAATCTAGTCTTATTAAACATACCGAAGCATTCAACATGAATTTGAGTAACGGTATGTACAAGCTGGACAACTTTGTAATTAAGAAGATTTGTGATCAGGTGAGAGGGCGGGTCACTGTCCCATCTGACCCAACCACCAACCGTTGTGTGCCATTTAAAGATTAGTAGGGTCATTACCTGACCATTGTGGACCTGGTCTCACCCTCCTCTGTACATATTCATCTTGTTCTGCATTACTCTATCTAGTCTGTACTCACCCCTGAAGATGTGAATTACACGA
Source organism: Homarus gammarus (assembly GCA_958450375.1). Classification (NCBI taxonomy): domain Eukaryota; kingdom Metazoa; phylum Arthropoda; class Malacostraca; order Decapoda; family Nephropidae; genus Homarus; species Homarus gammarus. The sequence goes on from CAUDMG010003988.1 coordinate 443,310, forward strand.
AAGCGCTTGGGAACTTCGTGTTTTCTTCTTTCCTGGTGGTTATCAGCATATACCTAGATCACGCGCACCTACAGTGATTTACTTGCATATATATATATATATATATATACAAGTCTAAAGTCATATGTAATCAAGGACAAAAAATATTTCAAACCTTGGAATTTTTCTTCTGAGTGGTTTCAAGTCTCTTCCTCAACCAGGCAAACTGTCCACAGGGGTCATCTGCCTTAATGCCAAGTGGATTTTTTCCGTAATAGAGGTTTGTGTTGACCACCAACACCTACGAGAGGAAAAATCAATTACAATAAAAGGAAAAATAGCTTTTTAAATCATAATTTACTTCTTGGTGGATGGTCATAAAGTAAATAAGGTAAATTATGGCTTTGGAGAGGCGACTTTCATTCACTAGTCGACGGGACCTGTGTGTCTAGTCATCCAACTAGCGTGACAAACGTCTATAATCTCAGAAGGTGCAGGAGTATTACGATTTGGATTTTGTGAAGAAAGTTCTACTCTGTAAACCCAATTGAGGAATCACAAGCCCAGTTAACATCCATTCATTGTACTGGACCAAAGATCTAGAGAAGGTGGGTGGGTGGATAGGTTCATGTGAAGTTCTTAATGCTGCACCTTGTTGGCTATAAAATGAGACAATATATACAGTAGCTACTCGGTTGAATCTTGAACAAATATACAGTAGTTACAGTCACACCTTGAAGTCAGTACTCACAGTCACCTCTTAAAATGCATACAAAGCACTTTTAGTCACACACGAGCACAACCAAAATTACATCTTCGCACATACAGTAGCTACTTACGGTCACACCTGTAGGAAGTTCATAACCATAGTAACCTCCATTCCTGAATTCCTGTTGTGCATCCTCCGGTAACAGAGACGACCATCCTCCCTTGCTCAAGTACTGTCCATAGAATTCGTCTCCAGCAACTGGGAAATTGTCCTGAAAACGGAGGAAAGTATCAACAGTACTCCTAATGGTAATCAATGGAGAAATTACTAAATGTATGATAGGGTTGGATTCCTCTATCTTGTATCAAGGGTTGCCTGTATATGCAGTATTTGAAAAGTTCCTAATCTTTATAAAAATCCCCAAAGTATGTACAACAAACTATAAATTATCAAGAGAATATTGACAGGTCCAAATCGGAGCTTCATAATGTCCAAAACTGAATCCCCCATGAAACGGTTTTATACATCCAATTGTCACTTTTTTACCAACTTACTCCAATACCGATTTCCATATCGAAATATAATTATCGTTTGTTTGTGCAACATGATCAATATTATTTCACATAGTACTACGTTAATAAAATTAGAGTAATTTCACACTCTTAAAATACAGTAAAAAGAATAAGCCCAATAGTCCAGAAGCTAAACACTAATAGCCCAACAAACACACAGTCATTTTCTACAATGCAATACAGTTTATCAACTCACCCGAGGATAGGCATCGTGGTTACCCAAAACTGGAAGAATTGGGATGGACTCATGAAATCTGGACCTCAGCTCGCCAGTAATATTAGCAACTGTTTGGAATATTACCGTGAAGTCAGGCTCAGGGTCGTCAGTATGAGGTGCATTATCCCTGAAAGTTGGTTTGTCTATTAAAACAGTGCAACAATTAAATATGCAAAAACACCATTATTACTACAATTGTACCGTTTGCATTATCAAGCAGGAGTTACTATTATATACAAGATTTACCTTAACAAAGTCAATGATCACTTTGTATACACATGGTTACTGTATTTACATTATCGATACCTTTTTAATTCCTTTCATATTTTCTCTTAATCCTCAGCACACTAACCCTGTCCACAATATGAAGTCCGGCTTGTTGTGAATCTCCACCATGGCCTCAAGGGCACTCTTCACAAGCGGCCACGGAGAGTCACACAGGTAATTGCCGTACACACCGTTGGAGTCGGATGATAAATAGCCCTCGTGGCACATTCTAGTGGCATCCCCTTGTTGGCTGTACTTGTGGTCCCAGTGAATGTCCGTAATCTGCCAGAAAGTACCTGGTAATAAAGAAAAAATAAATAAAAATAGAAGTTTATTTACAATATATAAAAATAAATAAATGTTGGTTGTCATAAAGTGCTTTTGTTCATATCCAAGTAAAACATATGCAATTGGATTTAGAACTTCCTGGCCTATCATTTGTAAACTTAAAGTTACTAAGACCAATGAAACTGTAGTGCATAGCATACTGTACAGTATTCCATTTTGTTGGTCTACATAATACTTAACTGTATATTATCTTGGCAGTCTTTAAAATGGCCATTCAAAAGTGTTCCTGTATTTAATGGATCTACTGTACTGCACTGTAATCACAGTTATCCATGTCCTTAAATCATTTACCTTATTTAGCTATTGGCCACCCACTCCTGGATCACGTTTGTACTGCTGTGAATTTTAATCACTTTTGTACAGAGCCGAATAAAATGGTCAGCCATCAAGCCCAAATGAAAGGACTATTAAAAGTGGTGCCCCCATAATGAAGGGGTTAAAACTGTATTACAGTTGCTAGCAAATGGAAATTCTACCAAACAGCCAAATCGCGCAGGTTACCCAAATATACAAGTCACTTGTTCTCGTTATGGTAATATGGTTAATAACATTTCACAAACTACAAAAATTAATCAACGACATGGTAACAATACAAGATAGCCTATGGTTCAATCAGAGACATACTCCAGTAGCCTATGGTTCAATCAGAAACATACTCCAGTAGCCTATGGTTCAATCAGAAACATACTCCAGTAGCTATATTCTCCAGGAGGCAATATGGTAGCCATAATAAAAATTACTGGGCAAATAGTTTTTGAATATTCTACACACAAACAAGAGGCCACATAGTCCAGAATTTAAAAAAAAATTATGCCATAACCAATGTATTTGCTGCACTGAGAGGTTGACAAGCACCATCACTGAATTAGTATTTTATTACGAAAATCTATTAACATCCAGGTTCCCAATTACTACTGGGTAGACAGAGGCAAATGGCAAAAAGAAACCTGTCCATAGTTTCACCCTGCCCAGGGATTGAACCCGGGTGCACTCACTTACGAGGCGAGCATGCTGACCATTATACCACAGGTCGCGACAAGGGGACAATTACAAGCTCAACAAGCTATCCTGCAGAACGAACATAAGGAAATATTACTTCACACAGAGGCTGGTAGATCTTTGCAACAGTCTACCAGTCCAAACTGAGGAATCAAGAACAGTAATGGGCTTCAAAATAACCCTTGACAAATTTATAAGAACAGTGGAGGAACGGTCCTACTAATTACCCAAATGTAGCCGCAATGAAGTCAAATAATGGTCCTACATGAATAAATCAGACTGCCAACCACTTCTCGACTCGTAATTGGTGTCACAAAGTCAAAAAAAAAATTGGGAAACTTAATTTAAACCGAGTTAATAGATCGAGTACTTGTACCGAGGGAGCGAGTAATTACCCAAATGTAGCCGCAATGAAGTCAAATGATGGTCCTACAAGCGTAAATCGGGCTGTGAATCACTTCTCGATTTTTATTTGGCGTCATAGTCAGAAAAAATTGGTAAACTTAATTTAATCCGAGTTGTGTTAGGTTAGGTTAGGTTCATGCACTCGATCTATTAACTCAGATTAAATTAAGTTTATCAATTTTTTTTTTACTTCGTGACACCAAATACTAGTCGAGGTTAGGTTAGGTACATGCACTCGATCTATTAACTCAGATTAAATTAGTTTACCAATTTTTTGTGACTTCCTGACACCAAATACTAGTCGAGAAGTGATTGGCAGTCCGATTTATTCATGTAGGACCATTATTTGACTTCATTGCGGCTACATTTGGGTAATTAGTTGGACCCGTGGAGGGATACTATACTGGCCAGTGGCTGCCTTCCCTCAGCATGGCCACCTCTAGTTGGTGGCCATTAGGTAAATAGGTTACAAAACTACACTTTTCTGTAATACAGAAATTTTCCTGCAACTTACATTGTATTATTTACAGGGGAAGAGATGAACCCACTCAAGCTAAGGAAATGGTTGCAGGTAGGTTAGGTAGGTTCACCTGTATAAATCACAATAACAAGTCATTTGCAGGCTTTTGCACCTTAATACTGGCCACAAACACGGACCAACTGGTGGGGCCGATAGAAATAAATATACCTGTACAAGAAATACCACAAACCAAGTACCTCAAGTCATTCCATTCCGTTTGTCAGTCTTACTCCCTAATTATGTATTCACCCTCGTCTAATATTTCACTCAATCCACCAATATCCTCGACGGTTCCATGACAAAACCCCAACTGGGTTGTCATTTATCAACACTAGTCTAACTTAACCTAACCTAAGCTAACCTTAACAAAACATAAAAGTGTTTATAGTTTATATATGAGACTGGGGTTTTGTCCGTTGGGGTTTTGTCCGGTCACCATCCTCGATATATACACCCAATACACATTAATTTAATGACAAAACATTAAAACCAAGTGCACTTAATAAAATTAACCTCGTTAAATACAGGTAAAAATTTTTACACCTCAAAATTTTAAAATCCACCTAAAAAATCCCCTCTTAAGTGACCCTTTAACTTTCCCTCCATTATATATTTCTATCATCACCTTAAATACTACACAATACTTACATTAAAACAAATGACATTATATTAAACTTACCTTCATAAGCTGCACTCGTTTCAACACTGGCTTTATGAACAGTCTTGCCAGAGTCGTTATCTGCTACACTATCTTCCTCACTCACTTTTGGAGGTGATAATGACCATATACCCGGCCATAGAACCATAAACATAAGCAAGAGAGAGAGTTCTTTGTCTGTATATGCCATTTGAAGTAATAAAATAAGACGTCGAAGTGAGGAGAGCCGTAAAATAATAACCTCTCTTAGCAACAAGTCTGAAGACACTGAGAGATGACGACGTGGAATAAATCAACATTGACTCGGTTTTCCTTTATTTATCCCAATTTTCTTTATTTCTTCACACTAATACACAGTTTCTTGTTATTATTAATGGTAATATATGTTAAACTGTAGTATTATTCCTTGGATATTGAGAATTATTGATTTTATATTTGCTTTAAGAGTTAATGGAATGAAATATTGTACAATATAACTATATATTTAGCCACTAATGACAAGCAGTTTAGTTAAGTACATTTATACATTTTTATATTTAGTCTTTAATAATAGTCTTGATTATCATACATAGGTAAATAAATAGTAATATTAATGGATATATTTGTCAGCCAATAGCTTTGTCTTTTATGTAAACAACTACTGAAGTGGTATTATTATTATTATTAGTAGTAGTAGTAGTAGTATTATTGGTATTGCAGTAGTAGTAGAAGTAGTATTGAAAATCAACAGAATTAGACGCAATCAATGCTAAATCAAATTCAAATTAAAAGTTAAATTAAATTAGAAAAACAAGTTTATATGTCAAGAAGTTAAAATGTATTACTGAGTGTCAATAGCTTATGTATTTAAACATGTATTTTACTGCATCCCTTTACCCATTAGGAACGCAAGTTTTGTCTCAAGGTCATTTAAAATTTCCTGTGTGTGTAATAATAATAATAATAATAATTAACGGTTTATTGAAAGAGCTTGGCAGCCAAAAGGCTGAAAATATACAGTTACATATTTGGGGAATGGGTTGCGAATTACAAATAATATACAAGTAACATAAGTGACACAAATAAGACATATAATAACTTAGATGGGGAAAAGCTCAGACTACAGTTCATTTCAACATAGTGACAGTGTAAGGAGCAGTGTTTACTGGGAGTGAATACACTGATTTATTACAAGTTATTGATAATTTTTACAATGGTTGGGACTGGGCTGTTCTTATAGCGATCAGTTCGTGCTCGTATGGGCTGGATGCGGTTGTGGTGTCGAACAGCAATTCTCGGGCTAGGGATCTCAGGTGGTAGTAGGAGCCGGTGTCGGGGATGGTGTAGAAGCTTCTTACCAAATTTGCAGATGAGGTCGTGGTGATGGTCAGTGAGAGTCGAAAGGGTCAGTGTGTTGAGGGCTTCTTGATATGTGGAGTAGGAAGGGGAGAGAATAATCTTGCATGCCCTCTTTTGCACTTTTTCTAGGTGTTTACGTTGTGTGGCATTTAGGGAGGAAGACCAGGTAGGGGAGGCATAGGTGATCTTGGGAAGTATGAATGTTGTGTAAACACTGAGGAGCTCGTGTGCAGGAACTCCGAGAGACTTGAGTCGGCGGAGGAGGTGGAGACGGAAACTGGAGGATTTGACAACTTCACTGACGTGTGGTTTCCAATTTAGTTTGTTGTCTATGGTGACGCCGAGGAGCTTCGTGGAATCTACAACCTGGAGTGTGTTCGGACCTAGAGTAATGGAAGGAGGTGGGACAATGTCGGAGGAGAGGTTGATGTGCATAACCATGGTCTTGGTATGGTTGATGGTGACATGGTTGTTGGTGGCCCAGTTTTGGAGACTGTTCAATAAATCCTGAAGGGCGGTATAGTTGGGAGCAGAATTGTTGACGCTGATCCCAATGGTGGAGTCGTCGACATATTTCCAGCGAGCAGGGGTTTCTCTTAGGGCATCATTGATGAGCATAAGGAAGCAGAGTGGTCCCATCTTGGTGCCTTGGGGGACGCCACAGGTGAGTGACTGAAAGGTGGAGACAGCCCCTCGGAAGCGTGTGTGTAGTCTTTCGTGAGGCCACACACTCGTTACTACAATTATAAATGATAATGAAAAAGTATGCCTGTACTGTGGTGGTACAGTACAGTACCTGGAACATTATTGATGCTAGGAAATGAAATTTTATTTGCATCTTATATTTAGTAGTAAATGGCCGAATTATATTATCAATAATTATAATTAAAGAGAAATTTATCTCTGGAATAGCTTGTAATTATATCATTAATACAGTTTATAGGTATTGACGTTAATTACACATCCAATTACTGAATACATAAATTTACTCAATATGATTGCAATTAAGGTCAAGTCAAACCTTCAGGTTGGGGTGAGGAAACTGTAAATTTTATTGGATTCATAAGACATCACCAAAGCGACCTCCTTCTTGGATTGGAATTACTAGTCACGTAAAGTAAAATGTTCTAACTCATAATTTGTAATGTTGTTGGACTAGTGCATTACTAACCTTATTGCGCGCTTGGAGACCTTTTTTTGTTGAAGCACAGTAATAATATCATAACAACAACAACAACCTATTAATATCTATTATCCCCTCACCTCTAATTGAAATTGAAATTGAAATACTTCATTGACATTAAAACTATTACATCAATAGGACAGGGTAGTATACTACTCCTGCCCTCACCTTTGCCATCTTCTGGGGCTTACAAAAGTTATACATGTTAATCTTTCCATTATTAATCCTCCAACAAACTTGTTTCTTTAAAGCAGTGATCTCACTATTCCTGTATGGTTGGAATTTTTTCACATCCTAATACATAATGTTGTAATGTATGGGCATCCCTAAGACGACACAGTTGACAAGGTTGACCCGCCCCTCCACTTATCTGCCGGTAATATGTGTATCCCAATCTTAGTCTCATTATAACAGTATCAACAGATGGTAAGTTAGTCCCATAAGTTACATTGGTGTTTTGTAAAACATATAAATAGTGCTGAAAACTCTCGCTACATATGGCGGTCACTTCTCTTCTTGCTTTTCCCTTTCCTCTCCCTTTCTTTTCATTTCCCTCTTTATCGTTCTAATATTTACATTGCTAAGAATATCTATATACTGTACATCTTTTCTGCAACTATTTTGGCCAATTTGTCAGCCATTTCATTTAAATGAATCCCCACATGTGATGGAATCCATTCAAACTGCACAGTGTATTCCATTTCTTGCATTACTATGACCAGTCGTTTACAGATATTAACAATATGAAAGTTACGTGGATGTTTTTACTCTACAAGGCTTCCAATGAACTTTTACTATCAACAAAAATATGTTTCTTTACATTTGTCTATAGTAACCTGGAGTCCTTCACAAATTGCGTATAGTTCAGCCAGCGTGGATGAGGTGTCGTTACTAATTCTTTTACCAACTATTTCATCTGCATAACACTCATTGATAAAATATTCCCTTATAAAAACACCACATCCCGCTTGACCGTTACTTAACTCTGATCCACCACATACTTGGACACATTGCCAAGATCCTGCAAGTTCCTCTACTATGTTCTATACTTGGTTGATCTAACTCCATTCTCATTATTTCAATTCTAGTGTTCCGTTGACAACCTAAAACGATTCTCATGGCCTCGTTTTGTATCACTTCAAGCTTTTAAATATTTTTCTTACTGTACAGTATAAGGATGGGAGCTGCACAGACAGTAACTGATCGTAGGCCCTAATGATATGACCTAAGTATCGTTTTTTTTCTCTTGAAGTTTGCGCTAACCTCAGTACTTCTTTATTTGTTTTCCTGTCAGTGTAATTTATTCTTTACATTCGCCCATAACACCATATTTCAAAGGCATTTGACCTCTTTATGCTGTATGGTAAATGTTATAAACTCGATTATGCAGCATTTTAGGTCGTAGGTAGTAGGCAGCTACCAAACAGAGGTACTACCTCCTGGGAAGATAATTATTGAAGGCATTATGTATTGTCTAATGGTAAACCCTGCTGGGCCATATGGCATCACAAAAATTGTTATTGCTGATCTGACTTTCTGCCTCATATACACACAAATGCAGGGTCTCAATTGTTTCTCTTACCATTGACAACACAACATACATATATTGTTTCTCACTCTTGATCTTTTTTTATTATTTTTGTATTTCTGTATGGCTCTTTATTATTATTATTATTATTATTATTATTATTATTATCATTATTATTTTATTATTTTTTATTGTTTATTTTTTATTATAAACTTTACTTATCTGAATTATTATTATTATTATTATTATTATTATTATTATTATTATTATTATTATTATTATTATTATTATTACATTTTCGCCCCCAGGCCCTGATGTGGGTCAGTGACCTGTGCCCGGGTGGGCTGATCCCCGTAAAAAAAAAAAAAAAATGTAAGGCAGATTTTACGAGGTGATTTGAAGATTAGCCGATAACCAGGCGGTAGAAGTCTCGTTCGCTGGTGGCTGTTTGATGTCGAGAGGATGTAAGGCGAGATACCAGAGACGGTCTTGTCGTCTTGAATTTGTTTGGCTTGTGTCTGGGGGTTGCTGGTTCTTCCCCTTTCGTCTTGAGGTTATCTTACAGTCTTAAATTGTTGTGTTTACAGAACACAAGGGACAGCAGTAGTCTCTTTTTGATCAAATTAAATTCTCTGCAAGTAATCAACTGAACGTAATGGCCGCTGGGTCTTTACATAATTACTCTCATTTAAATGATATATCCCATTTGAATAGTGTCGTAATCCTGACTCGCACACATCCAGACCTGTGTTTCGCTGACTTTGTTTTTGTTACTAATTTTACACCTGAGAGGATGAACTTACACTAGGTTATAGCGCGAGTGTAATTTGTGTGAAGCCACATTTTCGCTAGGTAAATAGATATATGACGTGGGCTTTTCTCTCCACAAATTAGAGGAAATAATTCACCTCGCAGGGGCGGATCCAGGAATATCCAAAAGGGGGTGGGATGGTCCAAGAAGTTGTGGGTGGGGGAACATGGCGAGCACAGCGAGCCCACCCAGCTGGGGGGTTGGGGGGTGGGTGGTGCTGTAAATCCCCAGATTTAATTTTTTTTAAAATCTGACCAATATCATGGGCATTTTGAGGTCATTTTAAAGTCGTATGCATTTGATATCAGGAGATATTCTGAGGACAATGGTAATTACTTTTTACTCAACAAAATCGCCTGGGCTCAATACTACAGTAAAGAAAAAGTATTGGAATTTTCTGATGAAAAAGGGGGGTCCTGACCCCCAGGACCTCCCTGGATCCGCCCCTGCCTCGTTTAATTATGTAGTTTAATGATGATTAGATGATTAAGAGTATTGATGGCAATGTTTATGGTGTTTATCAAACCACACCAAAGCGAACTAGGCCAAACCAAACAGGAACCACACCGCACCTAACTCACACGAGAGTGAGAGATAATGTGCAAAGAAGACATCCAGTGAAAAAGATAAAAATAAATAATATAGCCATACATCATAATACAGTACATTACTATAATATATAAGGATATTAAAGCTAGGCGTTAAATACTAACCTAATTAATTGACCATCAGAATACAGGTAGCAGTCAGGTGTGTCATAAGGTCACATAGTCGTGTTAGTCACCCGAGTGGCTTACGAATAGAATTTCCATAAGACATCAATAAATTTATCTTACTTTTTAATTAAACTTACTTTGTTTGGGAAACTTTAATAATAATAATAATAATAATAATAATAATAATAATAAACTATATGCATGTACTGTATGTATATATATATATATATATACTGTGTGTGTGTGGACGAGTTAAGTGTTTCCTGTGCTAGGGCCCGTTATATCCGTGTCGACTTACAGAGACTTATACGGGTTGGTTGAATCTCTTTTGTTCTCACTGGAAGAGATTTCTAGCGTTTGTGGAGCACCTGTGTATGTTTGTGTGTTTGTAGGACGTGTGTGTAGAGACAGTAGCTTAGGTGTGTGTGTGGGAGGGGGGTTATGGGGCTTCTGTGTGTGTGTTTGTAGGACTTGTGTATAGAGACAGTAGCCAGAGTACATTGGTTTTATATTCGTGTCTCTTTCTAACTCGTGTTTTTTTTTTTTTTGGTGTTAGGTGGGATGAGAGAGACGTTGACCACAGAGTTGGTAAATTCGCCTTTCCCACATACAGAGCGGTTAGAGTCTATCTACGTCAATGTCCTCCAAGTATTTTGTTTTTCTTTCATGCTGCTGTAAGTTAGACATTTATTATTCTTGTAGTTATTGATGAATGAAAGATTATTATATTTTCAGGTTCAAAGAGTTAATGTTTGTTGTGTATTTTAGGTAATGGAAAAAATTAAAAGGAAGTGACTTATTTCATTGAATCTTCCTCAACCTTCACTCTTCCCTCACACACCACACCTTCCCTCACACCCTCCATCACTTTTTCTCATTTCCATCTTTTACCCTTTGCATGTCCAGAAATTTATACTATCGTCACCCTTGGTTAAAAAAAATCCCATTCTCTTTTGTTATTGCGGATGTGGTTATTCTTTTGGTATTTCTGTCGTCATGGTTACAGAGAGTAAACATTGTTGACAGTTCACGTAATGATTATGTACCTTAAGTTTATTTCATATTAAGAATGGACACCCTAACGCTTACCCAATCTAACCTAATCTAACCAAATCTAACCTAAACTGACTTTGATTCATTCTAGTTGACTGTGGGTAACTGGGTGACTCTGGCTGACTCCGACTGCCGGGTTCTGAAAAGGTTTTGTCAGAGGTTGAATTCGTTGGATTAGAATTCATTTGGTGAGCCTTTGACTTTCTCGCCGCCACCACCATCACCACCACCATCACCACTATCACCATCATCACCACCATCACCATCACCATTATCACCACCACCATCACCACTATCACCACCACTACCACCACTATCACCACCATCACCACCATCACCACTATCACCACCACCACCACCATCACCACCACTACCATCACCACTTACAATACAATACCCACTCCTGCACAACAATCAATCATCTGCTATATATTTTCCTTCTATTTTATAAACACGCATATAAACCATCATTCTTTTACCCTTCAAAATATTTTCTCATATTTGTGAAGGAGTTCCAGAGGCTGGTTGCAAGCGAGGTCAAGTCAAACCCAATGGCGTTTTACCTCTATGCAAAGTCGAAATTTAAAACGCGAGTAGGAATATCAGACCTGAGGCTTGAAGATGGTAGTTACGCAGATTCTGACCAAGACAAGGCGGTCGCATTGAGCAGTTTGTTTTCCTCGGTGTTCACAAGAGAAGATGCGAACAATCTTCCTGCGTTTGAGGACAGACGGTTCAACACAGCGCTGACCTACATTGTGTTCACAGAAGAGACTTTAAAAAATAAATTGTCAAAGCTAAAGGTTCATGAGAATCCCGGCCCTGACATGGTGCATCCAACAGTGCTAAGGGAGTTGTGCAACGAGCTTGCCGAGCCCTGAAGATCCTGTTCGGTAAATGCCTGGATGAACAAAAGGTCCCCAGTGACTGGAAAATGGCTTATGTGAGTCCTATCTTTAAGAAGGGCGATCGTCACTCCACGAATAATTATAGACCAGTGAGCCTGACCAGCATAGTGTGTAAAGTACTTAAGAGCATTATACGAGATGCCATGATGGAAACTACGAAACAACCTTGTAAAGGATTGCCAACACGGTTTTATGCCGGGACGCTCCCGCTTAACACTCAAGGATGTTTGGACCCAAATTCTGGAACAGGGTGGTAATATCGACAAAATATACTAGATTTTGTCAAGGCTTTCGACAGCGTACACCATGAGAGGCTGAAAATTAAACTGGAAGGGTACGGGATTCGGGGAAGTGTCCTAGCGTGGATCGGAGACTTTCTCCATGACCGCAGGTAGTGTGTGGTGATTAATGGCACGAAATCGTCATGTGTACCCGTGACAATCGGGTTACCACAAAGCAGTGTATTGGGCCCGCTGTTGTTTGTTTGCTTCATAAATGACAAGCCAGAAGCAATGGATTCCTCCATACAAATGTTTGCGGATGATGTCAAGCTAATTAGGGAAATAAAGAACCAATCAGACTGTGAATAGCTGAAGAACGATCTCTGTGAGCTCCAAGAATGGTCGAAGAAATGACTGCTAGATTCAATGTCACGAAGTGTAAGATGATGTATCTGGAACGTACCAACGGTAAGGAGGAGTATCACAAGTTCCCAACGGGACGAAGGAACTGCGTTAATTGAGACTGAATGTAAAAAGGACCTAGGTGTGTCAGAATATAAGACCATTATAATGGAGGAAACTGCAGCGGGCCTATTGGCCCATACTGGGCAGTCCAGTTTACACCCAACCCCTGTTGTTCATATATCCATCTAACCTATGTTTGAAGCTATCCGGTTGGGAATATTTCAGAAAATGTTGATGGGTTTTACAGGTCTGCTGCTCAGTCTCTAGATTTTAATTTTGGCCTGATTATTCGACATTGTACTCTACTAATGTTTATCCTTAAGACTAATCTTTGTTTATCCCTGCTCCTTCCCTATACACCCACCCTCTCCTTCCCTATACACTCGCCCTCTCCTTCCCTATACACTCGCCCTCTCCTTCCCTATACACCCACCCTCTCCTTCCCTATACACCCACCCTCTCCTTCCCTATACACCCACCCTCTCCTTCCCTATACACCCACCCTCTCCTTCCCTATACACCCACCCTCTCCTTCCCTATACACCCACCCTCTCCTTCCCTATACACCCATCCTCTCCTTCCCTACACCCTATCGCCATGTTGTCGGCCACCAGAAGCCTTCCCTAGGGTGACGATCAACCTGCGGGAGACTTTGTTGCCGCTAGTCTGTTGGGATGGGGAGACCGGCAGACAGCGACTTCTTTTGAAACTCTTAAAAAAAAAAATGTTATTAAATCTTCCAAAACTTCCATTTAACTCCTCACAATTTTTTTTCTTGTAGTTGGTTAAGGTTGATAAAGTTCATATACTTAAGGGTAATATTTACTTGACAGGAACTCCTAAAATGAACGGATAGTCTACTCGCTCGTACCCCCTAGATATACTGTACACATTTTCGTCTTTTATACCTTGTCTTGTGGAGTCTTAAAGGCGGGTAGCTGTCTTGTACCAATGACCAAATAAGGGGAGAAGATTTGAAGGTCTCTATTCAGGCAGACGTAAACATCTTGATTCACAGTCCAACTAGATTCCCTTATTCGAGTAAAGTTTAATCCAGGCAGTTACTATGGTTGACTGAAGGTGGGTGAGAGAAGAGACGACTACGAGGGAAGGCAGTGATCTGTAACCCGTAAATAACCACAACAAATTTAGCTTCCTTGATTGATAAAAGGGATGAATTGAAATGGTGATACTGTTTCTTCTGTGGTGAAGTTGAAGACCTGGAGCTGTGTTGAACTGGCGTTTCGAACCGTGTCGAGTTAGTTTAGTTACTATTTTTGAAGATGATACTAATTGTACCAAGTATAAATACGTACTGAGGTTGTTATATATTATTGAGGATGTTATTGATATGTAATAATAGGTTTAATCTCAATATGCACTGGATTTGGTCTTAACATGAATTGGGTTTGTCAGCAATGTAGACCATATGTTCCTAAAATAACTACGAACGTGTTGTATTGTTTTGCCCTTCAGGTAGACGACTCCCGGAAGCATTTTTATCTCCTGACGAAGAGAAGGTCGAGGCGTGTCAAGAGATTCTGGTGGTGGTGCAGTAGGGGAGGGGGGGGGGTGGTCTTGAAGCTGTAGTGTTCCTGTAGCACCGCCGGCTGCGTCTGGAGGAGCAAAAGATAAGTTCCTGAACCCATTGGCGTCTTTTGATACTTAAGAGCAAGATAGCTATTATACCTTCCCTCATATATCCTATTTTCTCACACACCTCTCCCCTTCCCTCACATCCCATACCTTCCCTCACACCTCATGCCTTCCCTCACACCTCATGCCTTCCCTCACACCTCATGCCTTCCCTCACATCCCATACCTTCCCTCACACCTCATGCCTTCCCTCACACCTCATGCCTTCCCTCACACCTCATGCCTTCCCTCACACCTCATGCCTTCCCTCACATCCCATGCCTTCCCTCACACCTCATGCCTTCCCTCACACCTCATGCCTTCCCTCACACCTCATGCCTTCCCTCACATCCCATGCCTTCCCTCACACCTCATGCCTTCCCTCACACCTCATGCCTTCCCTCACACCTCATGCCTTCCCTCACACCTCATGCCTTCCCTCACACATCATGCCTTCCCTCACATCCCATGCCTTCCCTCACACCTCATGCCTTCCCTCACACCTCATACCTTCCCTCACACCTCATGCCTTCCCTCACACCTCATGCCTTCCCTCACATCCCATGCCTTCCCTCACACCTCATGCCTTCCCTCACACCTCATGCCTTCCCTCACACCTCATGCCTTCCCTCACACCTCATGCCTTCCCTCACACCTCATACCTTCCCTCACACCTCATGCCTTCCCTCACACCTCATGCCTTCCCTCACACCTCATGCCTTCCCTCACACCTCATGCCTTCCCTCACACCTCATGCCTTCCTTCACACCTCATGCCTTCCCTCACACCTCATGCCTTCCTTCATACAACACACTTTATCTTGTACCTTCTCTCACCTGGAAATGGAACACTTGGCCGATAAGACTGAGATATCTATGACATCACAACCATAGTCAACAAACCAAATAGAAACAAGATACAATTTTCAATTCATTTTAACACCATGTTAGCCAATAATCGTTAAAACAACTTTTATACCCACCCAATTAAATGCATTTATACATTTAAGATAAAGATGCGATAACATTACTGGCCTTAAGAGTCTTTAAAAATCCACAACCAAGCATACTTAGGGAGCCTGAGTGTAAATGATTATAGTTGACAAAGCTCCACAGTGGGCCAAGACCTCTTTGACAAGGGTTCGTATAAATATTCTTATTCTGGGAGGACTGCTGGCTCTTACGTCCCCCGAGGAAAATCTTTTGGCGGCTCACGGTGGCTTAAGATGCATTATGTTTGATCCTGGGAGGTAAATCGTGAGTAAGTGAGAGACCGAATTGCAGAGAACGAATTAATTGCAAAAAATAAATTACGAAAACTAAATCCGAATTACAAAATACCAATACGAAGACAAATATTCATAGCCAAAAATTACAAAAGAATATAAAGGTCAACACAAAGGCAAAAAAATACAAAAAACGACGACATTCAACATTGCACGACGATTCCACAAACATCACTGCAAACACTCACTCTCTCTCTCCATTAAATCCGACCTAAAAACAGACGATAGTGTACTGTAGTGTTTCAATTATCTGATATTTAATTAATTATAGATCCCCACAGGTACACACGATATTTTTTATTCAGATTTCTGCTTGGTTTAGATACTCTCTTCATTCAAATTTATTTATATTATGAAAACTCCCACGAACACTCCTTTTATTCATAGTTGTTTCATCTTATTTGTGACATGTAGAGTAGTGTAGATTTTAACTTGACACACGCATGTTGCTTCTCATACACACAGGTATAGTTAACAGGTAAAGATAACATTAACAGATAACAGGTAACAGAGATAACAGGTACGGGTAACAGTAAAGAGATTGATAGAACAAGGCATAATGAAAGAATAAGAGAATGGCAAGAGGGATGATTTTAAGAAAGAAAAAAGAAAACGAAAAAAATCAAAGAAAACTAAAAAAAAAAAAAGGCGTGGAAGGGTAAACTATTATATTAAGAGGGTGAATTGTGACGGGTCTGTGTTTGTTTGTTTATTATCATAGTATAACAAACTAACAAAGAGAATAAAAGAAAATAATATAATCTACTTCAATCTCACTGATATGTAAGTTTTTGTTTCATAAAGACGAGAGGATTTGTTATATACGTGTTATGTTAATGAGAATATAAGCCACTGTGATGTCAACATTAATTTCCTTCAAGAGGTTTTGTATTTTTTTTTGTCTATTTCTTTGTAATTTTGTTATCGTGTATTCCTTCCCTTGTCTTCTTTTAAGTTATTTGTTGTTTCTCTATTTTTCATTCTTGTTTTTTCTTGTGGTTATGTCGTTTACGTCGTTTTCTCTTAATTCATCTCTCTTGTATCTTTTATTACTGCCATCTCTCTTCCTTCCTTTTCTTCTCCTCTTCTCTATCTCTCTTTCTTTCTCTCTCTCTCGCCTCACCCTTCACTCTCCTCTCTTTTCTTCTTTCCTTGACTGATTCTTCTCATTTATCTTACTTTCTCTATCTCTTTGTTCTTTCCTTCTGATTCCTCCCTTTCTCCCTTCACTATTGCCCTCTCCTCATTTTTCATTGTTCTTTTTTTTTCTCTCTATCTCTTCTTCCTCTCGTTTTCCTTCCCTTGTTTCCATTCCTTATCTTTAATGACCTTTTCTTCCTGCCCCTTCTTTCTCATTGACTGTATCTTCCTCTTCTTTTCCTTCCATCTCAGTGACCTCTTCCTCCCCTTCTTTCTCGTTGAGTTGACTTTCTCTTTCACTTCCTTCCTCCACTTCTTTATCGATCTCCTCTTTCTTCTTCCTTCCCTTCCTCCCCCTCCTCTTCCACACCCCCTCCCCTTCCCCTGGGTAATGGTAGTGACAATGGTACAATGTCGTAGTCTTCCAGATAACTCTATGGACAAAACAGCCCACATTTCAGTATGATGACCTCTGGCAATGAAAGCACTACACCATTTATACCGGCGTACATATTCATTTATAAGGTTGGAAGATGTTAATTTGTATATTTTATTGTATTGAGTCAACTTAAAAACCACTAAAACAACATAATAAACATCAAACGTTCAGTAGAAAAGCTTTTAAGTAAAACCATAATTTAGTTAGTATGTTCGTCCTGCTGTAGCTGAAGAAGAGTAGATATAACAAGCAATTATAAACTCGTAAGAATAAAGATGATTATTATATTTATATCTCAATAATTAGGAATATAACTATGTGCTGCAGATCGTCATTTATCGTCATGTAAACTCAAGGAATTTCTTTATACTAAGACTCCCTTCTCTCTATATCAACATCATGGAGGAATTTTCACGGAAGAAGAAACTTTTAAAAACTATCGTCCAGGATCTTGAGGTTAGTGTCCACACTCTTTGGCTGACGGAACTATACGTCCTTCTTGTCTTGTCTCTCCCTCAAGGTGCTGGCCAAGACACTTAAGAGGATTACTTAAAGATGTTAGCCAAGAGGTCAACTTTGGTGTTAATGGAAGATATTGAAGAAAACAGACGCCAGTAAAAGTGTAAGATTTCCTTTTGATTTGTACTATTTGTCTGAAATATAGTTTAAAACCAACTTTTTGCTGCCAATTGAAACAAAATCAAAGACCCGTTTGAACCTGTCATGACCTACTTGACCTGTCATGGTTGGGAGATAAACACGAGCTTCTCTCAAGAAAGTTTAATATACAAAGAAAGTTTGGATTACAGAGTTAGTTTACACCATTCTACGACGCTTGGCTGAGAGAGAGAGAGAGAGAGAGAGTGAGAGAGAGAGAGTGAGAGAGAGAGAGGGAGAGAGAGAAAGAGAGAGAGAGAGAGAGAGAGAGAGAGAGAGAGAGAGAGAGAGAGTGAGAGAGAGTTGGTAGTCTCGAGGAACCTACCAGTCAGGTTGTCTTGGTGTAGAGGCGCCATTGTTTCGGATCCTGGGTCTTGCCTCGCCCCCTACCCTGCCCTTATTGTCACGCTGAAGGGCGGAGGAGAGGATGAGGGATGGCTGGAGGATGGGAGGAAGAGGGGATGGCGGGGGATGAGGTAGAAGAAGGGATGACTGGAGAGGAGGAGGAGGAGGAGGAGTAGGAAGAGATGGTGGGATGAGTGAAGATGAAAGACTGTGAATCAGATGATGTATGTTCTGAGGCGACGTTTGACTCTTGATGAAGTGTGTGTGTGTGTGTGTGTGTGTGTGTGTGTGTGTGTGTGAAAGAATGTGGAGTGAGAGGGCCTAGGGGAGAGTGTCGGTGGTGGTGAGAGGGATGGGAAGAAGAGAAGGGAAGGGAAGGGAAGGGAAGGGGAAGATTATCTCTGTAAAGCAAACATACAACCACTATTTCCTTCATTCATTCTCCTTCCCAGTTTCCACGTCCCAATAGACCTAAGGAGTAGAGAACTTTGGCTGGAAAATTCTCTAAGGTTCCAGGATTTTTTTTTCTTCAGAGAGCCACGTAAATTCTCCTTTCCATGTACACACCTCCAGCTGATACCTCGTTATATAATAGTTTACCCTACCCTGGTGGTCTCTGTCGGGTTTTATTTTATATTTACGGGTTATAGTGTAATTATAGTCGTGTTATAGTGTAGTTATAGTCTTGTTATAGTTTTGTTTTCGTGTAGTTATAGTGTTATTACAATGAAATACGTTCTAGTTTCTTTAGTAGTTATAGTTGTGTTATATAATAGCCCCAGTGCGTACACATAACAACCTCAGTAACTAATAGATAACCCCAGTACGTTTTATAACCAGTACAGTTAGTATCACCTCCCAAAAGATGGTAACTGAACTGATTCGAGTCTTAAGGTTTGAAACACCAGCTCAACACGGCTCCAGGTCTTCAGTTTCACCAAAGAAGAAACAGTTGTAACCTCTTTCCTCTTGATTCCCTTATTTTCTATCCTCTTCCCTCTCGTTTTCTTTACCCTCTCCTCTCCTTTTCTCCTCTCTCCTCCTCTTCCCTTTTCTCTCCTTTCCTTTTCCTCTCCTTTTCTTTCTCCTCTTTTCCTCCTTTTCCCTCTCCTTTCCTCCTTCCATCTCATTCTTCAGTTTCTAGGTCGACTGTTTTATCGCGGTGATTCTTTAAGGGTGAGTGAATTATTATCATGACTCTCTCTCTCTCTCTACCATGCCTTCGTCTTTATCTTCTAGCTTCTTTTTCCTTCCAATTCCTGTTTCCCCTGCATTTATGTCCTCTCCTCTTCATCCTTCCTCCTCTTCCTCCTTCTTCTCCCCTCCTTTCCTCCTTCTCTCACCTTCCTTCCTCCTTCTCCTCACTCTTCCTCAGTGTTAGAGTGATAGGTCCTGTGCGGTGGAATTCCTTCATTATTTATCGCCTCTTTATTATAGAGGTTGAGGATACACTCGCTAGATGGTGTTGGTGGATCACGTCTCAGGGTAGAGGTGTAGAAGTGTCCTGTCTGGGTAGCTAATTGTTTTCTGTCCCGTCAGCATTTGTAAACAGGCGGTTCTTACTAAAAACTTCATAATAGTGGTTAGTTGTTTGAGTCAGTCTGTGTTGTGGTGTAGTGTTGGCAGCCGGTCGTGGATTATACTTCCCACTTCACAAAACCGTAAGTGTCTCTCTCCTTTTTACATATACAGAGTTAAAATATGCATTACCATCAACGTTGCTGGGTCATTCTTTTCGCTTCAGTGACTGCCGGAGGGAGGGAGGGAGGGACGGCTCACGGCTGTCACTTTTGAGGAAACACTTGATGGCCGCCACGAGACAAAGACAAATCACATAATTATTAACGTTGATGATTTCTATGGTGGCGCATCAGCAGCTGTGGGTGAAGGGTTGGGGGTGAGGGCAGGGGGAGGGCTGGGGGAAGGGCTGGGGACTGAGGATGGGCTGGGGCTGAGGGAAGGGCAGGGGGAGGGCTGGGTGCTGTAGATGGAGGGCAGGGGATAGAGGCATTCTGTGATTCACATTTTTCTTAGTATTGTTGGATCGCTGGGCAGTTTGTGTCGGTGTGAAGGGTGATGTGAGGAGGAGAGGTGAGGGGGAGGATATATATATATATATATATATATATATATATATATATATATATATATATATATATATATATATATATTTTATTTCTTATTTTTATTTTTATTTTTATTTTTTTATTGTGCACCCCACACTCATCCTGTGGGCGGTAGCGCATAAGGACTATATACAGAGTAGAGTTCATAAAGGGTCAGTATAACTAACCCCCGTGGTCAGGATATTATGGCATTGAATGTTACAGAGTATATATAATGAATTCTTCGTTTATTTCAATACACAGAGGGTAACTTACAACTGCGTGAGTACAGGAGTGAGGCAATATTTCTGGCCCCACACTTTGTTATTCACATTTGCGTGAGAGGTATTCAAGCACATTGTGTGTTTGGTTCTATACATGGGAAATGATAAAGCTACTTAGTGCAGTAAAGTGGATACAATCTTAATATGTCGGCTATCTTGCCATTAGAGATGAAGTGTTATGCCATTTCACGCACAGTGTGCTTGGACCTGTCCCTAAAAGGTCAAGTGTGTGGCTATATGTCTGGCCACACACTTTACATTTAGTCTTGTTTACATCTGCTTGAGGAACATACTGCCAGAGGTACTTATATCCTAACCTTAATCTAGCGGTTACAACATCTTGTAATCTAGTGATCTTGTTACTTGCTCCATATACATGTTTCACTTGATACATCTCATCATGGTAAACTATGGATCGACTAGTGCCTGTTTGCACTTGTTTGCTTGCGTCAAATTCACCAATAAGTTCTTTCCTAATTACAGTTTTAAGGGTTCTTTTTGACAGGAACAGATTGTATTCATCAGGGTCTTTGTTAGACGCGAGTTTGGCGAGGGCATCAACTCTGTCATGTTCTTTGAGGCCTATGTGAGATGGGATCCACAACAGTTTGATCTTGACACCCCGGTCAACAAGGTACGCATATTTGTGTCTGGCTTCAGAGACAAGCGCGTGGCAACTTAAGTTGAGGGTGTCAAGGGCAAGTAGTGAGGATAGAGAGTCAGTGATGATGAGACTGTCAGTAACAGTGGTTTCAATAAATTTAATAGCTGTGAGTATGGCAACTAATTCAGTTTGTAGAGTGGATGCCCAGTTGTTACTCATTTTTCAATTGTATTACCGTTAGGTTGCGTCACAACAATAGCACTTCCAGCCCTCACACAGGCAGTGTTAAGAGATCCATCAGTGTAGATGGTCTGTGTGATATCATCAGTCTGTAGAGTGTGTATGTGTTCAAGAGCTCTCACTTTGGCAGTGTGTTGGAGATAAATACTTTGTATAATCTTTCAGGCGGATATGTCGATATGTCGGTATTGTGATATCGAAGGAAACTGTCCGCCAGGGTGGAAGGAAGTTCTTTGATATTGAAACAGTTTATATAGCCAGAAAAACAGAGATACCGAGTGGATAATAATAACAATATTAACATTTCAGGTGAGGGCCTGAGCTCTCCTGAAGGCACCTGATATACAAGTATACTATACATTTATCTCAAGGAAGTATTACGTAACATTTAGTATCATCTGGAATAGTACACATAACATGGTGGTAGTAAGAACATTTCGTAATGTTGCCACGGATATCACTTCGATATTTATTTTAATTATTATTATTTTTTTAACATTTATATTATAAGTATATACATAAGTTACAGTGGAATTGAAAAACATAAATATAATGAGGCAAGCAGTACAATATGGGTTGTATTAAGGTTGAACAAGAGGACAGAGCTGTCAGGATTATGTCTAGTTGTGTCTCAACTTTGTACAGATGGTCTAGTTTGTACAAAGTCTGGGAGATCTGTGTATTGAAGCTGATCTGAGGGAGCATAGGCGTTTAGCACGTTGAGTGTGGAGTTGCCCAGGTGGATAGTGATCCCATGGTACTGAAAGTACTGGGTGGGGGCTTACCATTAGGTGTGAGACACTCCTGCAGACACACAGTATCGATGTCCTCAGTCACAACTTTGTGGTGTAGGTCAGGGTATCGTTTTGTGAGGGATGAGATGTTCCAACTCCTCACCTTGACCGCTCTGTATCTTTGTCTGGTATTAACACCGGCCATTATGTACTATAATTAAAAGAACCGGATGACGCTATGAGATTGTTTCATTTTTTCATGCTGCTTGTCCCTTCTGCGGGCAGGAGGCTGTTTAACTATTTTGAAACATTCCTGGATCATGTTGTGCTCACCAGTTGATCTATTACAGTGGCAGACAACAACACACTTTGGTTACACTCGACATCACCACCATTTTCAGTTTGTGTTTGTTCATCTTCACTGACCATGTCCACAGAGGCATCAGTAGAACTGTTACCAGCCTCACCGTCTCCCTCTGCGTGGACACTATAGTTCCTGGTGGGTCTTGAGTTGCCACATCTGGTACTGACATTGCTGCTGCTGTATGTTGGTGGTGTTCTGTTACTGTAGTGCATCGCAGGTGAGGAGGATGGGTGGGGTGAGGTGGGGACGAGACGACAGACACCTTAATCTTAATCTTCTTCCCTCAAAAAGAAAGTATATATATAATTTCAACGCCATGTTCCAGATACTATATAAAACAAGTGACGATAACACACACACACACACACACACACACACACACACACACACGCACGCACGCAAAGCGAATACAATAACCCATTCTGATTGATCACCCAACACTGTACGTTTGTATAAGTCAATGGAAATAAGGAGTTTCTAAATGATAAATTGCCCGTTGGTGAGTGTCGCCTCATGTACACGACAAACAAGACTTATTTTACGACGATTTAATATGTTAGTTGAGTTTGACGATGATAAAGTTGGAGAAATTATCCATTTTAGAGATATCGAGATATAGAAAAAAAAAGTAACATCATTTCTCATTTCTTCACTCTTAAATATCTGGTGAAGGAATGCTGGAACCAGACGCTTGCAAGCCTTAAATATAAGGTGGGAGAGAGCCAGACTCCTGAAAGACACTACGCTTTATGTAACATGAACGGATGTTTGGCCTTTGTACGAGGAAATTTATGCTGTATTCCCGTAAGATTGGGGAGAATTTAGGAAAGGATGGAATTTATGTGTAGCGCAGCACAGATTTGGCGCCGCACCGTAAGACAACATGTAAAGTTCCTCGAGCAAGGCTAAGTGGAGAGAATTTACCAGACTTGGGGATAATGTTCTACATCACCCAGAGATTCCTACATTAAATATTATTAGTTTCTTATTATTTGTGGTCAGAATAAAGATACTGTTATGATTAGTTTAATTATTACAACACCATCTTAATCTGGTTCTCGTATAAATAGGCCACTCATCAAGGATATTCTTTCTTTATTGTAATACGCACCTTTTAGAAACACTATATACATACCAAGATAAGAATCACCTTGTTATAATATATCCCCATAAACCGTAAAATATAACTGACACTTTCGGTTATGAGAGAAAACAAGTAAAGGGTAATAAATAATTGTTTCTTTTCCGGTATAGTGACAAAAATCTAATAGAGTTCCTCCTTAGTTTTTCCACCTTTTCTGTTCAGTAATAATTCTCTCCCGTAATCCACTAATTTAATATAGGGAACATAAACTATTACTATTCCGCTTCGTTCACTTAAATTGTAAAGATAAAATACTTTGTGTATATATAGAGAAAAATTAATGATGTATGTTTTATAAGAATGTTCATATTTTTACATGTATAGGGAGTGACACACACACACACATATGCGTCTGAGAACAAATGACTCGTCGTAGTTCCTGGTGATAGTCATCGAACTGGAGGGGGAATGACCTTTATCGATGACCTTTGACCTTGACCTGCTAACAGACTGACAAACTGAACAGATCAATATATACTTGGCAAACGTGCATAAATACTTCACAGTAATTTTCTCTCCTGTGCTGGGCCACTCATCAGGAATGTTATTTTTCTGTCTATGTCAACAGGCCACTTATTAGGGATACCATCGTGAGAGTGGTACGCTGAGCCAATCATTAGCGAGTTCACGATGACGGGGGGACATGGACGGTGGGGCCACTCGTGAAGGATATTAGATTAGAGTTAACTTGTGTTCGCTATTGTTGGTCACTCATTATACATATTACCCCGAGGTTCATCCTGGTAAGCCACTCATTATGGATGATGCATTGAGGGCAAGACACTGCGGTCCACTCATGAGGGATATTGCCACTTGACTGAGTTATCTAAGTAGAAGCAACATTCACTCTCCGATTCTCAATAAGTAAAATACATTCAAGGTTGACAACGATACCGAAGAAGAAAGATGTTTGTGTATTTGAGTTTGCTTCAGCGTACAAAATAAATGGTCGCATTCACTATGTTCGACAAGCTTTAAATAGATGCACAAATGCTAAGACAGACTAATTGACTCTTCAGATTCGGAAATAATGACAGACAGACAGACAGACATAATGAGTATTGGGGAGGAATGTGGGAGAGAAGGAATGGCAGTGTTAACTCGTTGTAATGAGGGAAATATCATATGGAATATATAAGTAGAATAATATTTATAGTTGAAGGATTGTAAAGTGAGGAATGAGAGCGTGGCATAATAGTTATTTAACCGCCAATATGTTGTTAGGGGGAATCTTCTAAACACCAATTTTAAGTACAGCTGTTTATTAGTTAACTGAATGGCATGGAGACACGAATAGATCATTATATTGACGTTACTAGACAATGACTCTTGGACACAAACATGAAATGGATACACTTCCCAACGTAAGTAACTCACCCTATGGATCACTCTGACAATGACTCACGTGTGACCTGGAAACTCTGTCTGCAGGGGCCCGGTACTGCTGGGGCGAGTGGTCCCGGCGGGCGCTGGACTCTTTCAGCTGGTTACTCGGTGCTGGGAAAGGAAGACCCCCTCCCGATCTCGACTTGTGACGAGTGTGACCGTCTGGCTCTGAGTTCTGTCTCTCCCTGTCTGACCCCTGGAAGGATCTAAAGGCCCCTTATATCGGAGGTGTCAGGCCGTCAGATGTCGTCTCCTAATTATCACTAATATTGGTGTGTCTGGACAACTGTGTTTGATCAGGTGCATGGACATGTTGCTTATCGTGGTGCGCCAGTCGGTAATGCTTCCTAATTATTACCACCCTGGGTGTGTCTGGCCAGGTGTCGGTTTGCTGGTTGGAGGGCAGTTTCTTGAATTAACAAGATCATGTCGCCGGTTCTCTCATCACACAGTGGCGAGAACCCCTTTTCCCTTTGTGACCGTGACCTCTGTTGCGTCAGGTCTTAATCTCACTTTAATTACTGTTGGGTGGGTCAACTTACGTGGGTGTACACCTGCTCCCCTAGTTACTGCTATGTGTATGTTATTCTACTGGCTTGGATGCTTTGGTCTGATAGATAAACATTTTGTCGTGGTCCTGGTCAGATTATTAAAATTTGTACCACCAGTGGCGCCACCTACCAACCCACATGAGCTTGAAACTGTAATCGAATTCCCGGTTCATTACAACATGAGTTCGAGACAGTAGGCAATCGCTACACTACACATACATACATACATACATACATACATACGAGCTACATACAGTACATACATACTGTACACCACCGCGACTATGTTTAGAAAGAGGGTCTGAATTATCCAAAACACACTGATGTACTCGACCCCTTGTTGTGTTTACATCTGAGGGAGTGAGGAGCTGCCCCCTGGAAGATCTCCCAGATGCTCACTGTCTCTATAAACATTACGAGTTTATTTAGCCAGGATAATACAAAATACAATTTAAGAAACAAAACAAAATATTGATAATGGTTGAACCTTTTGGGTGCTGTAACTCTCTTG
Source organism: Homarus gammarus (assembly GCA_958450375.1). Classification (NCBI taxonomy): domain Eukaryota; kingdom Metazoa; phylum Arthropoda; class Malacostraca; order Decapoda; family Nephropidae; genus Homarus; species Homarus gammarus. The sequence goes on from CAUDMG010003988.1 coordinate 469,631, forward strand.
AAGGCAAATAGTGTGAGTCTCTAGAGAGCCTTAACACACAGGTAAGACTCTGTCGGATTCATTTGTAGTATTAAAGTTTCGTTTAAAAGTTACACTGACTGTGGAGATTGTTGCTGGGTGGTTTGGTAGAGTTATTTAGCCACAGACGAGCATCAGGTCTGGGTTCGTTAAACTTCCAAAGTTCACTCCAGTCCCATCGGTGCCTTTGAGACGCGAGGAAAACGTTTTTGATAACTTTTAACATATTTCATGTGTTATTGCACAAACATACTTCCTCCAGGACGCTCTCGTACCAAAGAAATGTCTGTAATATATCTTTTAAGGACCTCGATCAATCTACAAGCCGTGTTCATGTTTCCAGATGGTGCCATTATGATATATTACAGGGGTCCACGAAGCCATTGCGATACTCTTAAGTTTCTTTTTAAGGTGTCCAGAGTTTAAGTAGTGATAAAAGATTACGTTTAGGCTTCATGATTTATTATGCTCTATATTATCACTACTTAAGGTCCCGCACAAACACATTTTCATCACTTAGAGGACTACTTGAAGAATTAGTCAAACAATAAGGCATTACTTAAAGTCTCAGAAACACAAACAACACAAACTCAACACTCACAAAACTTCTTTATACACTTCTTCGTCACTCGTGGTCACCAGGAAGCCCCAAGAAGCCACTCAGTCACTCCCTAAGACGAATCACAGGCAGGCGTAACAAACCGAGCAGCGGGACACACCTAGAGACGCTCCCCCCGGACAGCTGTCATCACCTCTTCGTAAGCGTCCTTCCACCGGGCTACATGAGGACTCCTCGCTGTCATCAACAACACTTTCTTTTAGGAGAGAGAGAGGTGGGGGGGGGGGGAGGGAAGGAGAATACGAGAGAGATGGAGAGAGAAAGAGGAAGAGAGGGAGACAAAGAGAGAGAAGGAAAAAAAGGGGGAATGAGATACAAAGAGAGGTATAATTCCCTCTCTTTACATCTCGTAGGACGTAGATCAAAGTCTCTCTCCCCGATCCTCTCATCCCCTGTGTGACAAGCGACCAGCTAGCGAGGTCAGGGTACAAAGTTGCTGCTGCTACAACAGTTGGTGCAGCTGTAGCTTTTGGTGGCATCGTTGTTTCTCTTTCCCACCGCTGACCGTGTAGGGTACCGCTGATGTTGTTGTGATAGGGGTCTTGTTACCACTGAGAGGAGAGTAACATCAACTGGGGCCCCTTCCTGTGTTGTGTTTCTGACAAGGACTTTTTGATCTGGTAGTTGTTCTGTTATTGTGGCGCTGCTCAACACACATACACACACACACACACGTACGGTCAAATATAACCACACACACACACACAACACCAATACTTATTCCCGCCAAACGACTTTGCTGTCTAATTGGTTGTTAAGTGATTGAAAGTTCAGGTGATTGGTTATTAGGTAATAGTAACTCTGATAACGAGGTGGTTGGGAGAAATGAAGGACATGTAACGAGGCATATAATGAAGTTTAGACAACAACACGGTGATCGAAAAGTCCCTATGCACCTATAAATGTTAAAACCATACACATTTCCCTTGGGCTAAGTATAACCAGGTGCACAGGGACTTTTCGATCATCCCTGGATAATGACACCTCCATTTAACGGACTATTTGGTGAAGATTAGTCCGTTATATGAAGGGTCCGTTAAATATGAAACCTCCATATAACGGACTATATCCATTAGATGAAGGTTTGGTTAAGTTAGAGTTAGGTTAGGTTGGGTTAGGTTAGGTTGGGTTAGGTTAGGTTATCAAATCCCTTTCATCAGCCTAGCCTAACCATTTCTACCTCCCATTCTTCTTCTTCTTCCTCGTCCTCTTTCTCACTCCCTTTCTTCTTCCTCCTTCTCTTTTTACCTCCCTCTTCTCTCCCTCTCCTACCTCCCCTTCCTCCTATATCGCCTTCCATCTAGTCTTCCCTGCTTTCTTCCTACTCTTCCATCTACCATCTCCTCCCCTTCCCCCTTCTTTTACCTCCTCCTCTCCCTTCTTTTCGTCTTCCTCCTAATCCCATTCCTCAACTTTTATTTTCTCCTCTTCCTCTCCCATTTCCTCCTACCTACCCTTCATCCTACCCCCCTCTTCCTTCTACTTCCTCTTCTCCTCCCCCTCTTCTCCATCTCTCCTCCCTCTTCTCCTCTCCCCATCCTCTCTCTTCTCCTCTCCCCATCCTCTCTCTTCTCCTCTCCCCATCCTCTCTCTTCTCCTCTCCCCATCCTCTCTCTTCTCCTCTCCCCATCCTCCCTCTTCTCCTCTCCCCATCCTCTCTCTTCTTCTCTCCCCATCCTCTCTCTTCTCCTCTCCCCATCCTCCCTCTTCTCCTCTCCCCATCCTCCCTCTTCTCTTCCCCTCCTCCCTCTTCTCCTCTCCCCATCCTCTCTCTTCTCCTCTCCCCATCCTCTCTCTCTCTTCTCCTCCTCCCTCCTCCCCTCTTCTCCACCTCTCCTCCCGCTTCTCCTCTCCCCATCCTCTCTCTTCTCCTCTCCCCATCCTCTCTCTTCTCCTTCTCCCTCCTTCCCCTCTTCTCCACCTCTCCTCCCTCTTCTCCTCTCCCCATCCTCTCTCTTCTCCTCTTCCTCCTCCTGACCAAACGCTTTTCTCTTGTGTTCACTTTCCCATCCCGTTAGTTAGGATTAGTTAGGTCGGATTAGTTGGGCTAGGAAGGACAGTAGTATGGATTAGTTAGGAAGGATTAATTAGTTAGGATTAGTTTGGTAGGATTAGTTAGGTTTTAAGACGGAGAGAGAGAGAGAGAGAGAGAGAGAGAGAGAGAGAGAGAGAGAGAGAGAGAGAGGCTTAGTGTTTGTATGTATGTATGTATGTATGTATGTCTGTCTGTCTGTCTGTCTGTCTGTCTCTCTGTCTGTCTGTCTGTCTGTATGTAGTCAACCCCCCCCCTCCCACACACACACTCTGACAGCTACCACCAACAATTATATCCCTCTTCAATAAGTGGATGGAAGGAGAGAGATAGATAAGAAACCGCTAAATAAAATCACAAATAAGGAAGAAATAACAAAAAAGAAGAATACCTATTAATTACAACTATACTAACTTCCCGCCCCACCGCCCCGCCACACACACCTGTAAATTATACCTGTACTGGCGCTAATTACTCACTCTGATGATGTTCTTACCTGTAACTTCCGTGAAAAAAAGGTGTGTGTGTGTGTGTGTGTGTGTGTGTGTGTGTGTGTGTGTCTTAAATGTTTGTAAAATCATTTCATTCTTTAGTTTTTTAAGAGAATATTATATCAAGGTTCTATTATCATCATCATCATCATCGTCATTATTATTACAGTTCGGAAAACATTCAGGTTAAGACTTTAAATGCGAATTGTAAAGTAAAGACAAGAATCCACCCGCCTGAAAGTCCCAACAATGTTATATTCATAGGAGTAATTTACATGCAAATCATAATCCAGTGTTATCCCTCGACTGTTTTTGTTACAATTACCAGAAAATTTACCTGCTGGAGAGATTCTGGCCTCTACCACATGACCCGGACCTAAGACGTTCAGTTGTTGCCACTAAATCGACTTGATATTATGAAAACCATGAATTTCAAGGTAATACAGGCTGTAATGTAATAAATACAGGTTAGATTACAGGCTGGAGATGCTGTATTGAGAGAGAGAGAGAGAGAGAGACTTTGAGTATATCGTCTAACCTAACCTTAACTAAACCTCCTGACTGAGTGAGTGACTGACTGAGTGACTGAGTGAGTGTCCTTTCCTTAGCAAGAACTAAATAAACCTTTCAACTGAATTTCTTACTCAAGTTACGTCAAGTTGTTTTAAAAGTTGAGGGTAAATTCTAAAATTCTCTGCCCCGGTATAAGGAACTAGGAGGGAGGGGGGGGGGGTAAGGGGGAGGGGGTAAGGGGGGGAGGGGTTTTTGAAAGAGGGGTGGTTATGTTTTATTTGTTTTTGTTTTCTCTGTTTAGTTTAGTTTTGTGTGTTTATCCTCGTTGGTTAGGTTAGGTTCCTCCTTATCCTCTCCTTCTCCCATTCCCCTTCTCACCTCCTTCCTCTCTCTCCTTTACCACCTCCCTCCCCTTCTTTGTCCCCCTCTCCCTCTCCCTCCCCACCCCCTGCTCCATCTACTCCCCCTCCACCTCCTTCGCCCTCTCCCTCTCCCCTTCTTCGTCTCCACCTCCCTCCACCTCCTTCTCCCTCTCCACCTCCTTCCCTCTCCTCCTCCTCTCCACCTCCCTCTCCTTCTCCCCCTCTCCCCCCTCTCCCTCTCCTTCCCCACCTCCACCTCCTTCTCCTTCCCCACCTCCCCCCTCTCCCTCCCCCCTCTCCCTCCCCCCTCTCCCTCTCTTTCCCCACCTCCCCCCTCTCCCTCTCCTTTCCCACCCCCTCTCCCTCTCCACCTCCTTCCCTCTCCTCCCCACCTCCCCCCTCCCCCTCTCCATCTCCCTCCTCCCTCTCCTTCCCCACCTCCACCCCCTCTCCTTCCCTCTCCTCCCCACCTCCCCCCTCTCCCTCCCCCCTCTCCCTCCCCCTCTCCCTCTCCCTCCCTCCTCCCCCTCTACTCCTCTCATCACCAAACTATTGACATCTCTTCAAGATACACTTACTGTAGTACTGTACTGGAACACGGTCTTACAGTGAAACCTCCATATAACGGACTTCTCTATTCATAAATCCGTTAAATGGGAGGTGTCACATTTAACGGACCCTCGATATAAAAGGAGTTTCCTCTTCGTATAAATCTTTAGATGGTGGATTTCACATTTAACGGAACCCTCGATATAACGGACTTTCTTCTCTGTAGAGTCCGTTAAATAGAGGCTTCACTGTATATCCTATTGACCTAAAACCAGTGGCTGGACCGTCCCTTTGATGAGTCACCCCTGGATGATGAGGAGGTCCACGTCAGGTAGGTGGAAAGTCCTCCTGCAGCCACGAGAGAGAGAGAGAGAGAGAGAGAGAGAGAGAGAGAGAGAGAGAGAGAGAGAGCTGTTCGTTCCCATCTTGTGGAGTATCTGAACCAGGGAGACACATTGCTTCTCTGTCCCCCACCAAGTTCTGTGTGTGTTGTTGACAATTGTATTTTTGACATTGAGATTTAATTTCTATATTGTTATTATTTATTATTCCTATTGATATTATTGTTGTTGCTATCTTTTTTATTTTTAATTAGAAGTTAACGAAGAGATGATGAGATTAAGGAACAAGTACTCGATTTATTTATTATTTATATATTAAACCTTTCTGAGCAGAGGGATCCTTTGTGTAAAGAAATCGTAGCTTTAACTTCAATAACGTGAATGGAGGGAGAGAGTAAGGAGTGAGTGAAGGAAGGAAGTAAGAAAGGAAGGAAGGAAGGGAGGGAGGGAGGGAGGGAGAAACGGTGTTAGGAAAAAAGGGTGTGGGGAGGAAGGGAAGCAGAGAAGATTGGTGTTGTAACCGCTCAGGAAGATGGTCCAGGTATTGTTTACATAGAATAGCAGGGATACGACACTCTTACACACACACACGATGGGAGGGAAGAGCCGCGTTGAGGAAGAGGACGTGAAGGAGGAAGAAGACCAACATGGAGGAGGTGGTGAAGAAGAAGAAGAAGAAGAAGAAGGAGGAAGAACAACACTGGGGGAAGTTCTACAAATGGCTCACAACACAAGGATGGTTCTATCAACAAGTGACTCGCAGAAAGAGAGAGTGTTCAAGGGCCTCAGACAGGGGAGCGACAGCAAGGAGGCAAGGCAGAGGTCGATAGTAAAGTGAAAATCAATCGAGGAAAGTTGTCCAAAGAGAGAGAGAGAGAGAGAGAGAGAGAGAGAGAGAGAGAGAGAGAAATGGGTTCAGGGAGTCATTCAATAGTAACATCCAATTTGTCATCCAATATTTCTTTTATCTCCCTATTTCACCTATTCTTTACCTATCCCTTAACCTAACCTATTTTCATACTCAGTCATCCTATGGATATGCCAACTACTGACCTATATCTCCACATACCTATTTCTACCTATTTATCTTATTAATTACTTATTGACCTATTTAACGATATACCTAATTGTATTTCCTCACACACAGCAAATATCGAAATTTCACACCACCACCCTGGGTCTATCAGCATCAGTTATATACAGTAAGTCACATGTTTTAATGATCCAGGTGTATTGTTATCGTCTCTATACACCTGACCCCGAGTTACCTGTGGACAAGGTGAACTAACTAATTAAAAAAACAACAACAAAAATAATTCCCCCCCCGTACCAATTATCAGTGACTACTTAATTACCTACCTGTTGATCAGTTAATGAACCCTACCTGTTGGCCAATTAATGACCCACCTGTTAGTGTAGGCTAGTTTGTGTGTGTGTGGTGATTAGTGTAAAATGCTCCGTTGGTGTTTTGGCAATTACGTGAGAGAGAGAGAGAGAGAGAGAGAGAGAGAGAGAGAGAGAGAGAGAGAGAGATTAAGATATATATTAGGATAGAATTCCCTCATCAATGGACTCAATCATCACTGAACAGTCTCATTATAGCGGAGAGAAAGAGACGGTAATGCTCAGCGGTCCGTTCCTACTGAGTAAAGACTCAGGTTAGTGAAGTATGCAGAGGCAGTGGTTTAATTCAGAAGGTAAATGGATAGTAATGAGAGCAGGTTTATTTTATCGTATTTTTCTTTCTGATTAAACTGAAGATTCGACACCTGCAGCTTATTTAACCTGAAGATTAATCACCTAATCTAAACCTAGCGCACCTATGCTTGACCAACCTTCACCAGTCATATTTGGGTTACTGCAGTACGTGTTTGGGGATGTTTGTTTATATATGGGTGCGGAGTAATACATGATGACGTCATGAGGATGTTATGAGGAAGAAAACTAGTGCCGTGATAGGAAATATTATTGGAACATTATCGTGGAAGATGTGGAAGGAACACTTTAATAGTTTTAAAAAATGATATCGTGTGACGGGGGAGACAGGAACAAGTATAATTTTCCTTCCCTTTAAAATTATCGCGAGAAAGTTAAGGTAAAATTAAGTTTCAGGAGAGCCGTAATTTTGCAGTGGCACATTTTAGAAGTTTATGAGGGAAAATCGGTGTCAAGGATGGAAAGTCTTGCAGAGTCTCGTTAAATTTCTTGGTGTTGAAGACGGTGTATGGCGCTATACTACAGACAAACTTGGGGAAAATAGACCATGACAGGGAGAAGAAAATCCGTAACTTAGGGAAACAAAAAAACTACACCATGGTAGGGAGAAAATGCTTAACTAGGGGAAAATTATTATCTGGAGAAATGGAAAGTGAAATGGGGGAGTCTTAAAACACCTATTTGGACCAATTTCCTCTTCTTTGCTTCTTCCCTCCTTCGGTTCTTCATCATCTACATTATCTCACTATTTTCTCTCACTTTTCCTTTAACTTTCTCCCTCTATCATCCAAGTTCCCTCACCTGCTCCCACCCCTCCCCTTCTTTACCACCCCAGTTCCTTCTTCCTTCTCCTCTCCCCTCTTCCTCCTCTCCCTCCTCCCTTCATCCTTACACTGTTTCGCTCTCTTTTCATTCTCCCTTTCTCTTTTTCCTCTCTCTCTCTCTCTCTCTCTCTCTCTCTCTCTCTCTCTCTCTCTCTCTCTCTCTCATTCCTCACTCTCCATGTTACGCTTTATATCTCACTTGTCTCTCTCACCTCTCCCTAGTATCTCTCACCTCTCCCTAGTATCTCTCACCTCTCCCTAGTATCTCTCACCTCTCCCTAGTATCTCTCACCTCTCCCTAGTATCTCTCACCTCTCCATAATGTCTCTCATCTGCACATTACCGAGACACAGAGGCCATGAGATAATTTGACAGACAGACAGACAGACAGACAGACAGAGACAGACAGACAAACGGACGGACGAATAATTAAACAAATATACACACACACACACACACACAAAAACATACACACGCACACAGACATAAAATCAAACTCACATACATACACAAACTCATCTATATTTCACCTCACCTCACCTAGCCTCACCTAACCTAACCTAACCTCACCTAACCTAACCTCACCTAACCTAACCTCACCTCACCTAACCTAACCTAACCTCACCTCACCTCACCTAACCTAACCTAACCTAACCTAACCTCACCTAACCTAACCTAACCTCACCTCACCTCACCTCACCTAACCTAACCTCACCTCACCTCACCTAACCTAACCTAACCTAACCTAACCTCACCTCACCTAACCTCACCTCACCTAACCTAACCTAACCTCACCTAACCTAACCTCACCTAACCTAACCTAACCTAACCTAACCTCACCTCACCTAACCTCACCTCACCTAACCTCACCTAACCTAACCTCACCTCACCTCACCTAACCTAACCTAACCTAACCTAACCTCACCTCACCTCACCTAACCTCACCTCACCTCACCTAACCTAACCTAACCTCACCTCACCTCACCTAACCTAACCTCACCTCACCTAACCTCACCTCACCTCACCTCACCTCACCTCACCTAACCTCACCTCACCTCACCTCACCTAACCTCACCTCACCTCACCTAACCTCACCTCACCTAACCTCACCTAACCTCACCTAACCTAACCTCACCTAACCTAACCTAACCTCACCTCACCTCACCTAACCTAACCTAACCTCACCTCACCTCACCTCACCTCACCTAACCTCACCTAACCTAACCTAACCTAACCTAACCTCACCTCACCTAACCTAACCTAACCTAACCTAACCTCACCTCACCTAACCTCACCTAACCTAACCTAACCTAACCTAACCTCACCTCACCTAACCTAACCTCACCTCACCTAACCTAACCTAACCTAACCTAACCTCACCTCACCTCACCTCACCTCACCTAACCTAACCTCACCTCACCTCACCTAACCTCACCTCACCTAACCTCACCTAACCTAACCTCACCTAACCTAACCTAACCTCACCTCACCTCACCTCACCTAACCTAACCTTATAACTCTATCAAGGTAAAAAAAAAACATTAAAATAATCAATTTAAATTTACCTCTCAGAACAATTACTTATAACAAAATAATATTCCTTCCCCCTCGACAATTTCCTCCCCTAAATATTAAAAAAAAAAACAAAAATTCCCCCCAAAAGATCTTATCTAGGGGGGAAAAATTATAAGGTTGTTCTTTCATCAAATTATTGGAGGTGAAAAAATGGGGGAAATTTTGTCTTGACGTATCGTGTATGTGTGTGTGTGTGTGTGTGTGTGTGGTTGGTGAGTCAATATGGTTCAGGACTTGTGTAAAGACTCGAGTTAGTCTCTGAAGGATAGAAATGGAGTGGGCTGGAGTGGGCTAGGGTGGGCTGGGGATGAGCTAGAGTGGGCTGGGGGGGGGGGGTGCTAATGGTGGGCTGTGCAGGAAATCAAACCTGGAAACATCATGTATATAATGAAAGCAATTCTCACTTTTATCGATGACCATACATCCACAGCACCTCCCACAGTTCAGAAAAAGGCACAAGAACCATCGAATTGTAAACTCCTAACCTAACCTAGCACGTCTAGTCTATTGGTGAACCCATTTGGCGAACCCGTCTGGTCTATTGGCGAACCCGTCTGGTCTATTGGCGAACCCGTCTAGTCTATTGGCGAACCCGTCTGGTCTATTGGCGAACCCGTCTGGTCTATTGGCGAACCCGTCTAGTCTATTGGCGAACCCGTCTGGTCTATTGGCGAACCCGTCTGGTCTATTGGTGAACCCATTTGGCGAACCCGTCTGGTCGCGTTCTTGGCGGAAGGGAGATTCGATTCCTGTGTTATTGTGAGTCGAGAGATTGATCGGGCCATCAGACCTCGTTCAGGTGGTGGCCGGGAGGAAACTGTTAGCTAAGATGAAAAGAAAACAAAACGGAGTGATAGTGAAGATGACGTGAAGACATTTGATGAAGTTGAGAGGTGAAGAAGGTGAAGAGGAGGAAGAAGAAGAGGTGGAAGAGGAGGAAGATGGGGAGGAAGAAAAAGAAAGAAGATGAAGAATAGGAGGAAGTAGAAAAAGAAGAGGAAGAAAACTAAATGAAGAGGAGGAGGAGGTTGGAAAAGAAGAAGAGGAAGAAGAACTAAGGGGGAGGAGAAAGAAGAAGAGGAAAAAGAAGAAATAAGAGGAGGAATAGGTGATAAAATGAGTGGTAAATTAGGTCGATCAGAAAAGAACCAAAACTTCAGTGAAAAGCCTTGATAATAATTAACACTCAACACATATTTACGAGATTAAAAAAAATATATATATAATAGTCATAGTTGGAACAGAGAACGTGTGTGTGTGTGTGTGTGTCAATATTTTACGGGAAAAAAATTACGGTGTATTTTAGTATGGGGAAAGATGCCATGATTTATCTCGACTGATAATATTTCAGGGTTGAGTTGTCTTCTGTGTGTGTGTGTGAGAGAGAGAGAGAGAGAGAGAGAGAGAGAGAGTCTGGGTAGAAAAATATTGGAGTATAAGCGTCCCATGAATCCTGGCAGCCGATGATTGGTCAATATTTGTCTGCCACAAGTTTCACCCAGGGAGACGCTGACCCATAAGCTGCCGCCTAGAAAATATATATGGATGTGTATGTAAAAAAGGTATATGTTTTAAAATAAAGCGACCACGACATTAATAAAGCAATAAAATAAGAATATATGTATAGACTCACAAATATATATATATACGTATACCAAACATATATACACCAATTATATAAGATTTTAATGCGATATTATTAGATAGGTGTGTGTGTGTGTGTGTACTCCTGCGCCACAAACAAAAGCATCGCTATTAAGGTTGAATGACAGATTATATGAAGAAAACAAAAAGAATGTTATCTCTCCTCTCTCAGGCCGCCCATGTATATTAAAACGCTTATGATGATTCCAGAAAACTTATCCCTTCACCCTCACTCCTACCTCCCCCCCTCACCCCTACCTCCCCCCTCACCCCTACCTCCCCCCTCACCCATTTCTCCCCCCTCCCCCCTCACCCCTACCTCCCCCCTCACCCCTACCTCCCCCCTCACCCCTACCTCCCCCCTCACCTTTTCCTTCCCCACCTCTCCTTCCTATAAATGAAAACAAACTTTATCCTGTAAGTCATAACAAAACACAATGATTTCTCCCCCGTAAATAAATTCTACAATATATTACACTCTTCAATTTCCTCTAAACAATTGAAAAATATTGGCTATTCTTGTGTTAATCTCGTAATGTCGTGGGGATGTTTTTGTGTCAGTAATATTAGGATTTTATTGTGAGTCGGATTGGGTAAAATAATATGTCATGGATATGTGTATAAACAGTCAGTTATACCGAGGTGTGTTGACGTCTTGTATGTGTGGATGTGGAATTCATTTGTTTATATGTATCATTAGCTTTGAATTTTGAGTTGGATGCAAGAATGGATGTGGGAAAGTTTTAATGAGAGTTGTTACTTAGAATTCTTATCAGTTGAGGAACAAAAAGTTATATAAACGATAGTAATGTATGCGGTGGATGATGCTACACAGTTTACCGCACTTTGGGTCAACTTCTATAGACTTTCTTTTTATGAGGTTAATAAAAATCTATAATATTTAAAAAAGATAATTTTTCTGGTGAAGTATTGATGGAAATCTTTTAAATAATGACTGAATATACGTTTACTGTATGTTTTATTTTGGTCGAATTTTTCATTTCTTATTTCGTAAATCTTGCGTCAAAGGTCAAGATTGTGTGTTCCTCCATAGTAGCTTTCCCTCCTCCTCCTCCCCTTCCTCTTCCTCCTCCTCCTCCTCCTCCTCTCCTCCTCCTCCCCCTCTTCCTCCTCCTTCCTCCTCCTCCTGCTCCTACCACCACCAGGGACATTTCTTATACCTGTGTTAATCAGCATAATGCCTCACCATCCTGATTGACTCGTCTGAGCAAATATTTCCCCAACCTCTCTTACTGAACAAATATTTCCCCGCCCATTCCCCACCCTTTCCCCCCTCAGCTTTTCTCCCTAGTTGGCGGCAATTTATTTTTTTTCCCCCCTTCCATCGTGTTAGAGGGAAAGGCCATTACAATATTTCTCTGCCTGGTAGGGGAAAATCGGCGGCCAATGGGATAAAATTGGAAATAAATTGATACAAATGAATATACATGATTAATTTCAATTTTTTTCCAGCCATTTTTCTCCCCTTCCCCAAAAGGAACAAAATGGCAATATATTTCATTCTGTAATTTGTAATATACTAAATTTCATAACTGGTTGAGGAGGTTTGGGACATGTTGAAGAAATTAAATGAGCAACTTAATTTAGGCAGGTGGAGTGTTAGAGACAGGTGAGAACAGGTGAGTGAGGGAGAGAGGTGAGTGAGGGAGAGAGGTGAGTGAGGGAGAGAGGTGAGTGAGGGAGGGGATAGAAGCTCCAGCCTCCATCTCTTTAGTCCCAAGTTCTATGACATTTCGAGGATCTGTTCTTTTTCTGACTACAACAAGGCCCCTATTTAACGGACTGTATGAGAGTGTAGTCCGTTATAACGAGGTTCATTAGATACGAAACCTCCACATAACGGACTATTTAGGAGCATGCAGTTCGCTATATTGAGGTTTATTATATGTGAAACCTCCACATAACGGACTATTTAGGAGTGTGCAGTCCGCTATATCGACGTTCGTTAGATGTAAAACCTCCATATAACGGACTATTTAGGAGTGTGCAGTCCGCTATATCGACGTGGGTTAGATGTGAAACCTCCATATAACGGACTATTTAGGAGTGTGCAGTCCGCTATATCGACGTGGGTTAGATGTGAAACCTCCATATAACGGACTCTTTAGGAGTGTGCAGTCCGCTATATCGAGGTGCGTTTCATGTGAAACCTCCATATAACGGACTATTTAGGAGCGAACATTCCGCTATTCCAAGGTCCCTATTGGTTATAAAACCTACATATAATGGACTATATCCGAGAGTACAGTCCGTTATATCGAGGTCCATTGGATATGAAACTTGCATATAATGGACTACTTGTTAGATTAATGTCCGTTAAATGGAGGGTTTAGTGATTTACCTTATTCACTAACTTTTAAGATTTTGTTTCCGGGTCCCTGTGTGGCTCAAGTCAGTGTGTGGCTCAAGTCAGTGTGTGGCTCAAGTCAGTGTGTGGCTCAGTCAGTGTGTGGCTCAGTCAGTGTGTGGCTCAGTCAGTGTGTGGCTCAGTCAGTGTGTGGCTCAGTCAGTGTGTGGCTCAAGTCAGTGTGTGGCTCAGTCAGTGTGTGGCTCAGTCAGTGTGTGGCTCAAGTCAGTGTGTGGCTCAAGTCAGTGTGTGGCTCAGTCAGTGTGTGGTTCAGTCAGTGTGTGGCTCAAGTCAGTGTGTGGCTCAGTCAGTGTGTGGCTCAGTCAGTGTAATAATAATAATAATAATAATAATAATTGACTGTTTATTGAAAAAGTTCTGCAGCCCGAAGGCTGAAAATATACATTGGACATAAATGACTTATTACATACATTGGTGGTTTAACAAAAGCCTTCATTAGAGAAAGGTAAAGGAACATAAAGTGAACATACAGATTAATGTAGGTGTTGAACAGCAAACTCGTAGTGTAGTAACTCCCTCCCAGATGGTGTTAGGAGGAACTCACGTGGTGTAGTAGTTCCCTCAGATGTTGTTATGAGGGACCTGGCGTGGTGTAGTAATTCCCTCGCTGATGGTGTTATGAGCGGCCTCACGTGGTGTAGTAATTCCCTCACAGATGGTGTTATGAGGGACCTCACGTGGTGTAGTAATTACCTCACAGATGGTGTTATGAGGGACCTCACGTGGTGTAGTAATTCCCTCACAGATGGTGTTATGAGGGGCCTCACGTGGTGTAGTAATTACCTCACAGATGGTGTTATGAGGGACCTCACGTGGTGTAGTAATTACCTCACAGATGGTGTTATGAGGGGCCTCACGTGGTGTAGTAACTCCCTCACAGATGGTGTTATGAGGGGCATCACGTGGTGTAGTAATTCCCTCACAGATGGTGTTATGAGGGGCCTGACGTGGTGTAATAATTCCTCACAGATGGTGTTATGAGGGACCTCACGTGGTGTAGTAATTCCCTCACAGATGGTGTGATGAGGGACTTGACGTGGTGTAGCAATTCCCTCACATAAGGTGTTATGAGGGACATGTGGTGTAGTAATTCCCTCACAGATGGTGTTATATGAGTGAGGTTTGGTCCCAGGCCTTCCTATCGTAGACGGATTAACACATCGGTGGTTGTTGTTGGGTCTCGCGGGGGCCGTTATCACTGGGTACCTGGGACCTCACTGTGTGAAGGTTAACTTGGGTGCGACTGTTACTGTTGAGTTGTTCTCACTGACTTAAGCACTGTTCACCTCGGTTTAACACTGGTTCCGTTCCTTTCCTAAATGAAATTGTAACTATTGGCGAGAACCTGTTGATATTCCGGTGGGGAGGAGGGTTCAGGGGAGGGGGTTGGTATGGGCCAACTTAACAGTTGACCTGGCTGCTCCGAGAGGAGCGCTAGGTACGTCTTGACCCTTCGGTGGTCAAGGATGTAGTGGCTCAAGTCAGTGTGTGGCTCAGTCAGTGTGTGGCTCAAGCCAGTGTGTGGTTCAGTCAGTGTGTGATTCAGTCATGGAGAGGCTCGGTCAATGATCAATTCAACAATAGTTTACAACTTAGCTATAGTTTACAATATTCAGCTACAGTTTACAACAGTGAGCTATAGTTTACAACATCCAGCTAAAGTTTACAGCATGGAGCTATAGCTTACAACATTCGGCTATAGTTTACAACATACAGCTATAGTTTACAACATTTAGCTATAGTTTATAACATTCAGCCATAGTTTACAACATTCAGCTCAAGTTTACAACAATGAGCTATAGTTTACAACATTCGGCTATAATTTACAATATACAGCTGTAGTTTACAACATTCAGCTATAGTTACAACATTCAGCTATAGTTTAAAACATTCAGCTATAGTTTACAACATTCAGTCGTAGTTTACAACATTCAGCTGTAGTTTACAGCATTCAGCTACAGTTTACAACATTCAGCTATAGTTTACACCATTCAGCTGTTGTTTACACCATTCAGCTGTTGTTTACAACATTCAGCTGTTTACAACCTTCAGCTATTGTTTGCAACATTCAGCTATTGTTTACAACATTCAGCTGTTGTTTACAACATTCGGCTATTGTTTACAGCATTCTGCTAGTGTTTACAACATTCAGCAATTGTTTACAACATTCATCTGTTGTTTACAACATTCATCTGTTGTTTACAACATTCATCTGTTGTTTACAACATTCAGCTATTGTTTACAACATTCCGCTGTTG
Source organism: Homarus gammarus (assembly GCA_958450375.1). Taxonomy (NCBI): domain Eukaryota; kingdom Metazoa; phylum Arthropoda; class Malacostraca; order Decapoda; family Nephropidae; genus Homarus; species Homarus gammarus. Next base: position 484,962 of record CAUDMG010003988.1, read on the forward strand.
TTAACAACATTCAGCTATTGTTTACAACATTCATCTGTTGTTTACAACACTCAGCTGGTGTTTACAACATTCATCTGTTGTTTACAACATTCAGCTGTTGTTTACAACATTCAGCTGTTGTTTACAACATTCAGCTGTTGTTTACAACATTCAGCTGTTGTTCACAACATTCATCTGTTGTTTACAACATTCAGCTGTTGTTTGCAACATTCAACTGTTATTTACAACATTCATCTGTTGTTTACAACATTCATCTGTTGTTTACAACATTCAGCTGTTGTTTACAACATTCATCTGTTGTTTACAACATTCATCTGTTGTTTACAACATTCAGCTGTTATATGCCATATAAAATAAACGATGGTCTTGCCATCTGTTGCACGAGGAGATTACTAAAATGATCGAATAATCAAACGCAAAATACGGCCTCAATTTTTGCCTTCCTCTCATTACTCTTCTCTCATTGATTACATCTCTCGGTCATAGTTTACAGGAGACAAGTGAACTAGAATGAACGACTGTGGCTAAAACCGTACAACCGCCACCTGTTTCGTTCGTCTGTGAAAGAATGATCATCGTTTTGACCTCGTTTTGTCGTCAATGAGTATCATTGTCAGAAGGTCAATAGAAAGTGTTAATGCTGTACTAACACAGATTCATTACATGATTGAACAAAAACACTATAAAAAAGATGGTGTTTTTTATCATCTCTTATGAAACATTGTTGTTCCGTGATGATATATTGAACAGATATCTTGGATCTCCAAACAAATAAATGTGAACTGTATGAACAAGGCGTTTAACGTGTTGACAGTGCAGGCGGTAGGGCGGTGGAGCAGGATAGCCAACTGTTTCGATTGTTTCATTCAAATTACCTACACCACATTGGATATTCCCAGAACAAAAGAACCAACTCTCGTTCGTCAAACACCTTTTCTTTTTTAAGACTGATTAAATATTTCACTCACGTTTAGTTTCTCAAACTTGTGGCTTTGGTAACGTGGTAAGCCTGACATTACAAGGCTTGCCGAGTCTATCATTCCCATTTACTAATAATTTGCCGTCGCATTTGAGGAATAAAGTTTCGTGAGAGAGATGACTCGCACTCACTTTTAACACACTTATCACTTATTTAAACTTATGTTTACACTAACACAAACGCGCTCATTCGCTAGGCCACAGTAGGACGCCACCCTCCGGGAGGCTCGACATTGTCTCACTGTTCAGTCCAGAAAACTTCTTCCATCAATAGTTCATTAATGGTGTACTGTATGTAAGTTCCACCATGCTTTTCACTACAACGGTGCAGCAAAGTATATATTTTTGAGCTTTAAACTGTTATTATTTTATTGTCTAATCATCACTACATATAACACCACCCATCATCACTACATATAACACCTTCCATCATCACTACATATAACATCATCCATCATCAATACATATAACACCATCCATCATCACTACATATAACACCTTCCATCATCACTACATATAACATCATCCATCATCACTACATATAACACCTTCCATCATCACTACATGTAACATCATCCATCATCACTACATATAACACCATCCATCATCACTACATATAACACCTTCCATCATCACTACATATAACATCATCCATCATCACTACATATAACACCACCCATCATCACTACATATAACAACATCCATCATCACTACATAAAACATCATCCATCATCACTACATATAACACCTTCCATCATCACTACATGTAACACCATCCATCATCACTACATATAACACCCCCCCTCATCACTACATATAACACCATCCATCATCACTACATATAACACCCCCCCTCATCACTACATATAACACCATCCATCATCACTACATATAACACCATCCATCATCACTACAGATCGGTAAAGTAGTTTCCGAGATTCTCGTGCGGACACACAGACAAGCAGACAGACTTCTTTATTTTATATAGATAGATGTAACAGACGGAAGCATGTATGTATTACGTGTTACATTATGTACTATGTGTACCTTTAACATTATTACTTAACACTACTGCACACTGCTATGGATGCCGAATCTCATCAACTTATTCACTGTCACTTTAAAAAACTGAGATTCAGTTTCGTAAACCTGTTTTATTCACTACTTTTTGTATTACGCACTATACAGTATGAAGTGATTTGTTTTGTGAAATAAGCTGAAATGTTAAAATACACTGAATTAGTAGGGTTTAATGTTGAAGGTTTTGAAGGAAACAGTTTTATAATTTTATTAATTTTATTTATTCATTTTCACGCCATACAGAATGCCTCCACATCGTCCTCTTGGATGTCCATGACATCTAAGAGAATCTGAAGGTATATGTGTCCTTGTATCGTCGTTTTGAGGACATTGAGAACCATTAACTCGTCCGGTGACCAACGTTCACTTATAAATTTTTCGAACTCCACATACTGACCGCCAATACTGACCCACCTACGTCTGTTTATGGGGAGGATTTTACAGAAATTTACAACCACGGAGAAGAACGAAAAAATGACCATAAAAATAAAATAAATGAGCAACATGATCACAATTTTTTCGTAATAAAAATTCAGGGGTAAGAAACACCCATAGTTCTCGGTATTTAGTACAGCTAACCCCATCTTGGGGGTGATTGAGCATTTTACAAAGGAGGGGAACACCGTATTGTGGGAAAAGAAGGAGTCCGTATAGCGGGTGTAGGGGCCGTGTGTCAGGACGTGAGAAAAGGAATGATGGGCGGCCACATCCAAAAGCAAAATCGAAACCACATCACAAATTAAACAAACAAAAGAAATTTTTAACCCCGCTGCCATTTGACCAGCGTGGGAGCCGATGTTGTCAAAGGCATATTTTCGGATTTCTTCATCCGTATAGTGGTTGACGTTTTTCAAAAAGTCCTCCAAGCGCTCGTGTCGGAGTAATTTTTTGGTTATTTGCGGGATATAATTAATTGCCGCCAGAACGAGGAGGAGAAGAGGTATCCATCGATAACTGAGGGTGGCCTTGTGTTGGCCATCGTCCAGCTCGACGGTTCCAAATGACATACAAATTTCTAGAATGTTTTCTTCCCTCTTATCTTCACCAGTCACCTCCCTCAGACCGCCTCCCTGGCTGGTGCATTTTATTTGGTTATCAACAAATAAACCGTTAAAAATTATTCCCGAAATACCCAAAAAAACGTAAAATCCCCATGGGTAGTGCAGGTAAGCGGCCCAAACGTCCAGCGGACCATCGCGCTTTGTTACGTGTCTTCTGTATTTCTTATAAATTTTTTTCCCTTGTCCGTAGACAGGAAGAAGGTTAATATTTTGCTTCACCATATCTTTTATCTAAGATCAATCAGTTGACCAACTCCTGTAGGTTTAAGAGATGCCATTAACAAATAATGTAGTAAGAGGTAGCAGCAGCAATTATAGTGGTGGTGGCAGTAGTACTTATAATGGTAGTAGGAGTAGTAGTAGTTATAATGGTGATAGTAGTAGTACTAGTTACAGTCGTGATAGTAATTGTAGTTATATGGGTGATAGTAATAGTGAAGCTATACTGTAGTTTGGAAGTAAAATTATAGTGTGGTAGTGAAGGTATATATAGTGCGGGAGTGAAGGTATAGTGTGGTAGTGAAGGTATAGTGTGGTAGTGAAGGTATATATAGGGTGGTAGTGAAGGTACATATAGTGCGGTAGTGAAGGTATATATAGTGTGGTAGTGAAGGTATAGTGCGGTAGTGAAGGTATATAGTGTGGTAGAGAAGGTATATATAGTGTGGTAGTGAAGGTATATATAGTGGGGTAGTGAAGGTATAGTGTGGTAGTGAAGGTATAGTGTGGTAGTGAAGATATATATAGTGTGGTAGTGAAGGTATATATAGTGTAGTAGTGAAGGTATATATAGTGTGGTAGTGAAGGTATAGTGTGGTAGTGAAGGTAAATATAGTGTGGTAGTGAAGGTATATATAGTGTGGTAGTGAAGGTATATATAGTGTGGTAATGAAGATATAGTGTGGTAGTGAAGATATATAGTGTGGTAGTGAAGGTATATATAGTGTGGTAGTGAAGGTATATATAGTGTGGTAGTGAAGGTATAGTGTGGTAGTGAAGGTATAGTGTGGTAGTGAAGGTATAGTGTGGTAGTGAAGGTATATATAGTGTGGTAGTGAAGGTATATATAGTGTGGTAGTGAAGGTATATATAGTGTGGTAATGAAGATATAGTGTGGTAGTGAAGGGATATATGGTGTGGTAGTGAAGGTATATATAGTGTGGTAGTGAAGGTATATATAGTGTGGTAGTGAAGGTATAGTGTGGTAGTAAAGGTATATATAGTGTGGTAGTGAAGGTATATATGGTGTGGTAGTGAAGGTATAGTGTGGTAGTAAAGGTATATATAGTGTGGTAGTGAAGGTATATATATAGTGTGGTAGTGAAGGTATATATATAGTGTGGTAGTGAAGGTATATATATAGTGTGGTAGTGAAGGTATAGTGTGGTTGTGAAGATATAGTGTGGTAATAAAGATATTGTGTTGTAGTGAAGATAGTGTGGTGGTGCAGATATTGGGTGGTAGCGAAGGTATAGTGTGGTAGTGAATTTAGAGTGCATTATTAAAGTTTAGGTTAGGTTATTGTTAAGTGTGAGAGAGAGAGAGAGAGAGAGAGAGAGAGAGAGAGAGAGAGTAATTTAATGAAAATATGTTAGAGCAGCATTACCGTTCCCCAACTACAAAGATTAACTTGATGTTGCTTGCCTGCAGGGGAAGTTATCGGGCGAGTGTGAAGCGAGAAGGGTAAACACAAACCCAGAGCCTGACTTATCTGGAGTGAGGACCCGCAAAATTAGGTTTAATATACAGTACATAGGAAACGACCAGCCACACCTCTACTAGTTAAGTTTGACGACCTCCACCACCCACCACCACCACCCACCACCACCACCACCACCCACCACCACCACCACCACAACCCACCACCACCACAACCCACCACCCACCACCACCACCACCACCCACCATCACCACCCACCACCACCACCAACCACCACCACCACCACCACCACCACCACCACCCCCACCACCCACCATCACCACCCACCACCACCACCACCACCACCACCACTCATCCCCCTGAAACCAAAAACAGCTCTTCATCTCTATAATATTTCCCCTGGACAATAAACTACCATAACACATCCTGACTCACGACAAGAATTTATATACATCATTTCGAGTCATGTTTACATTTTCATACACCTGTGTGGAGGAGAAGGAGGAGGAGGAGAGTGGAAGGAGGAAAGGAAACAGAAAGAGAATATAGAAGGGGGGAAAAACGAGGAGGAGGAGGATGGGAAAGAGAAACGAGATAAAGGAAAGGAGAAAGAAAGGAATTGAAGAAGATCAAGGAATATACAATATACATTTCTACACTCATAAATATTTCCTTCTTAGATGATGAGAATAATTCCATGTAACCTTCTTCTCCTACATAAATTCTCACTGTGGCTCCCGAGACACACACACACACACCGCTGAGAAACACTGTCTAATTCTTGGCCCCGGGTTATGTTGTTAAGGAAGTCGGGGAACTGGCTTAAGATTAGACATGATATTGTGTTTTAGTAGAAATATTCATCTTATCCCCACCCGAAGACTGTGTAAGGTTTAGTGTGTGTATACCAATGTGTGTATGTATGTGTGTATGTGTTTTAGATATTGTACCCTGTAGTTGGTTGATATTAAGAATGGTACTATAGAGGAAGAATGGGTTTGGTTTGGTTTGGTTAGATTTGGTTAGATTATCCTAGGTTAAATAGAGGTAGGTTAGGTTAAGCTGGGTTAAGTTAGGCAGGGTTAGGTCAAGCAGGATTAGGTTAAGCAGAGTTAGGTTGGGTTAGGTTAGGTTAATTAAGGTTAGGTTACATTAAGTAGGGCTAATAGCACAGGTTAGGTTTGGTCAGGTCAGGTCAATACGGGCGGCAGTTACTCGGGTCACCTCCCTCCCCCCCCCCTCCCTCATCTAACCTAACCTAACCTTGCTCCACCGACCTATTTTTTCCCCAGGGTGCCACAGTCGTTGACTTAGCGCTTTATTACCAATCAAGGGGGCCATATGGACCGCCTTACACCGTCCTGGGATAAAAGTAGATGTAATTTTTTATTTACCTCAGTTCTAAAACTTTAATGACGACTGCGTGATACTGAAATATGAACTTAAGTTTGATTACCACGTATTAGCGAGTCGCACATCCCAAGATTCATATAATCGGGGTTGTGTTGTATTTCAGGATCATATTATCGACGTTGTGGTGTATTTTATAATAGAAAACTCGATTAAATGAATGAAAACTACACATGATAATATTTGTACAATGAATAATACTGTTGAATAATGTCAACATAATCTCCCTTAAGGTGTTTATATCCACCTGTGTAATTTACCTGTGTCACCTGTCAATAATTATCAGACCATCTAACTTAACCATCAACACGGACAGACAAACACAACTTATAATGTAAAGTGCAGTCGTATCGTCTCGGTACATAATATACTGTGAATAAACAAGTTATCAAGAGTTTAAATTATTATTATTAATTATTTCAAGTCTAATTAGAGTTTCCCATTAGGTAAACTAGTTAATAATATAATTTTTGTTTAATGGATCTTTTAGCTAGAGTTAAACTCATGTGTTATGACTACTGCAGTGCCTCTTTACTTTTGAGGTTAGTATACACTCGCTAGGTGGTGCTGGTGGTCACACGTCGCGGGGTAAAGGGAGGAAGTGTCCTGTCTGGCTAAATATTTTCTGCTGCGTCATTGTTTATAAATACGGAGGTTATTATCAAGGTAGGATAAAAGTTCCTTCCCTCAGCCAGCCACAGTGTGACTGAATCACCTGAGGTTCGAATAACGAAGCAACTGAGGTAAGTGCTGTAATCGGGTTTTTTGTCCACCATAATACCATGGCTGTTAAGCACTTTTTAGTCAGTCTTTGTCGTGTTGTACTGACGGAGGGTCGTGGATTGATGTACAGTACTTTCTATGTCTCGGATTGCTATGTTCGGTTATATTGTCTTGCAACTGGAGGAGGAGGTCTTATTACCATTGGTCTGCGGGATACTTTCCTCCCTCCCTCCTTGTTTCCCTCTCTCCTGTCACCCTTCCTTCCTTCCCTCCTTTCATCCTCCCTGCCAACCTTCCTCTCTGCCTTCCTCCTTTGCTCTCTCCTTGCCTTCTTCCTTCCCTCTCTCTATAGGTCACGTCTCTCACGCCACCAAATATTTCCCTTAACTTTTCCCTCATATCAGAAACTCGTCGCGAAAATATCTCTTGACCCCCTCTGCTAGGTGCTGGGGACTCTGCTAGGTGCTCGGGACTCTGCTAGGTGCTGGAGGCTCTGCTAGGTGCTGGGGACTCTGCTAGGTGCTCGGGACTCTGCTAGGTGCTGGAGGCTCTGCTAGGTGCTGGAGGCTCTGCTAGGTGCTCGGGACTCTGCTAGGTGCTTGGGGGGGGGTTAACCTGGTGTTAAGTGTTTACATAATGTGCATGAAAATTATTATATACATATAAATTTATATAGAAAAGTAATTAAAGGAACATGAGTGATTTAAGTGGTCCATAAGTGGTTTAAGTGGTCCATAAGTGGTTTAAGTGGTCCATAAGTGGCTTAGCACAGGATGAGTTGATTCACATATCCACCTTTTTCTCCACCACCTTCCTGAGTCTCCACCTTCACCACCACCACCACTTGCCCGAGTCTCCACCTTCACCACTACCACCACCACGTCCACCACCTGCCTGAGTCTCCACCTTCACCACCACCACCTCCACCATCTGCCTGAGTCTCCACCTTCACCACCACCACCACTTGCCCGAGTCTCCACCTTCACCACTACCACCACCACGTCCACCACCTGCCTGAGTCTCCACCTTCACCACCACCACCTCCACCATCTGCCTGAGTCTCCACCTTCAGCACCACTACCACCACCACCTGCCTGAGTCTCCATCTTCACCTCCACCACCTGCCTGAGTCTCCATCTTCACCACTACCACCTCCACCATCTGCCTGAGTCTCCACCTTCACCACCACTACCTCCACCATCTGCCTGAGTCTCCACCTTCACCACCACCACCTCCACCATCTGCCTGAGTCTCCACCTTCACCACCACCACCTCCACCATCTGCCTGAGTCTCCACCTTCACCACCACCACCTGCCTGAGTCTCCACCTTCACCACCACTACCTCCACCATCTGCCTGAGTCTCCACCTTCACCACCTGTCTGAGTCTTCACCCTCACCATCTCCCTCATCGACAGCTGGTCTCATACACAACCATCTGTTACCTCCCTTTACCTAGTTCCTTGTCGTGTAAAAGTAAACATCAAAGCCGGAACATAAGCCGGGTTTTAAAGACTAGTGAAGCTGGAGTCGGAGTATAAGCCGGATTTAAAGCCGGAGGGGATGTCAGACTCGGGTGTATGAGCCGGATTTCATTCCAGAGCTGTCAGCGAGCTTGAAGGCTGACTCTTGTCTTCCCTGGGTAACAGAACTCCGAGATTCATTAGAATTTACTTGTGATGTTTTAGTGTTAACTGTTGAGGCCAAGTGAGTGTTGAGGCCAGGTGAATGTTGAGGCCAGGTGAATGTTGAGGCCAGGTGAGTGTTGAGGCCAGGTGAGTGCTCAGGCCAGGTGAGTGTTCAGGCCAGGTGAGTGTTGAGGCCAGGTGAGTGTTGAGGCCAGGTGAGTGTTGAGGCCAGGTGAGTGTTGAGGCCAGGTGAAAGCTGAGGCCCACGTAACAGATTCTACAATATCAACAATACAATACAGTACAGTACAATACAATACAATACAATACAGTACAGTACAATACAATACAATACAATACAGTACAGTACAATACAATACAATGCGACGAATATCCTTTAAAGAATTTGAAGACTAAAGCGATTTCATTATATTATGTTTTGTTATATACTGTCAGGGGGTCATGGCAGGAGACTACACACACACACACACACACACACCACACACACACACACACACACACAGCCTGAAAAACCTAATAATTGCTCCATATTAGACAATTTTCCACCGTATCTTTTTACTAGTTATTAAAGAAAAGATTCATGTATTTATAGTCAAGTCTAATTAGGTTGTTGACGGCTCTCTCTCTCTCTCTCTCTCTCTCTCTCTCTCTCTCTCTCTCTCTCTCTCTCTCTCTCTCTCTCACTGTTACACTCAACCTCCTCCCGCATTCTCCCTCTCCTACCCCTCACCCTCTCCCTCACTCTCCCTCCTCCCTTACTCTGACACTACTCTCCTTCGTCACTTCTCCCTCACCCTATCCCCCTTCCCTCACCCCCTTTCCTCCCCCTTCCCTCACCCCCTTTCCTTCCCCTTCCCTCAACCCCTTTCCTTCCCCTTCCCTCAACCCCTTTCCTTCCCCTTCCCTCACATCTTCACATAAATCCTGGAGAATACTTGATAAAAACACATAAGAGAGAGAGAGAGAGAGAGAGAGAGAGAGAGAGAGAGAGAGAGAGAGAGTTAAGGAAGGAGTGTAGATGGAAAGGTGAGAGGCATGAAGGGAGGGAGGGAGGGTTGGAGGGAGAGAATGAGGGAGGGAGGGAGGAGGGGGTGTAAGAAGAAGGAAAGGAGTGTAAGGGGAAGGAAGGAAGGAAGGACGCGAGGGAAGGAAGGTAGGATGGAAGGAAGGAAGGAAGTCATCCATACCAGCATTAGTAAGGTCTCCACATTAACGAGCTCAAAAATGATGTTTTTACCTCCACTAGCAACCCGGAACTTGCCGATATTATTTCCGGGTTATGTTATGTTAGGTTAGTTTAAGATGAATTACGCTAGGTTAGATTAGGTTAGGTTCAATTAGAGTAGGTATGATTAGATAAAGTTATATTACCGCTAAGGTGTTTAATTATCAGGTGAAATAAATTGGAACGTCGAATCTTCAGGTAATCTTAGCAGAGCTCTCCCACCATCTTACAGGTAACTGTCCCAATTACCTGTCCCAATTACCTGAGTTTAAGTTCCGTCCAGCAGCTGTGATTGTCACCTGGCTCCATAACACCAGGTGAGAAGTCTTGAGATATCTAGGTTAGGTTAATTGTGAGGTGAGGGAGTTGTGAGGTGAGGGTGTTGTGAGGAGAGGGTGTTGTGAGGTGAGGGTGTTGTGAGGTGAGGGTGTTGTGAGGTGAGGGTGTTGTGAGGTGAGGGTATTGTGAGGTGAGGGTGTTGTGAGGAGAGGGTGTTGTGAGGTGAGGGTGTTGTGAGGTGAGGGTGTTGTGAGGAGAGGGTGTTGTGAGGTGAGGGTGTTGTGAGGTGAGGGTGATGTGAGGAGAGGGTGATGTGAGGAGAGGGTGTTGTGAGGTGAGGGTGTTGTGAGGTGAGGGTGCTGTGAGGGGAGGGAATTGTGAGGGGAGGGTGTTGTGAGGTGAGGGTGTTGTGAGGTGAGGGTGTTGTGAGGAGAGGGTGTTGTGAGGTGAGGGTGTTGTGAGGGGAGAGAGTTGCGAGGTGAGGGTGTTGTGAGGGGAGGGTGTTGTGAGGTGAGGGTGTTGTGAGGTAAGGGTGTTGTGTGGTGAGGGTGTTGTGAGGGAAGGGTGTTGTGAGGTGAGGGTGTTGTGAGGTGAGGGTGTTGTGTGGTGAGGGTGTTATGAGGAGAGGGTGTTATGATGGGATGGTGTTGTGAGAGGAAGGAGTCGCTTATATCCCGTGACTTCTGTTAATGTACCTAACACGTCGCTTGTAACCCGTGACATTTGTGTACATTCAGACGGGATAAATAATTCAGTAATGTGTTAGAGTGAACCTCGCCCCGCCTTGTAGACTGACTGCTTTGGAGAGAGAGAGACTGACTGCTGCAAGGTGAAGGAGTGTGTTGGTGATGGGAGGGATGTGTTGGTGATGGGAGGGATGTGTTGGTGATGGGATTGATGTGTGGGTGATGGGAGGGATGTGTGGGTGATGGGAGGGATGTGTTGGTGATGGGAGGGATGTGTGGGAGATGGGAGGGATGTGTGGGTGATGGGAGGGATGTGTGGGTGATGGGAGGGATGTGTTGGTGATGGGAGGGATGTGTTGGTGACGGGAGGGATGTGTTGGTGATGGGAGGGATGTATTGGTGATGGGAGGGATGTGTTGGTGATGGGAGGGATGTGTGGGTGATGGGAGGGATGTGTGGGTGATGGGAGGGATGTGTGGGTGATGGGAGGGATGTGTGGGTGATGGGAGGGATGTGTTGGTGATGGGAGGGATGTGTGGGTGATGGGAGGGATGTGTGGGTGATGGGAGGGATGTGTTGGTGATGGGAGGGATGTGTGGGTGATGGGAGGGATGTGTGGGTGATGGGAGAGGAGTGTGGGTGATGGGAGGGATGTGTGGGTGATGGGAGGGATGTGTTGGTGATGGGAGGGATGTGTTGGTGATGGAAGAGCAGTGTGGGTGATGGGAGGGATGTGTGGGTAATGGGAGGGATGTGTTGGTGATGGGAGGGATGTGTGGGTGATGGGAGAGGAGTGTGGGTGATGGGAGGGATGTGTTGGTGATGGGAGAGGAGTGTGGGTGATGGGAGGGATGTGTTGGTGATGGGAGGGATGTGTTGGTGATGGGAGAGGAGTGTGGGTGATGGGAGGGATGTGTGGGTGATGGGAGGGATGTGTGGGTGATGGGAGAGGAGTGTGGGTGATGGGAGGGATGTGTGGGTGATGGGAGGGATGTGTTGGTGATGGGAGGGATGTGTTGGTGATGGGAGGGATGTGTTGGTGATGGGAGGGATGTGTTGGTGATGGAAGAGGAGTGTGGGTGATGGGAGGGATGTGTGGGTAATGGGAGGGATGTGTTGGTGATGGGAGGGATGTGTGGGTGATGGGAGAGGAGTGTGGGTGATGGGAGGGATGTGTGGGTGATGGGAGAGGAGTGTGGGTGATGGGAGGGATGTGTTGGTGATGGGAGGGATGTGTTGGTGATGGGAGAGGAGTGTGGGTGATGGGAGGGATGTGTGGGAGACTGAAGGGCTGTGTGAGGATGCAGGAAAGATGTGTGATGGGAGGGATGTGTGAGGGTAGAAGAGGTATGTGAGGGTGTTGGGAGAGATGTGCTGGACTGTGAGTGAGTGAGGGCGAGTGAATATTAATATACACATGAGGATGAACAACTCGAGCAGGGAGAGGGGCTGATGAGTGATGAGGGTGATGGGTGGTGAGGGTGAAGAGTGGTGAGGGTGAAGAGTGGTGAGGGTGAAGAGTGGTGAGGGTGATGAGTGGTGAGGGTGATGAGTGGTGAGGGTGATGGGTGGTGAGGGTAATGAGTGGTCAGAGTGATGAATGGTGAGGGTGATGTGTGGTGAAGATGATGAGTGGTGAGGGTGATGAGTGTGTAGTGGTGAGTAATTAACCTGGATGACCTTTACCTGTACAGGGGACCAACACAGGAAAAATTATCAGGTGGATGTGAGATGATTTGATAATACGAGGAAATATAATTAATCTCTCTCTCTCCCTTGCTTTCTTTGTCTCTTTATCTCTCTCTCACTTTCTCTCTCTCTTTCGCTCTCTTTCTCTATCTCTCGCTTTCTCTGCTTCTCTTTGCTCTCTTTATCTCTTTTCATCTCTTTCTCTGCTCCCTCAGCTTTCTCTCTTTCTCTCTCCTATCACTGTTCCACCCTCACTCCTAACCTCTCTTCCCTCCTCTTTCCCTCTCCTTCCCACTCCCTCTCCTTCCCACTCCCTCCCCGTTCCCTCTCCTTCCCACTCCCTCCCCGTTCCCACTCCCTCCCCGTTCCCTCTCCTTCCCACTCCCTCCCCGTTCCCTCTCCTTCCTACTCCCTCCCCGTTCCCTCTCCTCCCTCTTCCCGGTGCTTCAGATCAACACATTAACTCATACAAATGTTTCCTTCATAATCCCAAACGACACTCTCTCTCTCTCTCTCTCTCTCTCTCTCTCTCTCTCTCTCTCTCTCTCTCTCTCTCTCTCTCTCTCTCGCTTCCTTCCTTCCTTATGGCTAATTTATTCTTTCTTATCTAAGTCTTTCCTTCCTCCAAAATGATTAAAATCCCTAGTTATTCTTTCATTAATAAATTGTCAGTGAATAGTTCGTATCTAATCATAAGAATTTTCCCCATCTCTCTATCTATAACAACTATGTCAGGATGTCCATGTTTTATCTCTATATACAGTCTTTTCTATATTTAACTCTATATTTAACTTTAAGTAGAATCTAAGTAAATGTTGTCGTCGTCAGGTTTTGCAATTTGTATTTTCTAAGTTCCTCTGATACAATTGGTGACATCCTGCTGACTTCTGACATACCTGGTGACATTCTGCTGACTTCTGATACACCTGGTGAAATTCTGCTGACTTCTGATACACCTGGTGACATCCTGCTGACTTCTGACATACTTGGTGACATCCTGGTGACTTCTGATACACCTGGTGACATCCTGCTGACTTCTGATACACCTGGTGACATCCTGCTGACTTCTGACATACTTGGTGACATCCTGGTGACTTCTGATACACCTGGTGACATCCTGCTGAGTTCTGACATACCTGGTGACATTCTGCTGACTTCTGACACACGTGATGTTTCTTTTCTAAGTTCCAGGTCAGGTCATTGTGCCTGGTAGATACAATATACCCGCGTTGGCTGTCTTGTTCATCACCAACACCACAAATAGCGCTATAGAGCAGACGGTGGGGGTAATAAAACATTTTTTTTCTCGGAAGGGGAGGGCGGCCCTAGGGTTGGTTTAAAGTAATTTGTGAGAGGTAGGGGACGTGAGGGAGAGCTGCCTGTGACACCGAGGGAAGGATGGTGCTAATGATCCCTCTTGTTAGTGACGAGAGAGAGAGAGAGAGAGAGAGAGAGAGAGAGAGAGAGAGAGAGAGACGTATATTTCGCTATCTTTCATATCTAGTCGAGGTATTTCCACAGATAACATTCTTCATAATATACAAATTTAACTTAATTTATTGCCAGAAAAAAATAATTAAAATGTCCTTCTCACAATTATCCTTCAATAATGTATTTCTTTTTCCGTGTTATAACTTTAATAGGATGTTATTGGAGGTTCATATGTCTGTGTTTATCTCTCACTGCGAGGTAGTGAGCATAATGGTGAAAGACTCATAATGGCGGGAATGTAAACGTGGAAAAAATAAAAAACTTTAATGATCCTTATTATATACCTTTATGAGATCAACTTTCTCCATTTTGTTCAGATAATTATAAAAACAACACAATTCAGTAGCTCTTTTAACTGAGTCGAATTCTTATTGCTATAATTAAACACAGAACTGCACCAACGCTCGCTCCAGGGCCTGTGTTGGTTTGAAAGAGTTTATACTCACTACAGGGCCACTGAGCATTTTCAGAAATTATACCTACTTCAGGGCCCCTGTTTAGCGCACTTTGCTAACTTACGATTCATAAAAGTGGTCGTTTCTTGTGATGGCTCTCAGGCGTCGTCTCCGTTCTCTAAAGTTTTGTTTTTTTATGGTTTCAGAGATCGTTGGTTTTCTCCACTACGGATCTGAGTTTAAAATCTGACAGACCAGGTGATGTTGTAGTCTCTCTCTGACACATTATGCGAGGTTGTAGCTCCTCTCCGACACACCAAGTGATGTTGTAGTCTCTCTCTCACTCTCTCACACACACACACACACACACACACACGTTATCAGTGTCTTGTCCAGCTGGGCGGAAGAATTTATTTCCTCAGGGGAAATTGTGGAGCTTTCGAGTGACCCAAATTAACACAGGTATCTGATAAGACACCTTTACCTGGAGGCAGCGTGACGTGTGGGTGTTTACTTCATAGAATGATAATATTTTTTTAGTATTTTAGGTGAATGTTTAGTTCTTAGAATGATAATATTTTCTGAATATTTTTAGTTGTCGTTCCTCCTGTGTGCAGCATCGAGAGCTAGGTTGCGGTGACATGCGGCCATAGGGTAAAGAAATCCTTATGTCAAAAAAGGCTCGCTGTCCCCGCGTCCAGAATCCTCGAGCACTGACGTCAACACGGGCTTCGTTGGATGTGTTTGAAGTCCTATGTTGGAAAATCTCACCGTCCAATGGAAGGAGGGTTCCACCATGACGTCGTGGCAGATTTCCCTCAGTAGATTTGCTGTTAGATCCCTTACTTCGTCATGCCTCATGCATACGCAGCTCCCTTCCTTGCACACCATGACGTGGTCGATGTCATAAGATGAGCCACACACGCATTGGGAGGGCAAATCTTCTACTGGCCTACCCTACCTTAGAGCAATGGCATCAGTAAATTCTTGTTTATTAAGGATGAAGCCTTTTGCTCTTATCGGTAACGTTGTTAACCAGGTTGAGGCGCCCACCTCCTGCGCTATAACTACTTTTATTTTCACGTTCTCTGGCACTTGTTGCAACAGTTGTTACAATTTATCACCTTGGGTAATGGACCGCTACTACTACTACGTCCACCACCATACCACAACCATACTACCACCACCACCACACCACAACCATACCACTACCACCACCACACCTAGCCACTTACCGCCGTCAACCAAACTGCTTCTTTTTCCTCACATAACTTTACCAACATCATATAACTTGTCATAATCATTCTCAAACTTTCGTCCAAACTTTCCAAATCATCAATTTTTTACCTGTTACTCTTTAATCTTTAGTTTAATTCCTTTATAGTGTTCCTTCTTCTTTCTTTCTTTCTTCTATCCATCCTTTATCAGTAATTCTTCTCTATTCCTCTTTCCATAATCTGCACACGCTGAACCAATCTTCATTATCACCTCTCTCTTCCTCCTCTCATCATCCATTTTCTATATTCTGCTCTCCATTACGATTATTCTCTTCTCCCTCTTACTTCTCCACCTCTCTCTCTCTCTCTCTCTCTCTCTTCATCTCCTTCAATTATCACTATATATCGTCTCTTTATTGCTGCTTCCTGGAATAACTTGATACGGTCTTTCATTTTCCCTTTTGTCTGGATATTTATCGTGTTTTTGTTCTTATTTTTATCGTTTGGGTTTATTTATGTTTTCGTTTTTCCTTTGTTTTAGGATTTTATACATCTGGATTTTTTCTTTTATCGTTTTTTTGCGTTTGAATTTTCTCTCTCTCTCTCTCTCTCTCTCTCTCTCTCTCTCTCTCTCTCTCTCTCTCTCTCTCTCTCTCTCTCTCTCTCTCTCTCCTGAACTTTAGTGTTGTTGTTGTTGTTATTATTGTTTTTGTTTATTGTTGTCATTTTTATTATTATTGCTGTTGTTATTGTCGTTGTTTTTGATGGTGTTGCTGTTGTTGTTATTGTTGTAGTCTTTAAAATCAACAATTGATCAAATTCACCATCATTATTGTTACTGCTACCACTACTACCACTATAACCACCACTACCACCACCACCACTATAACCACCACCACCACAATAACCACCACTACCTCACCTCTCCTCTCCTCTCCTCTCTTCTCCTCTCCTCTCTTCTCCTCTCCTCTCCTCTCCTCTTCACCTCTTCCTTTACAATCATCTATTATTTATCTCACAATCTTTATCTCTCAATAATCTACGTTAAGTAACTCGTAAGTTATGTTTACTTATGCATAATTTTCAGGCCTTTTTTTTTTTTAATGGTACGTAATATTTATCTTAAGCTGTACTGTCCATAGGCACATAAAATCATTAATATAAACACACAGACAGACACACACACACACACAGACAGACACCAACACACACAGACAGACACACATACACACACACACACACACACAGACAGACAGACAGACACACATTTCATAAGACAATCACTGCACTCAGTCTAAAATAACCCTTCTCTGTTCTCAGGGGGAATGTTCCAATAATATATATACTACACCTCTTCGTCCCTAATGAGTACAACATATTTAACCCGAATTTAAATATCAAATGTTTAATGTTTTACTGAGCACTGTTTTTATTGTGTAAATTTTATGTTTTTTTTTTTTTTTTTGGATGAGAAGTTTGTTTTTGTTGATTGTTTGGTTTGTTTATGTTTTTGTTGATTGTTTGGTTTGTTTATGTTTTTGTTATTGTTTTGAAGAGTATTTGTTTTTTAGGGATGGATATTGGATGGTGTTTTGTTTTTGTTTTTGTGTGTGTGTTTTATACAGGTTCTGGTAGTTGATGTACTTGTCTATATCACAACAAATAAATGAGTATTGAGAGTTTGTTTGTTGTAGATGTGATAAACAGAGTAAACAAACATATAAATTAGCAAACCAAAAGATAAATTGTTTGTAGTAAAAAAGAAAAGCTTATCATAGGTGGATCATCTTAAACAAAAGTAAACAAAAAAAGACATTGTTTGACGTAGGTTTGTCTCGTGTGTAAACAACTCGATTAACAGACACACAAGGGGCGTAACACACACTCTACACCTTCTCTTGTTATCGTCACTACTCTCCTAATGTTGGAAACAGTTGTAATTATATGCAGTGAGGAGGGGAAGGGGGAGAGGGGGGGGGGACAATGACTCTCTATTTACAATTTACCACATTAAGTGTTTGCAGGTAGCCGGGAAGGGGTTGCGGTCTTACCTGTGTTAATTACCTGTGTCCTAAGGTGCCATATTACCTGAAGAAGACTTTTACTACACATCAGCTGATCTTTGTTTACTACACATCAGCTGACCACTGTTTACTATGCGCCAGGTGATCAAGGCCGTGACTTCAGCACCTGGTAGTTACCCGGCCAACGAGTGGCAGTTAGTGGTGGAGCGATAGTTAGCAGAGTAAATGAGGCGATGAGGGGAACCAGCGGGGAGAGAGAGAGAGAGAGAGAGAGAGAGAGAGAGAGAGAGAGAGAGAGAGAGAGAGAGCAGGAAGGAAGAAAGATGGCAGAAGTGAAGAGACAGTTATAGAAAGAGGGAATTAGCAATAAGAACAAAGGAGGTATGGGAAGGAAGGGTGCAGGAAACATAGGAGGAGGAGGAGGAGAGGTGATAAATGAGAGAGGAAAGAGAATGTAATGAGGGAGAATGAAAGAATGAAGAAACATGATGAACCATAACAACAATAAAGGAGAGGAATAAGTAATAAATGGAAGAGAAAGGAAGGAAGAGTCAGTGCAGATAAAAGTGGAATGGATGACATAAGGGGAGATGGGATGGGGAAGATGAGAGAGATTGAATGAAGGTCAAGGGAGAGTAAAATGGACTTGGCGAGACGTGAGGGAGAGAGAGATGAGGTCGTGGGTGAGAGTGGGAGAGGTGTGAGAGTGAGAGGAACATGGTAAGAGGCAGCTGCAGTACGAGAAAGAGAGTGGGAGAGGTGTGAGAGGCAGCTGAAGGAAGAGAGAGAGAGTGGGAGGGAGTGAGAGGCAGCTGCAGTACGAGAGAGAGAGTGGGAGGGAGTGAGAGTGAGAGGAACACGGTAAGAGGCAGCTGCAGTACGAGAGAGAGAGTGGGAGGGAGTGAGAGTGAGAGGAACATGGTAAGAGGCAGCTGCAGTACGAGAGAGAGAGTGGGAGAGGTGTGAGAGTGAGAGGAACATGGTAAGAGGCAGCTGCAGTACGAGAGAGAGAGTGGGAGAGGTGTGAGAGGCAGCTGAAGGAAGAGAGAGAGAGTGGGAGGGAGTGAGAGGCAGCTGCAGTACGAGAGAGAGAGAGAGTGAGAGGCAGCTGCAGTACGAGAGAGAGAGTGGGAGAGGTGTGAGAGTGAGAGGAACATGGAAAGAGGCAGCTGCAGTACGAGAGAGAGAGTGGGAGAGGTGTGAGAGTGAGAGGTACATGGTAAGAGGCAGCTGCAGTACGAGAGAGAGAGTGGGAGAGGAGTGAGAGGAACATGGTAAGAGGCAGCTGCAGTATGAGAGAGAGAGAGTGGGAGAGGTGTGAGAGTGAGAGGAACATGGTAAGAGGCAGCTGCAGTACGAGAGAGAGAGTGGGAGAGGTGTGAGAGTGAGAGGAACATGGTAAGAGGCAGCTGCAGTACGAGAGAGAGAGTGGGAGAGGTGTGAGAGTGAGAGGAACATGGTAAGAGGCAGCTGCAGTACGAGAGAGAGAGTGGGAGAGGTGTGAGAGTGAGAGGAACATGTTAAGAGGCAGCTGCAGTACGAGAGAGAGAGTGCGAGGGAGTGAGAGTGAGAGGAACATGGTAAGAGGCAGCTGCAGTACGAGAGAGAGAGTGCGAGGGAGTGAGAGTGAGAGGAACATGGTAAGAGGCAGCTGCAGTACGAGAGAGAGAGAGTGGGAGAGGTGTGAGAGTGAGAGGAACATGGTAAGAGGCAGCTGCAGTACGAGAGAGAGAGTGGGAGAGGTGTGAGAGTGAGAGGAACATGGTAAGAGGCAGCTGCAGTACGAGAGAGAGAGTGGGAGAGGTGTGAGAGTGAGAGGAACATGGTAAGAGGCAGCTGCAGTACGAGAGAGAGAGTGCGAGGGAGTGAGAGTGAGAGGAACATGGTAAGAGGCAGCTGCAGTACGAGAGAGAGAGTGCGAGGGAGTGAGAGTGAGAGGAACATGGTAAGAGGCAGCTGCAGTACGAGAGAGAGAGAGTGGGAGAGGTGTGAGAGTGAGAGGAACATCGTAAGAGGCAGCTGCAGTACGAGAGAGAGAGAGTGGGAGAGGTGTGAGAGGCAGCTGAAGGAAGAGAGAGAGAGTGGGAGGGAGTGAGAGGCAGCTGCAGTACGAGAGAGAGAGAGAGTGGGAGGGAGTGAGAGGCAGCTGCAGTACGAGAGAGAGAGTGGGAGAGGGAGTGAGAGGCAGCTGAAGGAAGAGAGAGTGAAAGGCAGGCTGGGAGGGAAAGAAGGAAGGAAAAGGATTAAGTGAGAGAGGAAGAGGGAGAGAGAAACTGTTGTGTCACCTCTCCACCACCACCAACAACATCGTCTGTATAAGAAAAAAAGAAGAATAATTTCGGCTTTTTCTTCAACAACTTTGCTTCTTGGCTGCCGGACCGTGTAATGCTTCACTTCCCTGGCACAACTCACCTCTACTACACAAGTTCTTACCAAAACGGGGAAGTAACCACTATGTTATGGACGTCGATGATTGGCGGAGCGAGGAAACACACCCAAAACTTTCCCCACACTTCTACCACACAAGTTCTTACCAACACGGGGAAATAGCCACTATGTTATGGACGTCGATGATTGGCTGAGCGAAAAAACACAGACCAATCATGGAGTTCTCACCAGAGGGAAATTTAAGCGAGTGGTGTTTACAAGGGACGAGAGGAACCTAACTCATGTGAATCGCCCTGTGGAGTCTCTTAGCGTAAACACAGGGATTGATCTCATATCTTAGAAGAAAGCCAAGAACATATTTACGACCCATCATAAAATTCAGTAGTGGATGAGAACGACACACACACACACACACACACAAAGGAATGTATTACTGTCATGCGTTGTTTTAATTAATGGTGGTTTTATTGTTATTATGAATATATTAACAGAATAATTACTACCAACCAACATTACAGCTCAGGAGGAGGAGGTAAGGTGTGAAGGTTGATGGAGGGGGAGACGGAGAAGAAGTAGAGGTAGTGAAGAAGGAGATGAAGAAGAAGTAGTTAGAGGAGAAGGAGGAGGTAAGATATTGAGAATGGTAGCACACCTTGATGAACCCTGTACAGTAGGCGGCCTCTGAACCTACACTACTTCCATCACCCAGAAACTAAGTGTCTTTGTGGTGCTTAGAAGAATACAAGGGGCCCTTCCTCACCCCCCACCCCCTTGCTGCCTGTAGGTGGAGGTGAGGTATGTAGGTTGGTTGGTGTGTGTGGGAAGGGGAGGTAGGTGGAGGGGGAGGTGTTTGTGTTTGTGTGGCTAAGGGTGTGTGTGTGTGTGTGTGTGTGTGTGTGTGTGTGTGTGTGAAGGACATTTAAAACGTTAAGTCGCTTGGTATTGTTATTAGACTCATTATTATCGTCTCTGTTATCACGTCACCTTCATTTCTCATAATAATTCTCATCTGTTGTCATTTGTTTTTCCTACGTTATTCTCATCTGTTGTCATTTGTTTTTCCTACGTTATTCTCATCTGTTGTCATTTGTTTTTCCTACGTTATTCTCATCTGTTGTCATTTGTTTTTCCTACGTTATTCTCATCTGTTGTCATTTGTTTTTCCTATGTTATTCTCGTCTGTTGTCATCTGTTTTTCCTATGTTATTCTCATCTGTTGTCATTTGTTTTTCCTCTTTTATTTTTGTATCTATGTCTCCTCTTTATACCTGTAATCAAGCCCTCAGGTAAACTCTAACTCAATAAAAGAAACAACATCATGAAATAATCTTTATATTTAATGCAAATAAACAACATACAAACAATACAATGTTTATAATGTAATATAATCAACACAAAATACAAATCGAACTATAGCCATGGATATAAGAGTTGAGAGTTATATTATCTTTTCCACCTTCAGGACACCATGAGGTAAGGCACTGTTTGTTTACATGTATCAGTGACGTCAGGGGCGGAGGGAGGAGCTACATTTGAAAACCTGGAGGGGGGAGGAGCTACATTTGAAAACCTGGAGGAGGGAGGAGCTACATTTGAAAACCTGGAGGGGGGAGGAGCTACATTTGAAAACCTGGAGGGAGGAGGAGCTACATTTGAAAACCTGGAGGAGGGAGGAGCCAAGGTTGAAAACTTGTAGGAGAGGGAGAAGAAGGGAAGGGGCCAGACTTGAAAACCTGGAGGAGAAGAAGGACTGTTTATTATCCCTCCTCACCACCTACAGTAACCAGGCATTAACCTCTTGATTTATTTATCGTGTTTATATGATTTTAAATTATTCGTGGTTTATATATACATATAAATTTTTTGGTGGGGGTTAAACAGTGGATGAATGTTATTTTTTTTCGAAGTGTTTTAAAATCAATAGTTACTTACTAATGTTTCTCACATGATCTTCACTTCCTTAGTAATGTTTCTCACAAGATCTTCACTTCCTTAGTAATGTTTCTCACAAGATCTTCACTTCCTTACTAATGTTTCTCACAAGATCTACACTTCCTTACTAATGTTTCTCACAAGATCTTCACTTCCTTAGTAATGTTCCTCACAAGATCTTCACTTCCTTAGTAATGTTTCTCACAAGATCTTCACTTCCTTACTAATGTTTCTCACAAGATCTTCACTTCCTTACTAATGTTTCTCACAAGATCTTCACTTCCTTAGTAATGTTTCTCACAAGATCTTCACTTCCTTACTAATGTTTCTCACAAGATCTTCACTTCCTTACTAATGTTTCTCACAAGATCTTCACTTCCTTACTAATGTTTCTCACAAGATCTTCACTTTCTTACTAATGTTTCTCACAAGATCTTCACTTCCTTACTAATGTTTCTCACAAGATCTTCACTTCCTTACTAATGTTTCACAAGATCTTCACTTCCTTAGAAATGTTTCTCACAAGATCTTCACTTCCTTACTAATGTTTCTCACAAGATCTTCAACTTCCTTACTAATGTTTCTCTCAAGATCTTCACTTCCTTACTAATGTTTCTCACAAGATCTTCACTTCCTTACTAATGTTTCTCACACGATCTTCACTTCCTTAGTAATGTTTCTCACAAGATCTTCACTTCCTTACTAATGTTTCTCACAAGATCTTCACTTCCTTAGTAATGTTTCTCACAAGATCTTCACTTCCTTACTAATGTTTCTCATAAGATCTTCACTTCCTTACTAATGTTTCTCACAAGATCTTCACTTCCTTAGTAATGTTTCTCACAAGATCTTCACTTCCTTACTAATGTGTCTCACAAGATCTTCACTTCCTTTCTAATGTTTCTCACAAGATCTTCACTTCCTTACTAATGTTTCTCACAAGATCTTCACTTCCTTACTAATGTTTCTCACAAGATCTTCACTTCCTTACTAATGTTTCTCACAAGATCTTCACTTCCTTAGTAATATTTCTCACAATATCTTTTTCTGGGTGACATTTCCGACTCCAGAATACCATCCAACATCTTCAACAATAATCAGCACCAAATTACACACACACACACACACACACACACAATATCTGCAATTCTAGAATGCTTTCACAGGATTCCGCCTTGAAGAATAACACCAGACACGTGAATCTCAGTTCTAGAAGACAATCACACACAAACACGTCATTTCCAGCGTGACATCACCAACACTATTATTTCCAGACACGTGAATCTCATTTCCAGAGAGACATAATTTCCCTCAGCGCTGGAATGACGTCAAAAGTGTCAATATCAGTTCGAGAATAACTCCAAACAGCCTGGCGACGACTGCTTGGCTCGTCTGTGTGTAAGTCTGTCTGTGTCTCCTGCAACACTTCCACAGCTGCTGGAATGTTTGTTTACTTTCTTCTCTTTCTCTTGATTCTTCACTTCTATTGTTTTTATCTTTTCTTCCTTTATTGTTCTTTCCAGTTATTAATATTACTGCCAATAGTAGAAGTAGTATTTCTGTTATTACCTCTACATAATATACTGCTGCACTTATTACTAAAATTATACAACAACTACTACTAAAATACTACTGCTAATACTAATACTACCAATACTGTCTACTACTACTACTACTACTACTACATTACAACTACCACTACTACGCTTCTACTAGTAAATCACCTACAACACCATCATCATCATCTACCTGGATTTCTCTCTTCTGCCTCCAAGAGAAGTGTAGTAGGTGAGGGAGGAGGAGGAGGAGGAAGGAGAGGAGGAGGAGAGCGGAGGGGTACCTAAAGGGGAGGCTACGTCACGTATACCAGCAGGAGCGACGCCCAGCCAGATGGTCGGGGTGTATGTGGTCCTCGTAGGGCGGCGTAGACCTCAGCTCCTCTCTCACCTGTGGGCGAGATGGTGGGCGTGGTCAGTGGTGGTGGGTGTGGTTAGTGGTGATGGGTGTGGTTAGTGGGGATGGGCGTGGTTAGTGACTCAGGGAGGCTTATGGGTGACTCACAATAACTCAGGATGACTCACAGTGACTCAGGGTGACTCACCTCCTCGGCTCGCTGCAGCACCCTCAGGAAGTTGCCGCCGGCGAGCTTGGCGACGTCGTCCTCAGACCAGCGGGGGTCCTTTAGCACCTCAGCCAGGAGTAAAGGATACTTACTAACGTCCTCCAGACCCTGTGGCGTCCTGCGGGGGAGAGGCAGAGTGGTGAGGCAGAGCGGTGAGGGAGAGTGGTGAGGTCCTGGGAGAGAGAGAGAGAGAGAGAGAGAGAGAGAGAGGGTAGTGAAGGCAGGAAGGGAAGAAGAGACAAGAGGAAATGCTGGAGGGAAGAGCAGTGGGTGAGGGAGGAGGAAGAGGAAGGGAGGATGAGATACTGTCATAATGAAGTGTTTGCTGTGTGAGGGAGGAAAAGACAGGTAAGATACTGTTAATGAGATGTGAGGAGACTACATACAGGTGAGGGAAAAATAATTCACACTGCCAAAAAAAAAATATACATGAATAAAATATTAATATATATATATATTTTTTTTACAAATACATTTTTTTTTTGCTGAACTCTTGTGTAACTTTTTTTTTCAAGATGAAGTGGCATATGAAAGTCTCTCTCTCTCTCTGATCCTTGTGATAGTTTCAAACCATTAACTTACAAGCTTCAATTTCTCTATTCTGCATCACCCACAACTCACCCTCACTCTCTCTCTCTCTCTCTCTCTCTCTCTCTCTCTCTCTCTCTCTCTCCCATACACTACTTTATCTCTTCTCTCTCACGCACCACTAACTCTCACCTTCCTCCATTCTGAGTTACAAACCATTTCTTTTGACATTTCGCCTCGTCTCAACTCCCATTATTTCTGGTAAACCTGTATTGCCTTGAAAAGCGAATCGTGTAGCGTATATTTTTGCCTCAAGTGTCATGACTGGTTCTTCTCTTCTCTTTCTTCTTCTTCTTTCTTTTACTTTCTCTTCTATCATTATGTATTCTTGTTCTTATTCTTGTACGTTTTTCTATTTATCATTATCTCCTTTCATTCTATTTCTTCGTTTTCCTTCTTATAATTTTTCCCTATCCTCTTATTTTCTCCTCCTCTACTTCTTCTTTCTCATTCTCTTCCTTCTCCTTTTCTTCTTCCACCTTATCTTTCTCTCTCCTCTTCTTCTCCTCCTCTTCCATCCCCTACCTCCCCCTCATCTTCTTTCTCCTTCTTTTCCTCCTCTTGCTTCCCCTACCCACCCCTCCTCTTCCTCTCCCCTCCCTCTATTTCATGTTGTTGTTGTGTTCTTGTAATTTGTTATTTACGTTGTTGTTGTTATTTTGTTTGTTGTTTGTTTCTTTGCTGATATTATGTTTGTTTATTGTTGATGTTTCTGTTTGTTGTTATTGATGATGTTCGTTTGTGTTTGTTATGGATGTAGTGTTTGTTTTATTTGTTTGTTATTGTTCATTATTTCTTTGTTTTCTGTCATCTCTCTACCTACGAACTTTTCCTTATCATTGTTATCAAAGGTTTAAAAAAGGACGTGTCTCTACCCTCGAGGTCGTCCTTGAAGGTGTGACTCACTTGTTGATGCCGTCAAAGTCGCCTCCAACACCGACGTGGTCCAACCCCGCCACCTCCCTGATGTGGTTAATGTGACCTGCAGGAGGAACCACAAGAGTTAGGTTAAGGTTAGGGGTTAATGTTAGAGGTTAATGTTAGGGGTTAATACTTGACCTAAAGGAGGAACCACAAGTTAGGTTAATGTTAAGGGTTAAAACATGACCTGCGTATGATAGACGAGTGTAAGGTTAATGTTAGATGCCTATAAGTGACTTTAAAACAAGGAAGTACTTACAGACGACCTATAGTACTTACAGTGACACTTACCAACAAGGAAGTACTTACAGACGGCCTCCAGTACTTACAGTGACACTTATTAACAGGGAAGTAGTTACAGACGTCCTCTTGTACTTACAGTGACACTTACCAACACACAAGTACTTACAGACGGCCTCTAGTGCTTACAGTGACACTTACCAACGCGGAAGTACTTACAGACGGCCTCTAGTACTTACAGTGACACTTACCAACACAGAAGTACTTACAGACGGCCTCTAGTACTTACAGTGACACTAACCAACATGGAAGTACTTACGGACGACGTCGTGGACACTGGCGGAGTCGTTGCAGGTGAGGAAGTAGTTGTAGAAGCTGACCATCACGATCCCACCATTTAAGTGCTGCAACACAAGACGGCCTCAGTGTTAAGTAACTTACAAGGCTCATGTGGTGTGTCTAGCTGTTAAGTGACTGTTAAGTGGCTGTTAAGTGGCTGTTAAGTGGCTGTAAAGTGACTTAAGTACTGAAAAATACCTATATCGTTGTTGAGAAAGTATTAATGACAAGTTTTAATGATTCTGAATTGTTTAAGAAATGGTTGTTTACAATTATTTTAAGTATGTTCTAGCGCCATTTACCACTTATTAAAGATACTCTAGCACCACTTACCACTTGTTTAAGGATGTCGTCGGGCACCACTTACCACTTGTTTAAGGATGTCGTCGGGCCCACTTACCACTTGTTTAAGGATATCATCGGGCACCACTTACCACTTGTTTAAGGATATCGTCGGGCACCACTTACCACTTGTTTAAGGATATCGTCGAGCACCACTTATCACTTGTTTAAGGATATCGTCGGGCACCACTTACCGCTTGTTTAAGGATATCATCGGGCACCACTTACCGCTTGTTTAAGGATATCATCGGGCACCACTTACCACTTGTTTAAGGATATCGTCGGGCACGTTGCGGGAGTGGTGACAGAGAGCTTGAGCTGAGGAGTGAGAGAAGATGACAGGGGCGCGACTCACAGCCAGGGCGTCCCTCATGGTCTGCTGTGAGACGTGGGACAGATCTACCAGCATCCCCAGTCGGTTCATCTCCAACACCACTTTCTGTCCCCCACACCAAACACTGTTGTTACTTGTGGTGGAGAGGTGAGGGAGAGAAGTGGGAGGGAGGGAGGGAAGGGAGAGAGAGTGAGGGAGAATTGGAAAAAAGAGGGAGGCAAGGAAGAATTGAAGAAAACAGGGAGCATAGGGGAGGTCAGGGAATGTGAAAGAGAATAGCAAGGGATGTAAGGGAGGATTAGGGAGAGGGAGAAACGCCAGGGAGAGTATGGAAGACCAGGGAGAATGAGATACGATAGTAAGGTGGTGGGAAAAGATGGTCGCAATTCCCTAAATGTATTGAAAATAAATAAAACAAACTTAACATGACTTCATAAAATTGAAAATGAATCTACAATAATTTTAATAATAACTACAACGGTGATGGCAGACTCTATAATATTTTATTTAATACTAAGGTTTGGTTTTCTCTATCAGATGCCCATCAACCCATCAGGAGACTTCAACTGTCATCAGAAGGCCCCATCTCCAACCAGAAAGCACCATTAAAGAGCCCCATCAGAAGGTCCCATCACATCCCCATCAGAAGGCCCCATCATCTCCCCATCAGAAGGCCCATCAGAAGAAGCTACTTTACTTACGGAGCCGAAGTCGTTGAGGCCGAAGTTCTCGTCGTCGTTGTTGGGGGAGTCAGCGAGTGAGGAGTCTGCCCTGCCAGCAAGTATGTTGTGTTACTGACCCATGCTACTGACCCATGTTACTGACCTATGTTACTGATCCATGTTACTGACCCATGTTACCGACCCATGTTACTGACCGATGCTGCTGACCCAAGTCACTGACCCATGCTACTGACCCATGTTACTGACCTATGTTACTGATCCATGTTACTGACCCATGTTACTGACCCATGTTACTGACCCATGCTACTGACCCACGTTACTGACCCATGCTACTGACTCGCACACTGACCCATGGTGTGTGCTAACTAGTCTTAACAGCGTGTCAATAATAATAACAACAGTAGATTAATTCAGATAATTATTACATTTTTAACAATATTTCACAACAACTGGTAAGAGTGGAAGTGTAAAGTGTGAGAGTGTAGGTGTGTGTAGGTGTGGGTGTTGCAGGTGTGGGTGTTGCAGGTGTGGGTGAGAAGAGTGTTTCAGGTGTTGGTGGGGTGAACGTGTGTGTGTGTGTGTGTGTGTGTGTACACGTAAAGGTCAACACGTGAGTAAACGAATGAGAGAACGAGTGTATGAACGTGTGAGTGAACGTGTGAGAAAATTGGATGCGATACATAGTGACAGGTCACGACATGGTTCACAGGGGAAGAATGAACGTCCTCTGCCACACGAAAAAGGATCTTAAACAGGGGTCGAGTATCCTGTAGGAGTCGTGGCAGGTGTGTGTGTGTATGTGTGTGGTTGAATTAGTCGTGGCGGAGATGATGTCGTTCACTCAGGCAGACGACCTGTGGTTCATGGTTCATTAAAGAGGAGCACTCCACACCGCGGTTCGTAATGGACTCTTGAACGACGTGGAATTAAAACACTTACTGCCTCCTTCCCTTAACTACACCTGCGTCCAAACTTATCCTAGCTGAGGCCCTGTAGTGAGCATAGTTATGTGAGGCCCTGTAGTGAGCATAATTATGTGAGGCCCTGTAGCGAGTTTAGGTATGTGAGGCCCTGTAGTGAGCATAGTTATGTGAGGCCCCGTAGCGAGTTTTGGTATGTGAGGCCCTGTAGTGAGCATAGTTATGTGAGGCCCTGTAGTGAGCATAGTTATGTGAGGCCCTGTAGCGAGTTTAGGCATGTGAGGCCCTGTAGTGAGCATAGTTATGTGAGGCCCTGTAGCGAGTTTTGGTATGTGAGGCCCTGTAGTGAGCATAGTTATGTGAGGCCCTGTAGTGAGCATAGTTATGTGAGGCCCCGTAGCGAGTTTAGGTATGTGAGGCCCTGTAGTGAGCATAGTTAGGTGAGGCCCCGTTGCGAGTTTTGGGATGTGAGGCCCTGTAGTGAGCGTAGTTATGTGAGGCCCTGTAGTGAGCTTAGTTATGTGAGGCCCTGTAGTGAGCTTAGTTAAGTGAGGCCCTGTAGTGAGCTTAGTTATGTGAGACCCTGTAGCGAGTTTAGGTATGTGAGGCCCTGCAGTGAGCGTGGTTATGTGAGGCTCTGTAGTGAGCATAGTTATGTGAGGCCCTGTAGCAAGCATAGTTTTGTCAGGCCATACGGTGAGCATAGTTACGTGAGGTCCTGCACTGAGCATAGTTATGTGAGACCCCTGCAATAATTCTATCCCTGGAGCGAGCATAAATTCTCTCCCATCTCATCCCGGGAACAATAATAATGCGAAACACAATCCACGAGAGAAACATAATCCTGTGTACAAAGAATCAGAAACAGGAGTAAGCGTAGTCCGGGAATGCCAACCAAGAGTACACATTGTTTTAGACCATTAAGCTTTTAGTGAAGCATATTCTCGTGTAACACAAGTAATAAAATGGAGTAAATTAATTATATTTCACGTCACAGTTTTGGAGTAAGAGTTTGAGGGACTAATGGTCGTGTAACAGGGGCTCTCAAATAGACATAATATCTCAGTAGGCGAAGCTTCTTGTAAACAAAAGACTGTACTAAATCAGGCCCTGTAGCGAGAATAATGTATGTACACAAGGGCCCTATATCGAGAATAATGTATGTACACAAGGGCCCTATATCGAGAATAATGTATGTACACAAGGGCCCTATATCGAGAATAATGTATGTACACAAGGGCCCTATATCGAGAATAATGTATGTATACAAGGGCCCTATATCGAGAATAATGTATGTACACAAGGGCCCTATATCGAGAATAATGTATGTATACAAGGGCCCTATATCGAGAATAATGTATTTACACAAGGGCCCTGTAGCGAGAATAATATATTTACACAAGGGCCCTGTAGCGAGAATAATCTACCTACACAAAGGCCCTGTACCTAGCATAGTCTCTTATAAACACAGGGAGTGGGTGCGCATCAACAGTGGGAGGAAATTTCTTTGTGTGTTTTATTCTGTCCATATGAACTCAACCTACTTGAGGGAAACAGTGAGTTCTTTGTTGCTGTGACGGTAATCATAATAAAAACAGACACAAACGCTGCTCTTGCTACTTTTGTTCCTTACGTCAACTTCACATTAAAACCTGAGTACCTTTATGTTACTTAGAACCAGAATCAAATGACAATAGAAAATATTTAAAGTACTCTGACACACGAGGAACTTAAGTATGGCTCCCCTGTACTTACCTTTAATGGGGAAACAATGATATAGGTTTTTTTTATATACAAAGAAAGTTGCACCGGTCGACAAATCTACTACAGCCAGGAACAACTATGAATAAATAAATGATGAACAATATTATTTTAGATGAATAACACCGATATCAATAACATGGTAAGATAAACTAGTCGTGTAAAGTTCATGAAATAAAGTTGAGCAAAAATCATCACTTGGAAATGAACTAAAAATCCTTTTCTAAGTTTCTCATTCACTTTACCGCCAATTGTTGGAATGTGATGATGATGATGATGATGTGAGTCTTGCTGTAGAGTTTAATGATGGCTTAGTGTAGGTAATGAGGAGAGAGAGAGAGAGAGAGAGAGAGAGAGAGAACAGTATATTGATGTTATGAGAAATTACGTGAAAAAATATGATAATCTGTTTTGTTCTGATTATCTGGTTCAGGGTAGAGTGTTACAGGTGTGGGTTATCAAGGGGTGTTGCAGGTGTGGGGTGGAGAGTGTTACAGGTGTGGGTTACCATGGGGTGTTACAGGTGTGGGTGGAGTGTTACAGGTGTGGGTTATCAAATGGTGTTGCAGGTGTTGGTGGAGAGTGTTACAGGTGTGGGTTACCATGGGGTGTTGCAGGTGTTGGTGGAGAGTGTTACAGGTGTGGGTTACCATGGGGTGTTGCAGGTGTGGGTGAGGGTGAGGTAACGGATGCCCAGGTCGTAGTACATCCTGAGGACAGACAGACTGGCGCCCATCAGGTGGCCGCCCTCAACCCCCAGCAGACTGGCGATGCGTCCTGAGTTGTACACCTCCATCAAACCTGCCACACACACACACACATGGCTCACCTACACATATATACACACATGGTTGACCTACACATATATATATACACACATGGTTGAGGTCCATTTGTGTGAATATATCAATACACATAATATAAAAGTATATATGAGTGTATTCATCAAGGTATATACAGTATATTGACACCTGTTAACTAATACTAATGTCTAACATAATTATCGTCACTGTAACACGTCATTGATTACATATTGATGTCTTTATGATGGAGGAACACAGACGTATACCAGACATCAACATCATTGACTACGTTTAATGGACGTATCATAACACAGCCTCAAGGAACATTTATTGAAGGGGGTAAGGTAGAGCCTCACATGACGCCAGCTGAGGCTATTTTAATAATATATCAACACCAGTAGCCTCAGTGACTATATTCAAGGAATAGTCTGATGCAAGTTACTATCATCAGAGGGTTGGGAGGCGATAACTAAGGTGCACCCTGACCACACCACAACACTATACTTACTGGCGTAGGACTGAGCGTATCCCAGGTGTTGTGGGTAACGAGCTATCATGCGCTTGATGACGTCGATCTGTTCCAACGTCACCTGCGCCGCGTTGAGATACTGCGCCTTACACGGGACATACGCCGCCCAGAACTGCGCCAGAGGGAGAGATAAAGAGAATTGTAAATAATGAAACAAAAATGTCACGTTAATTCAGTGTTGTGTTTGAGCATGAAGATATAAGGAGTTAGATGGTGCAGGATGAAACACTGGTATAGAGACATGGTCAGGTGTCGAGTACCTGGTGAAGTTCCCCTGACACACCAAGGGACGCTATCTGACACACCTTCTGACATCTGAAACATTTAAGAATGCCTGAAGCACCTATGGACGCCTGACTTGCCTCCTGACACCTTACACAGCTAGGGAGGCCACCTGACACAGCTGGGGAGGCCACCTGACACAGCTAGGGAGGCCACGTGACACAGCTAGGGAGGCCACCTGACACAGCTAGGGAGGCCACCTGACACAACTCACCTGCGCCCCGACTCTGCCTTGCCTCAGTCTGGCCAGGTCGGTGTGGGACCAGGGGGAGCTGCCCCAAGGCTCCACCCTACTCAGGTTCTGGGACATGTCCACCTTCTCCAACTTGTTGTGCACGAAGTTACGGATGTTCCAGGCCAGGTCGTTGTGTCTGAGGGAGACAACACCATAAATAACCTCCATTTAACGGACACCAATCTAACGGCAATAGTCCGTTATAGGGAAGTTTCAATGTATACCTTGATATAACGGACTGTACTCCCCCATACAGTGTGTTAAAAGAGGTCTCTCATCTAATGGACCCCGATATAACAAACTACTCTCTCATATAGTCCATTAAATAAAGGTCTCACTGTATAACATTTCCCTAAAGATTATAAAATGTTTATTGTTTGTTGTTGTTTAGAGGGAGGAGGAAAGGGGACCCTAGGGCGGGCTTAAAGTAATGTGTGAGAGGTAGGGGACGTGAGGGAGAGCTGCCTGTGACACGAGGGAAGGATGGTGCTGATGATCCCTCTTGTTAGTGACGAGAGAGAGAGAGAGAGAGAGAGAGAGAGAGAGAGAGAGTCGTGGGGGGTGTAAAAATACTATACCTGTGTTTACTGAAAGTGAAAGTAGTTATATTTTTGTATTATTTTTGTTTTCATTTTTTGGTTATTTAAAAGTTTGTTTAGTTGTTCCTTTTTTTTATAAGTTTAAAATCAAGTTACTTTTTTTTTTTTAGATACGAGTTAAAGTTGATGTTATTTTGAACTGTTCGTGAGGTAGAAGTAACGTTAGATATTTGTTTGGTGCTACTTATACAAATTTAGTTTGTTTATTTTGTTTACTTGATGTAGAGGAAAGAGGTTAGGTTAGGTTAGGTTAGGTTAGGTTAAGTTAGGTTAGGTTAGGTTAGGTTAAGTTAGGTTAGGTTAGGTTAGGTTAGGTTAGGTTAGGTTAGGTCAGGTTTGGTTAGGATAGGTTAGGTTAGATTCGATTCGATTCGATTAGGTTAGATTAGATTAAGAACATAAGAGCATAAGATTATATTGGACTGGGTTATGTTATGTTATGTTAGGTGACGTAGACAAAAAAATAACAATATAATTATCCATTAAAAGGACATAAGAATATGCATATTATTATGTATCCTAAAACACCTGGATATTTTAAGTATGTATGTAACTATGTATCATCCAACACATTAATTTTATAGGTATGTATCCCACGAGGCCACTCAGTAGTACGTTTAGTATTAACATGAAACACAACTGACCTGACCTTTCACCTGACCTTATTTGACCTTCGTGGGACAGAAATAAATGTAATTAATACCCCCCTTGACACCTGACCTTTAACCTGATCTTATTTGACCTCCGTGGGACAGAAATAAATGTAACTATTACCCCCTTGACCCCTGACCTTTCCTCTGACCTTCATGGACCTCCGTGGGACAGAAATAAATGTAATTAATACCTCCTTGACACCTGACCCTTAACCTGACCTTCATTGACCTCCGTGGTACAGAAATATATAGATAAAACCCCTCGTGACCCGTGACCTTATTTGTTCCCTTTAGTAGAGTAAGAGTGACCCCGTGACCTTCTCTGCTGACCCTCATGGTACAGGAATAGACGAAATTAACCTTCTCATGCCACTCTGACCTAACCCCCCCCCCCTCCCTTCCCACTCGCTGCCTCGCTCTGATACATAGAGAGAGAGAGAGAGAGAGAGAGAGAGAGAGAGAGAGAGAGATTTTTACTGTTTATTAGGAGTCGATAAATCACAGTCACGCCAAATTCTCGAACCCCCGAACTCCTGAAAAAGACAGAGCCAGTCAGCCAGTGAGCAAAAACACACCCAGGATGTAAACAAGAGAATGAGTGTGTAATTATCTAGTATTGGCACAACTACTTCCCTCGTTTTGCTGACCAGGGGTGGGAGGGGGGGGGGCAGGAAGGGATGTGGAGAGGGTGTGGAGGGTGTGGAGTGGGCTGGAGGGGGATTGTTGGATAGAGTTTTGGGTGGAGGAGGAAAAGATAGAGAAAGAAAGGGAAGATATCTCTCTCTCTCTCTCTCTCTTCTCTCTCTCTCTCTCTCTCTCTCTCTCTCTCTCTCTCTCTCTCTCTCTCTCTCTCTCTCCCCCAAACCACACCACCACACCACATCACGAGGCAGCATCTACACCACCAGCTCCTCGCCACACCATGAGTTACAGTAGTTTAAGTGAATCTTGTCAGCCACCATCAGCCCAGGTCAGGTGTGAACCCCACGAGTCTTCCTCATGTCTATAGTAACTCTTATTATTTCTTTAGTTCTTGATGACTAGTATTGTGGACTAAGCTAAAATCGCATCTACTTACTGTTATATATGTTGTAATCCTCTAGGCTCTAAGCTGTGGTCTGATAAACAATCATTACATAGGGATAGGTCGTCCACTTAGAGAAACAGGTAGGTGAGGTCGTCCACTTAGAGAAACAGGTAGGAGAGGTCGTCCACTTAGAGAAACAGGTAGGTGAGGTCGTCCACTTAGAGTAACAGGTAGGAGAGGTCGTCCACTTAGAGAAACAGGTAGGAGAGGTCGTCCACTTAGAGAAACAGGTAGGAGAGGTCGTCCACTTAGAGAAACAGGTAGGTGAGGTCGTCCACTTAGAGTAACAGGTAGGAGAGGTCGTCCACGTAGAGAAACAGGTAGGTGACGTCGTCCACTTAGAGAAACAAGTAGGAGAGGTCGTCCACTTAGAGAAACAGGTAGGTGAGGTCGTCCACTTAGAGAAACAGGTAAGAGAGGTCGTCCACTTAGAGAAACAGGTAGGAGAGGTTGTCCACTTAGAGAAGGAAGGAGGCAGGTAGAGGTGGTCCACTTACCCATCAATGAGAGGGACGGTACTGAGGATGCGGTGGACACGGGCGAGGGCGTTGTGAGGGTGAGGGAG
Source organism: Homarus gammarus (assembly GCA_958450375.1). Classification (NCBI taxonomy): domain Eukaryota; kingdom Metazoa; phylum Arthropoda; class Malacostraca; order Decapoda; family Nephropidae; genus Homarus; species Homarus gammarus. Next base: position 519,851 of record CAUDMG010003988.1, read on the forward strand.
AGAGTCACTCCTGGCAGCGAGGGGGAGAGCCACGGCCAGCACCACCCCGCCACTGAGCAGCAGCAGTGCCGCCAACACACACCAGTGGCGCCACGTGTACCTCTCCCAGCCTGTAAACACAAAGGTAAACTATCTCTCCCAGCCTGTAAACACAAAGGTAAACTATCTCTCCCAGCCTGTAAACACAAGCAAGAATACTTAAATTATCCGGCCATCAGTCAAATGGAAGCTTAAATTATCCGTCTATCAATAAAGTTATTCGTCTATCAGTCAACTCGAAGCTTGAATTATCTGTCCATCAGTCAGCTTGAAGCTTAAGCTATCCATCTACGAGCCAATTTGAAGCTTAAACTATGCCCAGTCAACCCGAAGCTTAAGATGCCAAGTAATTTACCCAGGAAAGGAATTCTTGGACTTACATTATATTTGTTATAAACTCTCTAACAGCTGGTAGCCTCGTACTGTCACCTTCAACTCTATCGATTCCATTTCTGAGAATTATTCCTGGCAATGCTTTGACTTATGATCAAAGGTTAACGTTGCAAAGGTCAATAATCAATTTAAGTGTTTAGAGGAGCTGCCTTCAACCCTCCGAACATTATACATCAAGCCTCGTGGAGTCTGCTGGAGGATTTCGCCAAGTGCCATTCAATAGACGGCTTACGGGTCTGTTTTGTTTATCTCAGTTATGCCCCATCATGGTTTAGCCAGCAAGAAAAAGATAATTTACTGAACTTTATTTGTGCTCCTATTAAGTCATTTACTTCAAAACAAACAATATTATAAAATGAAATAAGTTTCCCTTGACAGTTTTAAGCGATTATAATATATAAACAAAGACGGGTTGTTCCCTTACCTCCCTGACCACAATACAAGAGGCACAGTATTATAACATCAACACCCACCTTTCTTCTTGTCTTCGTTGTCCTCCTCCCTGACCACAACACAACACAAGAGGCACAGTATTATAACATCAACACTCACCTTTCTTCTTGTCTTCGTTGTCCTTCTCGTCAGAAAAAGGTGAGTCAGGTTGTTCTCTCTCGAAGGTGTACTCTGAGATCTGGTAGCGAGGTGGAGGCCCCGTCGTGGTCACTACCGCCGCCGCCCCTCCTCGCCGGTAGCTGGTGGACGTTGTCGTGTCTCTGAAGCTTCCTCGACCTTCTCTACCTCTCCCACTACCTCCTCCTGTTGCATCCCCTGCGGTACTTTCTTCTTCGCCTCCTTCTTCTACTCCTCCTCCTCCTGCTCTTGACTTTCCCCTGAGGCTACACACTCGCTTGAGACTCCCACCAAGGCTCTTGGCGATGTTACCTCCGTCAGTAGACACCCGGGAAGCCGTGCCGAATATTCCGCTGTCAGGAGTTCTTTTGTTGACTGGCCCGTTGGGGAGAGGCAGCGTCTGTAACAACAAGAACATACATTGATGAAATGAATTTGATACTTAGAAACCCACCACCCTAACCCACCACCCTAACCAACCACCCTAACCAACCACTCTAACCCACCACCCTAACCCACCACCCTAACCCACCACCCTAATCCACCACCCTAATCCACCACCCTAACCCACCACCCTAACCCACCACTCTAAAACCCACCACCCTAACCCACCCCCCTAAAACCCACCCCCCTAACCCACCCCCTAACCCTTCACCCTAACCCACCACCCTAACCCCTCCACTCTAACCAACCACCCTAACCCTTCACCCTAACCCTTCACCCTAACCCACCACCCTAACCCACCACCCTAACCCACCCCCTAACCCACCCCCTAACCCACCACTCTAACTAGCCACCCTAACCCTTCACCCTAACCCCCCACCCTAACCCCTCCACTCTAACCAACCACCCTAACCCTTCACCCTAACCCTTCACCCTAACCCACCACCCTAACCCACCCCCCTAACCCACCCCCTAACCCACCACTCTAACTAGCCACCCTAACCCTTCACCCTAACCCACCACCCTAACCCCTCCACTCTAACCAACCACCCTAACCCTTCACCCTAACCCTTCACCCTAACCCACCACCTTAACCCACCACCCTAACTCACCACCAAGACCCACCATTCAGCCAGTAGGTCCTGCATTCAATACCTGTGTAAAGGTTCTCTATCAGGTCACATCGCCACGGGGAACCTGAAACACTGTGGCCAGACCTGTCCCCATCACAGGTCACTATACCATACCTCACTATACCTTGTCATCACAGGTCACTATACCATACCTCACTATACCTTATGTCATCACAGGTCACTAAACCATACCTCACTATACCTTAAGTCATCACAGGTCACTATACCATACATCACTATACCTTAAGTCATCACAGGTCACTATACCATACATCACTATACCTTAAGTCATCACAGGTCACTAAACCGTACATCACTATACCTTAAGTCATCACAAGTCACTATACCACACATCACTATACCTTAAGTCATCACAGGTCACTAAACCCTACGTCACTACACCATAAGTCATCACAAGTCATCACAGATCACACTAAAACCCTACGTCACTACACCATAAGTCATGACAAGTCACACTAAAACCCTACGTCACTACACCATAAGTCATCACAAGTCATCACAGATCATACTACACATATACTGTAAATCTTTATCTGAACAAAACTCTACTTAAGCTCAGACATAAGAAAAATTATAATAAAAAAATAAATTAAACAAATCAATTATATATTTATTTAATTTTTTTTTTTTTGTGTTGAAGGAAACGTTTCAGATCTTGTCAAACGTTCTTCACGCGGCGTAATGGGAGACGGTAACTCACGGTAACTCACAGTAACTCATCGAGGCTTCCCAACCGTCTACTTAGTATAATGACTGGACAAAATTCAACCCATCAAGTTGGTTGGGTGTCGCTTGAGAACTGATCCTCCGCGAACAGTGCCTCGTGTAGGGTTTAGTATCGGTTAAGGGAGAGTGTTTTCGTGTAGCTATTTCTAAAGCCTGACTAATGGAGAGAGAGGGAGGGGGGGAGAGACAGTAAGAGAGATAGTGAGAGAGAGGGAGGGAGAGAGACAGTAAGAGAGACACTGAAGCTGGACAGGGATTAAATGGTACTGGTACTTAGGAAAGAGAGAGAGAGAGAGAGAGAGAGAGAGAGAGAGAGAGAGATTTATCTTCTATTAATGAAAATATTATATTTCATACTTCTATTTTATGAAAGTTTTACTCTAAATTTCTTGTACAGAGAGAAAGTGTCTATTATTATTATTATTATTCTTGATGTAAGTACTGTACTGATTATGGGGAAAAGGTGTTATATAAAACTGATGAATGAAAATAAAAATAAAATTAAGAAAAATACACAAACAGTTGAAGATAGACACAAAAATGTTGATTGATATAATTAACACAAATACGAATTTTATAACATTCACTTGATCATTATGGCAACAGAAATTTCAATATATTTTACATGCATATCAATAACATGTTTATGCGTGAATCTGTATTACAAAAAAGTAATATGATGTAACAAATATAAAGGCGATTATTTTTCAATTGGAAGGTGCAATAAAATTCCTTTATACACGATACACAACAAACAAATATGCGACCCAAGTGGCATGTTATCGTACACCACCAACCAAATCTCTCCGAGCGGCAGGGAATGTATGGAACTGTTTTACGCCCTGTGTTTACTAAAAGATTGTGTCACTTGTATTAATATGAATTTAAACATTTTAGTGTGCTGGTCTGGCTCCCTACATATGAGTCGTAGGCCGGGTTGGGGGGGGGGGGGGGGTGGTGGTTCGAGGAAGTACACACAGCTAGTCCGAAATGAGCTATTTAGCGTTTACCCAAATTAGCTATCAACCTCGGTGTAGTGAGAGGTGCACCGGACGGCCAAAACTGAGGACTGGGTGACGGCGCGATAATAAATGCGCCCGGTGGAGTTATGGTCTTCCGTTTGTGTAGTGTGCAATAAATAACACCTACCAAGAAACCCCCCAAAAGGCACATTATACCGAAGAAGGTGCTAAAAAGATAGGCACAAAAAGTGGAATAATTGTTCCCATACGGAGTATCTGTCTCGGAGGTTAGGTCAGGTCCTTCTGGTTTCTCTGGTTAGAAGGAATCGTGTGGTCAGTTTTTTTGCATTTTTTTGCCCCACAATTTCCCTCTACTTCAAAGCCTTGCCCACTTTGTGCAACTAATATTGTTGGTAATGGTGGGGGGGGGGGTCATATCTCCATAACTGCCTCGTTTACGACGGAAATGAAGGTCAGGCTCACTTGAAACACAACAAAATACACTAGAAAAACCTATTTTTGCTAGAAGTTTCCGCGGTCGACCTTTTCAGAATCTTTATAATTTCTTGTAAATGTGAAATTGAAGCGTTTATGTGAATTTTCTTTACCCTTTCATACAAATTGCCCAGTTCGTAAACAAAGTAATATTTCACAAATTTGTAGGTAATTATTGACGACTGAACCCACCTGCGATTTAGCATAGTAAACGATTTTGAAATGTTGCAATTTCACTGTGTTCTATAGGGGACACTGTTGTAGTTTGTGCAAATGTTTTCTTTAACCCAACCCAACCTAACCCAACCTAACCCAACCCAACCCAACCCAACCCAACTCAACCTGTCGTAGTTTGTGCAATTTGTTTTTGATAACCCAACCATAAAACCGCCGCATTACCACCGAGAAGACGAAGTAGTGAGCACATATTTCCACAAACTACAACAGTGTCCACTCTAATATAACAGTGAAAATCCGGCATTTTTATAATTGTTTTTAATCAATTTCGCTCACGGGTTAGTCCTGTATAATTACCGAAAAGCATCTTAAAAGTGTCTAAACTATGGGAACAACACATCTCTCAACTCAAGTGCCGTGGTTGGTCAAAACTACAAATTGACCGTGACCTGTTTCAAACGGCAATAGATGATGGTGTCCTATAACGGTATTAGTATAGATGATGTGCCCTATTATTTTATAAGGTAATAAGTATCCTTGAGTGTGATCTATTATATATGGTAATAGTATAGATGAAGGGGGCCTATTATATATGGTAGTAGTATAGATGAGGGGGACCTATTATATATGGTAGTAGTATAGATGAGGGGGGACCTGCGTGGCTATTAGGATCCTCAACTCGGCGGACGTCCTACAAGTGAGACCTCCCACCAACTTTAGTAGACTGTAAGTTATCCTGTAAACTCTTGGGTGTTAAGTTGGGGGTTTCCTCAGAGAAGCTGTGTTGTCCCTGTGGTGTTATAAGGAATTACTGAGCTTCAAGTCAAGGCTATTATATATGTACACTAAATTTCTGACTTTATTAGATGTCAATCCTTAAGTAATTATAAATAACACTGAATTTATTACAGATCTGCATAGAAAGGAAAGGTTTTGGGGAAAAACTCCAACTCAGCTAAAGCAAGAGCATGGCTTCTTTAAGTACTCCCTAGTTGACCGTGCAATCCGCCTGAGTGAGGGACCTGACTGCCTCTTGCGGTTTGTAGAGTAAACCAGAACTACCCTGAAGAGCCCTAACACACCCTCAGTACAGGAGACTATATTTTGCTAAGGTCAGTGAATATATTATGTTGATTTTATATGAGATTAAATTTGGTCTAGTGTAGAGAGAGGGAAGGGGAGGTGGCCGATGTGTTTCTTCGACCCACGGTATGTGAGTGTGACGTGAGGGGGTGACGTGGGTGACGTGAGGGGGTGGCGTGGGTAGGGATACTGAGGTAGGAGAGAGACGAAGAACAATAGAGAGAAAATTATAGGGAGAATGGAGGGAGAATTTAACAGTAGGAGAATAGATAAAGGCGATGGAAAGGAAATGAGACGAGAGGAGAAGGCGTCGTTGGAGGAAACTAGAGTAAGGGAGAGATAACAAGAGAGAGAGAACGGAGAGAATAAACACTGGGTAGGAATCACGAAACGTTGAATAAAGTGAGAGACTGAAATGATGAAAGAGGAAGTACTGTAAATTGAAGAAGGAAAGAGATAAGGAGAATAAAAAGGAAGGAGAACGAAGACTGACAATGAATGAGGGACATGGGAGATAGTCAAGACGCGGGGCAGAGGCTGATGGACTACTTTATTATGTAGATTACCACAAACAGTAAAGCAGCTGAGATGAAAACTCCTAAACTCATCAGACAGTACAATAGGACTCGTCAAGTGAAGAGATTAGGTGATTAGGATCCTTAAAGTAGGTGGTGTACCATTTCAGTATCATGGGTAAGTGAATTTACTACCCTAGGCATCATAGGGAGGTGTACGGACTTTCCTAGGCACCACGGACAGGGAATGTTATTATCCCATGAGGTGAACTTGCCAGCCCAGATACCAGTGTTCCCACATCTGGGGAATTTGTCCCCAGATTGGGAAATCTGGACACATCTAAGGAAATGGGCTTTTTGGGGAATTTCCGGGGAATTTTGAATATTTTGGGGAAAAATTAGGGAATTTGAGTGTGTTTGGTTTATATAATACCAATACCAGGTCTCTGAGTCAACATTTTCCTGAAAACTTGAAGAGAGAAAGTATTGTGGGGCTACTACATGGAAAGGCAGGATTGGCATCACTTGGGATACCTGCTGATCAACTGAATTTGTACGATCATCCAAAACTGCTGAAGTTTGTGCGAAATGTCAAGAGCAATGCTTCCGATTCAGAAGCTCATCAAATCAGTGTTGATATACTCAAGTCATATCTCATAAAATATCATAAACTCTAAACAAAGTGTTGGAATCAAAATTACTTTTTTTTATTAAGTAGTTAATTTGGTATACATTTATGTCTTGATGGATTCTATACCTTAGATTAAGTACCGGTAAATACTCGAAATGTTAGTGGAGTGTTTACTCTTGCCAGAAAAACCAAAACAATGATTTTATTTTGTTTCTGCCACAAATATATTAACCAAATATTAAATGATAATGATAAAACAATAAAACCACAAAAATATTAAAAACCACAATAAAACTTAAATTTTAAGTATATATCTATATATATTTGTGTGTGTGTGTGTGGAAAATGTATTTTGGGAATTTTGATCCAATCTAGGGAATTTTCAGCCTTAATCTAGGGAATTCTTTATCTGAACTTGTGGGAACAGCATGTTTATTGTTCCTCGTCTCAGCAAGAGGAAGGCAACACAACATTAGTCCTCCATTACTACCTCTTGTCTTGTTACTAACTCAAACAACACAACAACCAGGCCTGTGACTTAGACATTTTTTGTAAGGTAAGCGTCAAACTTCCCCTCAACCTCGTCCACACAACAAAATGTCCAGAGAAATATTATATAACTCATAATTATTATACAAAACCTTACCATAACAAGTTTTAGTATTTGTATAGGAGAAATGTTGAAGAAGACTAAATGTTATGTAGTTGACTCAGGAAGCTACAAGAATTTCACATAACACTACAAGATGATTGTTGGTTCACAGACACCAACACAATCACAATCACAAATAACCACAATCACAGACAACCACAACCACACATAACCACAATCACGGACAACCACAACCACACATAACCACAATCACGGACAACCACAACCACACATAACCACAATCACGGACAACCACAACCACACATAACCACAATCACGGACAACCACAACCACACATAACCACAATCACGGACAACCACAACCACACATAACCACAATCACGGACAACCACAACCACACATAACCACAATCACGGACAACCACACCCACACAGTTACCAATAAACCAAGAGCCAACATCAACACACAATATCCACTCTACCAGACAAACAAACTCCTTTAAAATAAATGACATTCGCTGGTATTGTCAACACTACTCGGCGATAATGTTTTGTTGTTCAGTCCAGCTCATGAACCTGTGGAACCATCTATTGTGTTTATTATCAAGAGGAAAAAGTCACCTAGAATACATTATATACTGTAGTGGTAATTACTCGTACTGTGATTAAGTCAATAGGATCTATTTTTTTATTGGTGTGTTTCAGCTGTTCACCACAACCGTCTGACTACATTGGTTATCTGATATTTTGTATTATATTGTTTGTTTATCTATATTATTTATTATCATTTAAATATTCAGTGCTTTATAAATCTCATAAGACAATACAACAATCATCTGAGAGACAAAGATAATTAATATTTATATAAAGAAGAGAAAGAAAAAGGAATATTTTTTTTTATCACGAGTCTTCAGACAGAGCGCCAATTGGGTCCTTTATTTCCACATTATGTAAAATCTTCGTCAAATGAACCATTAATGTTACTGAAGTTTTTAAAATTGGTAATTCAGCTTTTTTAACTTTAGTATTAGTTGAGTGAAGACAGAATAATGAACAGAGCATTAGAGTGACGCTGGTTTTTTTAATTGGTATACAGTGTCAGTCATAATGGTAATTTTCACTTAATTTCATCAGAGTTTGTGAAATGCAAATGAAAAGAGATAGAATTTTTGCTCTATATGTACTTAAAATATATTCCTGCCACAAAGGAAGAGAATTAGCGAACGTTCGTCTGGCGTACTGTCCAAAATCATATTACTGAGGGTTGAGAAAAACGCCAGGCTCTGTTAATCGTTCGTGCTGTCGTAGAGGCTTCACTGATTGCCATTACCCCCAGTGAATGACGCATATCTTGACACTCACTCATATTACTCACGGCTGCGGTTTACTATTCTGCTCGAGGTATTAACCATTTATACCTGGGTCATGTTACTATATATACACCACTCTGCCGAGAACCCAACTCGAGACCTTGAACTTTATACGTCGACTACAATAACAGCTCAGCCAATAGGTAGTGTAAAATTGAAAAATTCGGAGTGAATACAAAGGTACTGGGTTACTGAAGGTTTTTGATCCCCTGTTCTTAAAATAGGTCATGCTATTTGACATTCTTTAAAAATTGGCTACAGTATAATGACACAGTAAAAAATTAAGGTAGCTTCGTACACAAAACATAGAACTAAACACTCTAAAAAAATACAAAGATACGATGAACACACACACACACACACACACACACACACACACACACATAATTTGCATAGCACAGGACAGGTCGGAATATAGCAGTGGTATAGCAAGGCCCTGACCGCCACACTAACCGAACAGTCGTACACATAACCCAGTAGTTATTGTGTTAGTAGGAAGGTACAGTTGCCTGGCTGGGATTATGTACAGTGCTGGCTGGCATTTTCCTCGATATCAATAATTCCCATTGGACTCTGTAAACCTCCTCTTCAGCGTCCCTACCCACCACCATAACTAACCATTACATCCGGTGTGTGTGTGTGTGTGTGTGTACGCGTCTCTTCCCGCTCTTCTCCCCGCTCTCCTTCCTCCTGCTTCATTCATTTCAATTTTCTCCTTCTCGTGTTCTTTATTCAGTGATTTCTCTCCCAGATCTTTCCTCTCCACTTCCTTTCCGTGATTTTTCGAAGGTAATTTGACTTCTACTTTGGTTGAGTAGTTCCAGTGTTCGCTTTCATTTTCTCAGGGTCTTGGGTTCGAATCTCATGAGAACGGTGCCAGTGAGAGTTAGGGGAATATAATACATATAACTTAAGTATGTGTGTGTTTATGTATGTCTGTGTACTGTATGTGTATGTATGAAAGCCATGCGTTTGTGTGAGTATGTGTGTATATGTGTGATTGTATGTGTGTATGTGTACTTGTATGTGTTTATGTGGATACGTACTCAAGGTAAGACTTAGAACCTCGAGTCATATTATCTGTGAATTACTTGGCCATGTACTGATACACCCGGCACATACAGAGGTGAATCATAATACGGTGTTCTAATCTTCTCCCGATTTAAAAGCAATTCTTGATATCTGCAAATTCGTGTCTCGGCTACCGGTATTGGGGGATGCTGCTGCCGACTTTGTGGTTACTAAGATTCTCCTTTATGCTAATTTATTTGGTAAGTCTTAGTGCATTCCCAGATAACCTTATAGAGAGCGTGAATGATTTTGTGAATTAGTTTTAGGACTGTAGTGCTTGGCTTAGTAAGGTTTTAAATGATGATATCCTAAATTACATGATGATGATAATAATAAATAGGCCTTTAGTGTTGTAGATCCCAGCTTCTATATCTCGCTTTGTTTACTAACTGGCAACTCAATAGCTGCCTCTCTCTGATCAATGACGTCACTCACTAGACCAGGGTTATATATTCACTTTTTTTTTATGACTGATTCCCCACATAAATATTTTGTTTTAATTATTGTTTGATAGTTGACGCTAGAATTCTGTCCTGAACTGAATATTGTTACAAAATAATATTAAGGAATAATTATTCAAGTACAATTTCTTTATGGATGAACTCTGTAACCCGAGTTGGATTTAAGTTAAAATCTCTCTCTCTCTCTCTCTCTCTCTCTCTCTCTCTCTCTCTCTCTTTGGGCAACTTTCCCTTACTCATTTTCGGCCACACTCTCTCTCTCGCTCACTCTCAGCCGCACAATCCCACAGTCCAACACTAAATGGAGTTTCTCATGCCATTCCTTACCCCCCTCCTCTCCTCTCCCTCCCTTATTCCATGCTCCCATATCTCTTCCTCCTCTTCTTCCTTCCTCCCTCCCCTCCTCTTCTCCCCTTTGCTTCCTCCTCTCTCCCCTCTTCCGCCCTCTTCCCCCCCTTCCACCCTCCTCTTCATCCTCTTCCATCTCCCTCTTCCTTCTCTTCTACCCTCCCCCTCTTCTTCCATAAACCCGTTCCTCTTATTCCACCCTCCCCTTCCTCTTCTTCCATCCTCCCCTTCCTTCTTCCCCCTCTCCTTCCTTCTTCCCCCTCTCCTTCCTTCTTCCCCCATCCTTCCTTCTCCCCCTCCTTCCTTCCTCCCCCTCCTTCATTCTCCCCCTCCTTCCTTCTTCCCCCATCCTTCTTTCTCCCCCTCCTTCTCCCCCTCCTTCCTTCTCCCCCTCCTTCCTTCTCCCTTCCTTCCTTCTCCCCTTCCTTCCTTCTCCCCTCCTTCCTTCTCCCCCTCCTTCCTTCTCCCCTTCCATCCTTCTTCCCCCATCCTTCCTTCCTTCTCTCCCCTCCTTCCTTCTCCCCTCCTTCCTTCTCTCCCCTCCTTCCTTCTCCCCCTCCTTCCTTCTCCCCCTCCTTCCGATCACTTTATTTACATATATTCTCTTCCACTCATCATAAACACAAAGAACATTCAGTAGAGAAAAACAGAAACATAACAAATATATCCCACATGTTAGTGAGGTCATCTGGTCTCTGTGATTGACAAGTGTTTTAATGTTGTTATGATTCAAGCGAGTAGTGTTCAAAGGTGTGTGTGTGTGTGTGTGTGTGTGTGTGTGTGTGTGTGTGTGTGTTCATTAACATATATATATATACATGACTCATAAGCTTCCAGGTGACATTCTCTTTGCACCTGTGTTTCACCTTCACCTACTCTCTTTCTCTCTCTCTCTCTCTCTCTCTCTCTCTCTCTCTCTCTCTCTCTCTCTCTCTCTCTCTCTCTCTCTCTCTCTCCTCTCTCTTTCCTCTTTACTCTCTTTCTTTACCCCTCTATCTCTCACCTTCCCCCTCTCCCCTCTCTGTTTCCCTCCTCTTCTCCTTCGTTGTTCCTCACACACACACACACACACACACACACACACACACACACACACACACACACACACACACACACAGAAACAATGTTCAAAGAGTAAGAAAAAATAAACAAAAATAAACAAAACAAAACAAAGGACGAATAACAAAAACCCAGACATAAACAAAAGAAATAAAAGCAGTCCATTGAGCCCAACTAAAAGTCTCGGTGGTGTCAGGGTGTTAGTGGTGTTAGTGGTGTTAGTGGTGTCAGTGGTGTTAGTGGTGTTAGTGGTGTTAGTGGTGTCAGTGGTGTTAGTGGTGTCAGGGTGTTAGTGGTGTCAGGGTGTTAGTGGTGTCAGGGTGTTAGTGGTGTCAGGGTGCTAGTGGTGTTAGTGGTGTTAGTGGTGTCAGTGGTGTTAGTGGTGTCAGGGTGTTAATGGTGTGTCTGGTGTCAGGGTGTTAGTGATGTCAGTGGGGTGTCAGTGGTATCAGGGTGTCAGTGGTGTCAGTGGTGTCAAGGTGTCTGGTGTCAGGGTGTTAGTGGTGTCAGGATCTCAGTGATGTCAGGATGCCAGTGATGCCAGGGTTTCAGTAGTGTCAGAGTGTTAGTGATGTCAGTAATGCCAGAGTGTTAGTGGTGTCAGGGTGTCAGAATCCCAGTGGTGTCAGGGTTTCAATGGTGTCAATGGTGCCAGGATCTCATTGGTGTCAGTAGTGTCAGGGAACAGTGGTGTCTGGGGAAAGTGGTGTCAAGGAACAGTGGTGTCAGGGACCAGTGGTGTCAAGGAACAGTGGTGTCAGGGAACAGTGGTGTCAGGGAAAAGTGGTGTCAGGAGGAGGGGCGAAGACTCATGGTGGGGTCAATATACAGTGTATATATATATTGAGGAAAGATTTGATTTCGTGGAGCCAAAAAAAAATTCGTTCAAAGGTGTCATGCGTCAGTGATGGGCGTTCTGTTGAGGCTGTGTGTGTATAAGATGGATAGATAGATGGATAGATGGATAGATAGATAGATGGATAGATAGAAAGAGACACTCCTACATAAGATAAAACACAAATCAACCCATCAGAATTTAGTCCTTACATACACACACTCACTCTACCTCACAATGAACAGGAGTGTGAGGGCCAGGGACATACTTCAAGGATGTTTACTCACACTTAACCTCATTTTCCTAAACATAAGACAGTGTGATAAATCTCTTTGAGGTGTTGTCATACTATTAATACGAATAACAATGAGTATGTGTGTACCACCGGGAGAGAGATAGGGGGGTGGAGGGTAGTGGTGGGTGAAGCTATATTAACGATGGTAAACTTGTATTAAAGGTGATTAGTTTGGAGGAGGACCTTGAGTGAGGGTTTTTCTTGTGTTGTGGGTAACGTGAGTGACTATGAGTGTGGGAGGTTTAGGTAATAAGGGACAGACAGAGACAGAGACAGAGACAGACAGACAGACAGACAGAAAATTAGTTGGAGTGGAGTTCTTGCTTGAGGGTTAATTATCCTCGCACCAACACGCACTTCAACCTCACCACCAACACACTCTTCTTCTCCCCACCTCAACACACTCTTCTCCCCACCTCAACACACTCTTCTCCCCACTTCCAACACACTCTTCTCCCCACCTCAACACACTCTTCTCCCCACCTCAACACACTCTTCTCCCTCACCACCAACACACTCTTCTCCCCACCTCAACACACTCTTCTCCCTCACCACCAACACACTCTTCTCCCCACCACCAACACACTCTTCTCCCCACCACCAACACACTCTTCTCCCCACCTCAACACACTCTTCTCCCCACCTCAACACACTCTTCTCCCCATCTCAACACACTCTTCTCCCCACCTCCAACACACTCTTCTCCCCACCTCAATACACTCTTCTCCCCACCTCCAACACACTCTTCTCCCCACCACCAACACACTCTTCTCCCCACCACCAACACACTCTTCTCCCCACCACCAACACACTCTTCTCCCCACCTCAATACATTCTTGTGTAAATTTTATACATTTTACTCATCTTACATAATATACTCAACAGGACAACACTTGATATAAGGAAGAGTGTTATGGTGAGTGAGTGAGTGAGTGAGTGAGAGTGAGTGAGTGAGGATCTTGGCTACAGCTGTGTAAGTGTATGAGTGAGTGACTAATTGATCCCGTCCGCAGTAAACACACCTAATCATTTATGTAATTACTATAAAAAAAAACTTTAATAGAAACCTGTGAAGTGTGAATCATCAAAGACGCTTCTCAAAACAAGTTATCATTGGTTAAACCTCAAGTCCCCCCCAAGACAAACCTTCCATATTTTTCCTTCTTCCTTCCTTTATCATACAAATAAATCCATTCTCTTATTATTGATTATCTTCTTCATCTTTCTCTATGTTCGTTCTTTACTTTCATCTGCGTTAGTGGATCGGTTTTTCATTTGTTTTCTTTTGTTTACATTTTCTATCTGGTGTTTGTTTACATCTCGGTTCCTTGTGTCTAAGGGATCGTAAATATAAAACTCTTTAGCTTCGATGTTATTTTGTTTTTACGATAAACACTCTTCTCTTTCTCATGCTTTTGTTTTATGTTATCTTCTTCCCCTTTCTCTTCTTATCTCCCCTATTCTTTCTTTTTCTCTGTTGCCTCCTTATTTCCTCTGTTCTCTCTCCATCTCCTCCATTCTCTTCTCACCTCTATCTCACGAAAGTCTCTCCATTTCTTGGTTATTACACAAGAGTTTGTTTATATATCATTCCTGGGCTATGAATCAGCTTCAGTGTCTTACCCAAATGTCTCGAAATACTGGTGAACGAATCATAGTGGTTCAAATAGCCTCTCGAGTACCATAAAACCGGGGTTCATATCTCACCCCCCTCCCCACCCCCTCCCCACCCCCTTTTCCCCTTGGTGAGTCTTATATCAAGTCAGCTTCAAAGGTTCGTGGACGACAGTTTCGAAACATTAAAGGAAATTGCTTGTAAGGTTCATAAAAACAGTTTGAGTGAGGCCGTACTGAAGTTTCGTATGTGAGGAAGTTGTACACTTTGAAGCTGTGATGAGACCGAGGTTTGGTCACTACAGGTTATGGGTTCGAAGCCATTGATGTTAATTATGATAAAATTAGAACAATAACAATATTACTACAACAACAACAAAACAACAACAGCTACTACTACTATCACTACTACTATCACTACTACACACAAACACAGATAGGAGTGTGTGTGTGTGTGTCTGACAGGTAGGAAATCCCGCGAGTTTGTTTTGAGGTACACATTATATCCGGGTTACTGGTTGACAGGCAATAGCCACTGGTAAATTAACCTCAGAGTTTTACACGCCGTCTGTCCCTTTGAGGACTTTAATTTTAACCCTTTGATGATGTTTTAACCCTTTGATAAGGTTTTAACCATTTGCTAAGGTTTTAACCTTTTGAAGACAGTGGTTTAACCCTTTGATGATGTTTTAACCTCTTGATGATGCTTTAACCCTTTGAAGACTATGGTTTAACCCTTTGATAATGTTTTAACCATTTGCTAAGGTTTTAACCCTTTGAAGACTATGGTTTAACCCTTTGATGATGCTTTAACTCTTTGATGACAATGGTTAACCCTTTAAGGACTATGGTTTTAACCCTTTGAAAACTATGGTTTAATCCTTTGATGATGTTTGAACCCTTTGATGATGTTTGAACCCTTTGATGATGTTTGAACCCTTTGTGATGTTTAACCCTTTAAGGAAAATTGTTTTAACCCTTTAGGACGATGGATTTATCCCTTTAAGGACGATGGGTTTAACCCTTTTATGTTGTTTTAACCTATCGATGGTGTTTCAACCTTTCTTGGGACGATGGTTATAACTATTTGAGGAGAATGGGTTTAACTCTTTAATGACGAGGTTTTAACTCTCTGAACAAGATAATTTAAACCACAACACCTTTGAGAAGAATGTTTTAACCCCTCGCAGATTAAAGCTTAAGTTACAACCCTTTGAGAACGATATGTCAGACCAGGTGAATGTAATTAGAGGTGAGGCAATTACAAATGGCAGGTAAGGGTATATAAGACGTTGAGTCAGACCAGGTAAACTGTGCAACAGGTAAGTCATTAAGCTCAGACAGACTAGGATATATGTTCGTCCACACCTTGTTGCGCGCGCGCTCTCTCTCTCTCTCTCTCTCTCTCTCTCTCTCTCAGCCTTCACCTCAATTCATCTCTCACTATCTCTCTTTAATCTGATTCTCTCTCTCTCTCTCTCTCTCTCTCTTAGCCTCCACCCCAATTTGTGGTTCTCTATCTCTCTTTAATATCTCTCTCTCTCTCTCTATCTCTCTCTCTCTCTCTCTCTCTCTCTCTCTCTCTCTCTCTCTCTCTCTCTCTTTCTTTGTCTTCCTGTCTGTCTTTCTCTCTCTCTCTCTCTCGGCATTCACCCCAACTCGTCTCTCTCTCTCTCTCTCTCTCTCTCTCTCTCTCTCTCTCTCTCTCTCTTATTTCCTACTGGAGGTCCACGCTCTGTCTATCTGTCTGTCTGTTTTGTCCGTCTTTCTGTCTGTCTGTTTCTGTTTAGTCGGTGTTTTTAGTCTGTCTGTCTGACTCTGTTTTGATAGTTTGTCTGTTAATATGTTCTGTCTATCTTTCGGTCTGTCTGTCTGTCAGTCTGTCTCTCGGAATATCTGTCGGTCTGCCTGTCTGTCTGTCTGTCTGTCTTCCCACTCAAGGTAATTAAATGGGTCTTCCTTTAAGTAGTTTACTAACGTGTGAGTAGGTGGTCCTCGAGAGAGAGAGAGAGAGAGAGAGAGAGAGAGAGAGAGAGAGAGAGAGAGAGAGCCTGCCTCGCTCACTGTTTGTTTATTTATATTTCCGGCGACTTGACCTGACCTGTTCTGACCTGACCTGATCTGACCTGACATGAAGTTACTGATGCACTAGAATTTCCGCCAGTCCCTTTCTGCCACCCCTCTCAACCAGCGCACTCAACCAGCCCACTCAACCAACCCTCTTGAACAATCCTCTCAATCACCCCTCTGAACCGCCACTCAACCAGCCCTCTCAACCAGCCCTCTCAACCAACCACTAAACCAACCTCCTTATCCATTCCCCTCAACTAGCCCTCTTGACCAACCCTCTTTACTCAGCCCCCTCATCTATCTAGTCCTTTCAACCAGTCCTCTCACCCAGCCCCTCATTCAGCCCTCTCATCCAGCTCTCTCACCCAGCCCTCTCATCCAGCCCTCATCCAACTGGCTCAGAACAGTCTTCCTCCACCAGTGTTCTCCGTTCATCGAGTCAAGCGTCATCCTCCGCCATTACAGAGTTCCTTCACAACCAACTCAAATCGAATCTTACATATACTCTATTTTTATCCTCTAGTAAATACATTTTAACCTATTTTTAACCTCTATAAATACACTCTGGTCTTATAAAACATTAATAGATATTTATAGTTCATAAAAAAAACGAAATTTGGGGTAATATGTCAATAAAGAAATCTACTATATCTAGGTTGTGTTTGTTTCTTCGTTCCTATCGCGTAAAAATTCTTGTCGTTTATATTGTGTTATTTATTCATTGTGTTGTCAGCTACCAGAACTTAATTATCATCCCACAGTTGTAATTATGTATTTTTCTCTTTTTTTTTAACTCGAGGATAAACTATAAGACAAGTTTATAAATAAAATTGGATTATATTTCGTAATCTAGGGGACTTAAGGGGTTCAGCTGGATGGTCGTTCACATCCAATAGGAGAGAAAATCAAGTGTTATGGTAGTGATATTTTTATAATGTAGTGTAATCTCTCTCTCTCTCTCTCTCTCTCTCTCTCTCTCTCTCTCTCTTTAATAGTAATGTGGTAATACTTAGGAATATAGCAATTACAGGTATGCAAATGAGTACAGGTGAAAAGGTCGCTAAATAATGATTTGACAAGAGTTATTTTAAATGCGAGATATAGTAGGGACAGATGACACAGGTGAGAGATAGAAGAGGGCAGGTGAGATACAGGTGAGAGATAGTAGGGGCAGGTGAGATACAGGTGAGAGATAGTAGGGGCAGGTGAGATACAGGTGTGAGATATTAAGGACAGGTGAGAGGTATAAAAATTAGTAGAAAAAAAAAGTTTGGTTAATGAGTTTTTCGTGTGTGTGTGTGTGTGACCTTTGACCTGTGTTATAAGAGGTCAATCGGGGTCGGTGTGTGTGACTCTCTCTCTCTCTCTCTCTCTCTCTCTCTCTCTCTCTCTCATTTAACTGATCCACGTCTCCTATTTCCATAATTATTTCCCTTTAAACTTTATTTCCATTTTCTCTTTATTTTCTTTCACTTCTTCTCGTTTCTCCTCCAATTCCTTATTTACCTGTCAATTCTGATGTCATTATTTCCCTAAAACATTATTTTCCCCCGCCTTGACACATTTCCTACCTGGAATTTCCTCGCCACAGACCCTAAGACGCTAAATATTTCTCTAAACTCAATCTCTTTTCTTCCCTTAAACTTTGACGTAATAATTCATAAGTCTTGTCAGTTTTCTCTGTTAATTCTCCTACTTTCTCCCTCCTAAACTTTCACCTCTAGTTATACTTTCTTTCCTCTTTCATCCACTTTTTTCCCCCCTTCAACTTTCTCCCCGCCAAGACTCGGGAATTTTCATGTCTTATAAGAGATTAACGGAGGACTGGGGGAAAACAGGTTATGGATGGCGGGGAATTTTTACACGATATATCTTTGTGTTATTGTTGTTGTTGTTGTAATTGTTGTTGTTGTTTTATTGTTGTTGTTTGTGTTTTTGTTTTTATTGTTTTTAATATAATGAATATTGTCTTAGTTAAACGTACATATATACATACATGCATACATACATACATACATACATAAATATTAAAAACAGACATGTGTATATTTGTAGGTATGTAAAGTGTATGTGTCAGCCCTTAACAACACGGTGTCAGGAGGGCTGATATTTACCCTCCATTGTCAGCTCGTCAGCACACTATTTTCTGTGACCCAAAACATCACATCCAGTCAAATTTGATGGTGAGGTTAATTTTATATACCACAGTCAACTCATGTGCACACCATATCCACATTCTTGATTCATTCTACACCACACCACATCACACCATACCCTCTCCAGTCACCACAACACACTATACCCTCACCAGTCACCACACCATACCCTCACCAGTCACCACACCACACCATACCCTCACCAGTCACCACACCACACCATCACCAGTCACCACACCACACCCTCACCAGTCACCACACCACACCATACCCTCACCAATCACCACACCATACCCTCACCAGTCACCACACCACACCATCACCAGTCACCACACCATACCCTCACCAGTCACCACACCACACCCTCACCAGTCACCACACCACACCATACCCTCACCAGTCACCACACCATCACCAGTCACCACACCATACCCTCACCAGTCACCACACCATCACCAGTCACCACACCATACCCTCACCAGTCACCACACCATCACCAGTCACCACACCATACCCTCACCAGTCACCACACCACACCATCACCAGTCACCACACCATCACCAGTCACCACACCCTCACCAGTCGCCACACCACACCCTCACCAGTCACCACACCACACCATCACCAGTCACCACACCACACCATCACCAGTCACCACACCATGCCCTCACCAGTCACCACACCACACCCTCACCAGTCACCACACCACACCCTCACCAGTCACCACACCACACCCTCACCAGTCACCACACCATACCCTCACCAGTCACCACACCACACCCTCACCAGTCACCACACCACACCCTCACCATACCACACCCTCACCATACCACACCCTCACCATACCACACCACACCCTCACCAGTCACCACACCATACCATCACCAGTCACCACACCACACCCTCACCATACCACACCCTCACCACACCACACCCTCACCACACCACACCCTCACCATACCACACCACACCCTCACCAGTCACCACACCATACCATCACCAGTCACCACACCACACCCTCACCATACCACACCCTCACCACACCACACCCTCACCACACCACACCCTCACCACACCACACCCTCACCATACCACACCACACCCTCACCAGTCACTACACCATACCATCACCAGTCACCACACCACACCCTCACCATACCACACCCTCACCACACCACACCCTCACCACACCACACCCTCACCATACCACACCACCATCACCACGTTAATAGAGTAAATGTCAATAAACATCAAACAACTTGATTACCAAACACTGTTAAATGATTAGTTCAATTAATACTGTAGATCAATATTACCTTTATTAAACCCGGCCAACACGGTGCTACACCAGGCGGCCACGGTGCTACACCAGGCGGCCACGGTGCTACACCAGGTGGCCACGGTGCTACACCAGGCGGCCACGGTGCTACACCAGGCGGCCACGGTGCTACACCAGGTGGCCACAGTGCTACACCAGGCGGCCACGGTGTTACACGGCTTAGTGGTCATGCGAGTGGTGACAATGTGTGGTGTATGTCACGGTGTTGGTTTACCATCGTTACCTGAGGCTAGGGGGGTGTGGGAGGGAGGGAAGGAGGCTGGAAGGAAAGGAAGGAGAGAGAAAGGGATGGAGGGAGACAGGGAGGTAAAGAACATAAGAATGGAGGAAACTGCAGCGGGTCTATTGGCCCATACTGGGCAGTCCCGTTTACACCCAACCCCTATTGCTCATATAAGCATCCAACCTATGTTTGAAGCTATCCATCGTATTCGAGTTAATGATGATATTTGGTAACTTGTTCCACTCGTCCACTGCTCTGTTTCCAAACCAGTGTTTACCTATTTCGCGCCTAAATCTGATTTTGTCTAATTTAAAACCATTGTTACGAGTTCGCTCCTGGTTGGATAGTTTGAGTACCTTTGTAATGTCCCCTTTGTTTAGCCCTGACTTCCATTTATACACCTCTATCATATCGCCGCTCACTCTACGTCTCTCGAGGGAGTGCAAATTAAGATGCTTTAACCTGTCTCTGTTCTCAAGGTTCCTAATGCCCGGGATTAGTCTTGTCAGTCCCCTCTGAATTTTTTCCAAGGATACTATATCCATTCTGTAATATGGTGACCAGAATTGAACTGCGTAATCCAAGTGAGGTCTCACGAGCGCAAGATATTGTTTTAAGATGACCTCGCTAGTCTAGTAACTAACACTCCTTTGTATGAACCCAAGTACCTTATTAGCCTTGTTTCGAGCAAATATACATTGTTTACTTGGCTTAAGATTCCTACTTATCATTACTCCTAAATCTTTCTCGCAGTCGGATTTCTCAATAACATCATTGTTCATCTGGTAACTGGTTTCCCTGTTTACGTCTCCTATACTGAGTACTTTACATTTGTCCACATCGAATTTCATCTGCCATTTTTCAGACCATTCGGAATTTTTTTTTAGATCTTCCTGTAGTTTTGCGGAGTCCTCGTCAGATTGAATCACAAGCCCTATTTTAGTGTCGTCAGCAAATTTACTTATGTTACTGTCTATGCCGATATCTATGTCGTTTATGTATATAATAAATAATAATGGTCCAAGTACTGAGCCTTGGGGAACTCCACTAGTGACGTTCCTCCAATCGGATTTAGTGCCCTTAATGCTCACTCCCTGTTTTTTAGAATATCTCCTTTAATGCCATGAGCCTCCACTTTTCTTATTAGTCTTTCGTGGGGAACTCTGTCGAAGGCTTTGCTAAAGTCGAGTTATACTACATCATAATTATGCCCCTCGTCCACTGATTAGAAAACAGATGAAAAGAATGTTATTAAATTAGTTAAGACATAAACACCCACTTGTGAAGCCGTGTTGGGAATCACTGATCAACTTGTGCTTCTCAAGGTGATTTCGAATAGTTTGAAATGATTGCTTCCATTAATTTGCCTACAATTGATTTTAAACTGGACGGTAGTTAGAGGATAGTGATCTATCTCCCTTCTTGAAAATCGGTATTACATTCGCTATCCTCCAGGATTCTGGCACTACACCCATTTTTAAGGACATGTTAAACAACTTTGCTAAGGGCATACTCAGCTCTTCCTTACATTCCTTTAATACTCTGGCAAATCTCTCATTGGGACCTGGTGACTTATTAGGCTTTAGTTTGTCTATTTGCTTACTAACATCGTTATTAGTCACTACTATCTTGCTTAATTTGTTTTCTTCACTATCTCTGTATAGAGTCGGTGCCTCGGGTATCATGTTTAAATTTTCGGTGGTGAAAACTGTTGAAAAATATTTATTCAGATTATTGCTCATTTCTCTGTCATCAATTAGCTCGCCGGTATCTGACTGTATTGGTCCAACCTTTTCTCGTGTTTTAGTTTGATACATTTGATAGAATCCCTTGGGGTTTGACTTCGCCTCCCTTTCTACCTTCGGTTCATTATTCCTCTTTGCTTTTCTTGTCTTTGTCTTAACCCTACCGGCCAATACTTTATAATAATCTCGGAGGTAAACTTCATCATGATTTATTCTCCTACCTATAGCCTTCCTTTGTCCAATAATATTCTTTAAATAAATATTTATCCATTTAGGGTCATTGTTGTTTGATCTGAGTTTTCTGTATGGTATGTTCTGCCTTTGTGCATTAAGTAACTCATTATTTAAGTTGTTGTACTCGTCAATCTCAGATCTCGTTATCAGGTCATTCTCAACCGTCAGGTCTCCGGGTAAGGTGAGGTCGCCCTCTGTGGGTACATTGTGTGAGGTCATCTCATGTGAGGTCATGTAATTCACCCCCAAGCGTGATACCCCTTCTCTCAACTGCCTCTTCAAATTATCAAAGTTTGCACTTCTGAAATCTGGGACTTTAGTGGAATTTTCCTTGCGTCTGCTCTGAAATTCTAACTGGAATCGAATTTCTTTGTGATCGCTGTTAGCAAGTTCGTTCCCTACCTCGACATTACTAATGAGGTTTCCTCTGTTTGACAGAACTAAATCAAGTATATTATTATATTATTACCCCGGGTGGGTTCGGTTATATGTTGGCTTAGGAAACAGTCCTGGATTGTTTCAAGAAAATCCTCTGATTCTGAGTTACCCATAAGGCCAATCCAATCTATTTGGCCAATGTTAAAGTCGCCTACTATACAAACTTTGCTATGTATGGAAGCCCTGCACATTTCATCCCAAATAAGTCGCTCATTAACTCTATCAAGATTAGGAGGTCTTTATATTACTCCTGTGATAAATTTTTCCCTACCGTCGATTGATTCTATTCACATTGTTTCTGTATTCCACTCAGTTTTTCTTTCCTTATTTATTTCACACTTCAGATTATCCCTGACATAGATTGCTACTCTGCCTCCTTTCCTAATCTGCCGATCAGTATGGAATAATTTGTAACCTGCAATTTGGTATTCGACAGGTAACTCACGTGAGCAAGCCCGTCCTTTGGGGGGGGGGGGGCGAACAGGGGCGACTGCCCAGGGCCCTGCGCGTGTGGGGGCCCTAGACCCAGTGACCTCGGACACATTACCTGTTGACTGGTTAATCTGACCTGACGGCTTACGCCACCATCGCAACCGTGACCTTACCATCCATAGCGACAGTGTGGGGCCCCTCACCCTCGTAGGGACGGCCCTGCACGTAAGTCTAGGTTTATCCATGTTGCGGTGAATGCTATTATATCGATTTTTTCGGTACATACCAACGCCCTGATTTTATCCATTTTGTTTCTCATACTTCTACTGTTTGTGTAATAGACATTTAAGTTAGTCGTGTTCTGAGTCCTCTCTTTGTCGTGTTTAGGTTTTAACTCCCTGTCTAATTTAGTTTTGTCATAATTCCTAGCACTATTTCCTTGTGACCTTTCACTTTGTTTACCCGCTCCCACTGCAGTCTCCTCCACCCCCGTTCTCATATGTTCTCCTAGCAGTTTAAAGACTTCGACATCTTTTGAACTGCCTTCTCGAGAGAACCAGCCAGGGTTGTCATCCCATCCCTAGACAGGTGCACCCCATCCCAAGCATAAAGGTCCCTACTGCCGTAGAAGTTGTCCCAGTTGTCAATGAATGGGACTGATATTGACTTGCAATATCTGTCAAGACGGCTGTTGACACCAACTGCCCTTGACAACCATTCATTGCCAACTCTCCTTGGTAGGACACCACATATGATAGGGATCCCTCCCTTCGACCTAATACGTTCTATAGCTGTCTTGAACTTATCAAGAAGCTCCTCACTCCTACACCGGCCAATATCGTTGCCTCCTGCACTGAGGCAAATAATAGATTTGTTCCCATTACCAGACAAGATATTGTCCATCCTGTCAACTATATCCTCCACCCCAGCTCCTGACAAACACACCCTCATCCTATTTGTATTTTTACCACAAAAAGCTCTGTCCAGGTATCGTACCTGGGAATCGCCAACAATTAAGGTTTTCGTACTTTCCTTGTCAGCCTTGTCCCTGACTATGCTAACGTCCAATTCGTCTATCAAGGGACTGAAAGAGTTGGTATACTCAGCTGTTGTTGTCGTATCCTTGGTGTCTTTTCTCACCACCAGCTCGGTTGTCCCTCTCCTCACAACCTTCCATTCGCCTGAGTTTTCGTCAGACACGGGCTTTCCTTGTCTTGTTTCTTCCTTCATCCTCGCTATCACTTCCTTTAATTTCAAGTTTTCTTCCTTGGCCCTCTGAAGGGCACAGCCCTGTTCACCCAGTAGCACTAGCCATTACTGACAATTAATCCCCGGGAGCTAAGCCTGCCATGACCTTTCCTCTAGTGAGGTCAGAACACAGAAAGAGGGAGGAAAAGGGAGTGAGGCAGAGAGGCAGGAAGGGAGGGGGGAAAGGAGAGGAAGAGAGAGAGAGAGACTTTCCGAAGGTTGAGGCTATTCATAAAGACTTTTAGCGATGACGTAAAACTGTAACTGACGTGCGATGATGAATTGATGACGTAATATCCGGGTTTAAGACTCTTTGTCAGGCGTTATGTGGATATAAGATGTAAACTTTCCATTGGCTTTTGCCTTTTTATGAGAGAATGAGAGATAAAATGAGGAGATTAAGAGATAAATTAGGGAGAGTGAGAGATAGAGAAAAGAGTTTGATATTAAAATACCATTTAACAAAGCGTAAATCCTTTGTTAAAGTTTGAATTGTCTTGAGGCTGTAGAACTCAAACTTTTCTCTGTTTACAATATTACTAAATAGTGTTATCATATTGTATAAACTGGAATTAATTATTTACCTGAAAAATCTAATTCAAACTTTTTTTCACGTCAATTACGAATGAGAAAATCAAGGCGGAGTGTTTGCTTAACGACCACGACAATAAAATATTTATAAAATATAACACGAATATAAGAAATATAAACAACATTACCTGACTTAAATTTTTTTTTGCTTATTTGTTTGAGGTCATATGAAGTTAAGTTAGGTTAATTAGATAGATTATGTTCATGATATCAATTGTAAATGATTTAATGCCGTTGTCTCTGAGCCGCCATTATGTAAACAAACACTGGTGCTGTACGGAAGAGGCAGCACCACACATTATTAGTCAGTCCAGAACCATTTATTAGTATTACATCTACCTCTCGTTTCTACAATAATAAAAACAATTTAGTGATTATATATAATAATTGACAAACATCGTTACTATATTGCCTGTTTAAGTAACGTAACTCATCTCCACTTCGAATTGACCCAGCTTTACCAGGTATAGGTCGTTAAGTGAGGCTAATTACCTTCTCTAATACACCTGTGTGATAACTTACTTCTTCACTACATACCTTAAAACTCATAATTACCACCTGAATACCACCTATTAAACCCTAACACCTGACAACACATTATTTAATTTTTTTTTTATCTTATTTTAGTTTCTGAGTCATGAAATATTTCGGGAATCAAGTATGTGTCAGAGAGAGAGAGAGAGAGAGAGAGAGAGAGGAGGGGAGAGAGAGAGAGAGGGAAAGGGAGAGAGAGGGAGAGAGAGAGGGAGAGAGATTTGGCAGTTTCTGTTATGAACAAGTTTAGATCATGTTCAGTGTCTGTCTATATTTGTTTATACACGAAATCGTTATACCGCATGATTCACCCCTTTGATATAGTGATTCAGCCCTTTGATACAGTGATTCAGCCCTTTGATACAGTGATTCAGCCCTTTGATATAGTGATTCAGCCCTTTGATATAGTGATTCACCCCTTTGATATAGTGATTCAGCCCTTTGATATAGTGATTCAGCCCTTTGATATAGTGATTCAGCCCTTTGATATAGTGATTCACCCCTTTGATATAGTGATTCAGCCCTTTGATATAGTGATTCAGCCCTTTGATATAGTGATTCAGCCCTTTGATATAGTGATTCAGCCCTTTGATACAGTAGTGACTCAGCCCTTTGATATAGTGATTCAGCCCTTTGATACAGTGACTCAAGTCTTTTGATAATTTAACAATTAAACCTTTGAACGTACGCGGATTTAACCCTTGTATACAACTTTGACCTTTTAACATTATAATTTAACCCTTTTATATAATTTAATCTTCTGACACACTGCCTAGACTCTTTAAATACTCTCATTTACGTCGCTATAGTCTCAAATATTCTCCCTAACTATAATCTCAAATATTCTCCCTAACTATAGTCTCATATATTCTCCCTGAATTAAACTCTACCATAAAAATCTTAGAAAATTCGGCTTATTGTTAATTTTAAAGTCTAGTGTTTTTCCAATGCTTATTTTACCATAATTATTTACACAGTTATTATACAAAAAAATTATATTAACTTGATAATTAAACTGAAACATGGAGAAGAAAATGAATAATATTAAGAATGAAATAGAAAATAATGAATAATTAAAAATATCCTTCACTGCGGTAAAAATGAAATGATTAAATAAAAAATGAAAATTGGTCCTGAATAAATTAGTGTTACAAAACCAAACACAAAATGGTACAGTGTCAACAGCCCTTGAACCACCCGAGCCTTGTATGGTGTGAAGTGTTTACTGTGTGTTTGAACCAGATTATGGCCCTCCACACACACACACATACGACCACACACACACACACACACACACGACCACACACACACACATACGACCACACACACACACACACACACATACATACATGACCACACACATACGACCACACACACACACACACACACACACATACATACATGACCACACACACACGACCACACACACACACACACACACACATGTAGTTAGATTCGATTTATTATATACAAGTAATAGTCAAAATCTAATCAATAAAACCTAACCCAGCCCATTCCAACCCAACCTAACCTAACCTAATCTAATCTAACCTAACTTAACTTAACCTAATCTAATCTAACCTAACCTAACCTAACCTAACCCAACCTAACCTAATCTAATCTAACCTAACCTAACCCAATCTAACCTAACCTAACCTAACCTAACGTAACCTAACCCAATCTAACCTAACCTAACCTAACCTAACCTAATCTAACCTAACCTAACCTAACCCAACCTAATCTAACCTAACCTAACCTAATCTAACCTAACCTAACCCAATCTAACCTAACCTAACCTAACCTAACGTAACCTAACCCAATCTAACCTAACCTAACCTAACCTAACCTAGCCCATTCCAACTTAACCTAACCTAACCTAACCTAATCTAATCTAACCTAACCTAACCTAACCCAACCTAATCTAACCTAACCTAACCTAACCTAACCTAACCTAATCTAACCTAACCTAATCTAACCTAATCTAACCTAACCTAACCTAACCCAGCCCATTCCAACCTAACCCAACCTAACCTAACCTAATCTAATCTAACCTAACCTAACCTAACTTAACCTAACCTAATCTAATCTAATCTAACCTAACCTAACTTAATCTAACCTAACCCAATCTAACCTAACCTAACTTTATCTAACCTAACCTAACCCAATCTAACCTAACCCAATCTAATCTAACCTAACGTAACCTAACCCAATCTAACCTAACCTAACCTAACCCAATCTAACCTAACCTAACCTAACCTAACCCAATCTAACCTAATCTAAATTTACTTAACACCTGTCTCGGGTCAGTAAGGGCGGACACAAGTTAGTGAGGAGGGATACCATAGGTCAGGAGAGAGGTATAGCTGGCATTGACATACACACACACACGTACTGTATACCTACCTCACCACTCCCACTACTACCACCACTACTACTACAGCTTCTACCACCACCACCACCAATTACCACTACTACCACCACTACCACTACTACTACTACAGCTTCTACCACCACTACCACCAGTTCCTATACTACCACCACCTCCACCAACTACTACTACTACAGCTTCTACCACTACTACCACCACTACCACTACTACTACTACAGCTTCTACCACCACTACCACCAGTTACTATACTACCACCACCACCACCACCAATTACCACTACTACCACCACTACCACTACAGCTTCTACCACCACTACCACCAGTTACTATACTACCACCACCACCAACTACTACTACAACTACCACTATTGCTGCTACCACTACCACCAGCAGAAGTGTGTCAAGTGAGGGTAGACGATGCTATTGTTTATACCGAGTACCAATAGGGAGGAAAACAAATGAGAGAGAGAGAGAGAGAGAGAGAGAGAGAGAGAGAGAGACTGGAAAAAGGAAGATTTATTTTTTATTTTTAGGGATATTGATGACAGGTTTAGCGACGTGGCAACTGTTTCAGAGGAGCTTTTGAGTTTTGCTTATTTATTCATTTATACGTATTTATATTTATTTATATATTTATTTATTTACAGTATTGGTTATTTTTTCTACACTAATGAGGTCACCCGTATATTAGACACACCTGTTTATTTCACCTGATGGTTGTTAATTAAATACCTAATGCACTATAGTATACCTGAGGTGGTTAGGTCAGGTTAGGTTAGAGATATGTTTGTTAGGTTAGGTTAGGTCAGGTCAGGTTAGGTTAGGTTAGGTTAGGTTAGGTTAGTTTAGGTTAGTTTAGGTTAGGTTTATGTTAAGTTAGGTTAGACTATATTTATTGGGTTAGGTTAAATTATGTTAGCTTAGGTTAGGTTAGTGGTAGGGTGGTTAGGTTAGGTTAGGTTAGTGGTAGGGTGGTTAGGTTAGGTTAGGTTAGTGGTAGGGTGGTTAGGTTAGGTTAGTGGTAGGGTGGTTAGGTTAGGTTTGTGGTAGGGTGGTTAGGTTAGGTCAGTGGTAGGGTGGTTAGGTTAGTGGTAGGGTGGTTAGGTTAGGTTAGTGGTAGGGTGGTTAGGTTAGGTTAGTGTTAGGGTGGTTAGGTTAGGTTAGGTCAGTGGTAGGGTGGTTAGGTTAGGTTAGGTCAGTGGTAGGGTGGTTAATCTATACATAAATAACCTAGGATTGGTAAGGTTAATCTGCAGCTAATCCCAATAATTACCATTAGAAGATAAAGCGGCTAAAACATTTATTTATTTATTTTCCAAGAGAGGATAACCATTTGTGACTTATGACTGGCACATGGTTAGTTTATCGGTGTGTGTGTGTTGCGTGTGTGTGTGTGTGTGTGTTGCGTGTGTGTGCAATATTTATCCCTCAAGCACTAGCTGAGGATCTCCTACTCCAACCCTCTCCATCCCATATGCATAAAAACGAAACACAGAGAACAAAAATTGGTGAGGTTTTTACAAGCTGTAGTAAACTTGTTCAATACACAACACGGTACTAGTGAAGAGAGCCGCCGCCATCTTTGTTTACATTTACACAGCTGAGAACCAAACGTCATCATTACCTCCCCCCACACTCTCTCTCTCTCTCTCTCTCTCTCTCTCTCTCTCTGTCTTAACCATAATATTTCCAACTATTTTTCTCCGTCAATAAATTTACCTTAATTGTGGATCCATACTAAAAACCTCCATGCAATTAAAATATGTTAATATTTACCCACAACTTCGTACTTAAAAAAAAAATAAAGTGTATGATAATTTTTATGTGAGTGACTGTAGTAATTCCTTCTTCACCTGTAGAGAATTTTTTTTATTGTATGAGTTTTATAGATTAAGTAAGGAATTAATTTTTTTTTTTTTGGGGGGGGGGGGGGTGGGCAAGACCTCTCCTGATAGCCACACCTTCGCCGCCATATTATTACTACTACTGCTACTATCACCACCTTCACCACCATTACCACCATTAACCATATAAACACCATTATTAACTTACCTAACAACACATATTAATTTATAACTTATTTACTCACAAAACGTAAAAAATAAATATCAATCATCACTTTTTCGTTAATTGTCAAACAACTTACAGACGGAAAAGGTAAAACGCCAATAATTCTAACATATAATTTACAGTAGATTATTGAGTTAATTATCCTAAGTTGATAATAACGCAGAGGTAATTTCAGCAGGTAATTACTGGATGTATAATACGTTATGCAGTGTGGTAACTGACTGTGTTTCTGTCTAGCCCACCACGTCCACCACCATTACCTGCGGAAGATTATGTAGTGAGGAACTATTATATGTGGTCATGGTGCTTAAGAAAACGGATTTTATTTTTACCATAACTTTTTTAATTTTACGGCATCAAGCTTCCTCACCATAGAAAACGTGTAGCTGTCTGGAGAACGATCTTGTCTTTAGCGTAAACTCCTTTCATAAGCCGTATGCGGTTTTAGTCGTGGCATCAATTGCATAAACCTATATATGGAAGGAATCTACATTATTGTATTTTTGTCTGACTCGTACTGATAATTTACGGATTATAATATTTAGACAGGAATCATGTGGATAAAGACCCTTGTTTACTTATTTAATTATGAACAGTGATGTTACTTAAATTAAAAGAAAAAAAAGGCAATAACATGCTGTACTGTACATGGAGTAACATATATAAGGGACTTAGGTGGTAGATAAGTATAAGTAATGCAAGTAAAAAACAGGCAGACATGTTGACGGTGGAGTTTTTTTGTGCTAACTCTAGATCCTTGCCCGGTGTTTCCTGGGCGGCTTGACTGTGGGACAAATCTTTATCATTCTTAAAGCTGTATAGGAAATAAAACTGGATGATTTGCTTATCAGTGTTCCAATATCGGCTACTAGGGGACATCAGTTTAAGGCTACACGTGTAAAAATACCAGTTGGGGTGTCGATGATATTTTAGTGTTCAGTGCGTATGAACATGGAATTCTCTCCTGGTTCATGTTGCCTCTTAACTAATAGGGGTAATTCTTTACTTTAGCACCGTATTTTTATTTGCATTGTTGGCGAAAATTTTTAATTTAAATATTTTGTTATACACACCAAGAGGAGAAGAAATTACTGTGTATTTGGGGGTTGGAAGGAAATGTATGGTATAACTAACGGGTTCCACCTTGACGCCTTACCCCCATATTCCTCCTCCCTCAACAAGATATAAAGATGTCCTTATACCTTCACCCTCAGTACCCCTCATGACTCCTTTTCATGCATCAGGTTACTGTTATTTCTCTTGTATTTTCCACACACCACACACCTGTGACTATGTTGTCTGGGAGCCATGATTGTACAGGGTATCTGCCGCCATCGCCAGGGCCCATCCTACACGTGACGTCATGAACATAAACAAACAAACCAACAGACGACACGCCACTGACGGGAGAGACATCTACAGGGGAGCTTGTTCATTACTAGGGATCAACTGGGAGTTAATGGAAGAGATAATTCCTGTTCTCTGTATCTTCCTTGCCATTACCCTAGCAGAGGCTCTTTTGTCGTTGTTGTGGTGATACACGCGAGAAGACGGACTAAAGTGATTATCTCTTGATTATGACGGTCAGGGTATACAACTGGTCCTGACTTTCCGACAACTGGCGTCACCCCAAACTTGGCTAACAACAATAAATTTTTCTCACAACTTCCCCAGAATAATTGGAGCCGCAATTATTCGCCCATGTGTACCATTGATTGGCCATAATCATCTAAATCTGAGCGACGCAGTCAGGCTCGTCATCATCTAGGCCGAAAACTATGATTTTTTTGCGTGTGTGTGTGTGTGATCTGAGCTCGTCATTATTGTTCCAAGTCCACCGTTGCCCTTCCATCCTGGCAGACATAGACGGTGTATGGTGGTGGGTGACGGTAAAGGGTGATAAGGGGTGAAAGGGAAGAATATTATGGTGTGAAACAATACAATGAGGGCAGGAAGAATAATACAAGACAGCCAAAACACCCATGTCCCACCACGCCTGTCAGCCAACACACCTGTCATCCATCACACCTGTCATCCATCACTCCTCTCATCCATCACACCTGTCAACTACATCTATTGCTGGCCTACAACCACTCAACCACACCTGTTATCACTAAAAAAAAAAAAAAAAAAATTCCACACATTGACTATAAATTAATAATATACAAGAATTCTCACCTCCAAACACATACAAATTTTATTCCTGAAAAAGGTAAACAAAAATACTGCACACACACACACACACACACATGACCACCGCCGACTCCTGCTGTCTCGGTAAGGTTCTCAGAATCCTTTATCCATTGTGTGTTATTGTATCGCATAAAAATCGTAAAGATACTATTTTTGGCTTCGAATATCTTGTGTTCGTTGTGGTATAAATATTTTACCTGATTTCAGACAGGTGTGATGGTGAAGGTGTACAGATGGACGGTAACCTGGGGTAGTATTCCCACATGTCAATAATAACCTGGAAATTAGACATAACCAGCTTATTTTACCAGGCAGTTAATTATCCTAACTCTACCTCGGGGTGTTGAGGGTAGGGTAGGGTAGGGTAGGGTAGGTGAGATTAGGTTAACGTTAGTATTTGTGACTAATTAGATGCCAGTAGACGTCACCACCTGGAGGCACCACCTGAACCACTATATGTTCTCAGTGGCGGGGGGGGGGGGGGACAATAACAATAATGGGTCTGTGTTAACTGTAGGTGACCTTAAGGGAGACATAGGTGGAGCCACTGAAGGACCGTGTAGGACCAGAGTGGGTCAGCAGGTGGGGAGTTCCTCGTGTTATTAAGAGTTGTTTGTGAGGAAGCGAGAGGAGAGAAAGTTAACACAGACAGTACAGAACACCCCGGCCTTAAGTGGTACTCACCGAGGCGTGGTGAGGGGAGGCGCCCTCCTGGTAGTTGCCGTAGCCCATGTGGTCACAGGAGCAGCGGCAGGTGCGCAGGTGCTCCTCCAGCTCCGGGGGGAGGGGCGGCAGGAGGGGGTCTAGAGGCCCGAGCCCCGTCTCCGCCGCTTCCCCATACCATCCTCCGGCCACATTAGGTGTGGTGCCCGAGCCACGGCCACGCCCGTCGCTCCACGAGGGCACCCCACGCCCGTAAGCTGGCCTGGAGGACGTGGTGCTGACGCTGTGCTGAAGGGCGGCGCAGTAGGTGGTGGTGTCGGCGCCCTCGTAGGCAGGTGGAGAGGCCGGGTCCTGCTGCACCTCTCCGTTCATACAGTAACTTTTACCGAGTCGCATCCCAGGTCCCGCTGGGGGGCAACCCGAGCACCCCCCGCCCGCCCACACACCACGCCTACCGCGCCCACTCCATCTCACACACACACACGCCTTGTTGTCCTCCTGAAACAAACAGAACATCTCTTTAACATGAAGTTCAGGTTACGTGACAGTCATGAAGGTAATTTAACAATAACACGTGGGTAGTCATGAGTAGTGTCACCAGATAGTAATGGTAATTTTTTTCTCAACCTTAGGTAATAGGGAGTCCCACAGATCCCAGAGGGAAAAAACACACCAAAAATAAGGAAGTTATATTTCATGAAATTTAAAGTCATATACAAACATTTAAAGGTCCTAGCTAGGCTTCTGACTGACTGAAATTGAAAAAAAAAATTACCAAAGAGCTGAGTATATGAAAATATAGACTGATTTTTTTTTATTACCTTTTAAACTTACGTTCATATTAATTCGGCGTGGGGATTTTTGGTCCCCACATGGCTTAATACCGTGAGTAAATGACTTAATACAGTGAGTACGATGACTTAATACCATGAGTACGATGACTTAATACCGTGAGTACGATGACTTAATACCGTGAGTACGATGACTTAATACCATGAGTACGATGACTTAATACCATGAGTACGATGACTTAATACAGTGAGTACGATGACTTAATACCATGAGTACGATGACTTAATACCGTGAGTACGATGACTTAATACCATGAGTACGATGACTTAATACCGTGAGTACGATGACTTAATACAGTGAGTACGATGACTTAATACCATGAGTACGATGACTTAATACCGTGAGTACGATGACTTAATACCATGAGTACGATGACTTAATACCGTGAGTACGATGACTTAATACAGTGAGTACGATGACTTAATACCGTGAGTACGATGACTTAATACCGTGAGTACGATGACTTAATACCGTGAGTACGATGACTTAATACCGTGAGTACGATGACCTAACACCTTGAGTACGATGACTTAATACCGTGAGTACGATGACTTAATACCGTGAGTACGATGACCTAACACCTTGAGTACGATGACTTAATACCGTGAGTAGATGACTTAATACAGTGAGTAGATGACTTAACACCTTGAGTACGATGACTTAATACAGTGAGTACCACCACCACCATCACCATCATTAACACCACCACCACGTCCACCACCACCACCACCACCACCACCACCACCATCATCATTAACACCACCACCACCACCACCACCACCACTACAGGTAGCCAGAAGGAAGAGGAGGGGGATAGAGTTTAATTTACCTGAGGGAGAGGAGTGGTGGAGGGTGGTGAGGAGTGGTGGAGGCGAGTGGGGTGGTGGTGAGGAGTGGTGGTGGTGGAGGGTGGTGAGGAGTGGTGGAGGCGAGTGGGGTGGTGGTGCGGAGTGGTGGTGGTGGAGGGGGGAGTGGTGGTGGTGGAGGGTGGTGAGGAGTTTGTGGAGGCGAGTGGGGTGGTGGTGCGGAGTGGTGGTGGTGGAGGGGGGGAGTGGTGGTGGTGGAGGGTGGTGAGGAGTTTGTGGAGGCGAGTGGGGTGGTGGTGCGGAGTGGTGGTGGTGGAGGGGGGAGTGGTGGTGGTGGAGGGTGGTGAGGAGTTTGTGGAGGCGAGTGGGGTGGTGGTGCGGAGTGGTGGTGGTGGAGGGGGGAGTGGTGGTGGTGGAGGGTGGTGAGGAGTTTGTGGAGGCGAGTGGGGTGGTGGTGCGGAGTGGTGGTGGTGGAGGGTGAAAGGTGGGGGTGGTGGATAGGGAGTGATGGGGTTGGTGCAGGCTGCCGTGTCAATACTTATGACCTGCAGCCTACCCCCTCAATAATACATGACCTGCAACCTACCCTCTCAATAATACATGACCTGCAGCCTACCCCCTCAATAATACATGACCTGCAACCTACCCTCTCAATAATACATGACCTGCAGCCTACTCTCTCAATAATGCATGACCTGCAACCTACCGTGTCAATACTCATGACCTGCAACCTACCGTGTCAATACTCATGACCTACAACCTACCGTGTCAATACTCATGACCTACAACCTACCGTGTCAATACTCATGACCTACAACCTACCGTGTCAATACTCATGACCTACAACCTACCGTGTCAATACTCATGACCTACAACCTACCGTGTCAATACTCATGACCTGCAACCTACCGTGTCAATACTCATGACCTGCAGCCTACCCTCTCAATAATACATGACCTGCAACCTACCGTGTCAATACTCATGACCTACAACCTACCGTGTCAATACTCATGACCTGCAGACTACCGTGTCAATACTCATGACCTACAACCTACCGTGTCAATACTCATGACCTACAACCTACCGTGTCAATACTCATGACCTACAACCTACCGTGTCAATACTCATGACCTACAACCTACCGTGTCAATACTCATGACCTACAACCTACCGTGTCAATACTCATGACCTACAACCAACCGTGTCAATACTCATGACCTGCAACCTACCGTGTCAATACTCATGACCTACAACCAACCGTGTCAATACTCATGACCTACAACCTACCGTGTCAATACTCATGACCTGCAACCTACCGTGTCAATACTCATGACCTACAACCTACCGTGTCAATACTCATGACCTACAACCTACCGTGTCAATACTCATGACCTACAACCTACCGTGTCAATACTCATGACCTACAACCTACCGTGTCAATACTCATGACCTACAACCTACCGTGTCAATACTCATGACCTGCAACCTACCGTGTCAATACTCATGACCTACAACCTACCGTGTCAATACTCATGACCTACAACCTACCGTGTCAATACTCATGACCTACAACCTACCGTGTCAATACTCATGACCTACAACCTACCGTGTCAATACTCATGACCTGCAACCTACCGTGTCAATACTCATGACCTACAACCTACCGTGTCAATACTCGTGACCTACAGGCTACCGTGTCAATACTCATGACCTACAACCTACCGTGTCAATACTCATGACCTACAACCTACCGTGTCAATACTCATGACCTACAACCTACCGTGTCAATACTCATGACCTACAACCTACCGTGTCAATACTCATGACCTACAGGCTACCGTGTCAATACTCATGACCTACAACCTACCGTGTCAATACTCATGACCTACAACCTACCGTGTCAGTACTCATGACCTACAACCTACCGTGTCAATACTCATGACCTACAACCTACCGTGTCAATACTCATGACCTACAACCTACCGTGTCAATACTCATGACCTGCAACCAACCGTGTCAATACTCATGACCTGCAACCTACCGTGTCAATACTCATGACCTGCAACCTACCGTGTCAATACTCATGACCTACAAGCTACCGTGTCAATACTCATGACCTGCAACCTACCGTGTCAATACTCATGACCTGCAACCTACCGTGTCAATACTCATGACCTACAAGCTACCGTGTCAATACTCATGACCTGCAGACTACCGTGTCAAGAAACAGTCCAATCCTTGAGCGTGGCGTGACACCTAACAATCATGTCATGCCAGCGGAGTGTCTCAATGACCGACATATTCCTCGTAGGATGCCATTATGCCTGGCAGGATGTCGTTACGTCATAATACACCTGAAATGGGGGGGGGGGGGGGCCGCCGGTTAATGAGTCGTAATTCTCCCCCGAGGCAGATCAGGGTCTGTTTATTAATACATACATACATACATACATACATACTGAGATAGATAGATAGAAAGATAGGTAGATAGATATTAAGCTATGATCTTACTAATAAAAAAAAAATATATATCTTTATAAGTTGTTATTAAATTAATTTGTATATTAATCTTATCCGTTTTAAATATCTTAGTTGTTGAAGTTCAGTAATACCTTAAGTCCGTCTCTTATAATGTTTATTTGTTAGTGAAGTAATTATTATTTTATGACGCGTTTTAAAGCCTCCAGTTGCTGTTGTGTTGTTTAAACGCTGTAAAACATTATAGCATCGAAGTGTTTTTTTATATATTGTGTATTAATGAACTGTGGCATTTTGAGCAGCCGTCGATAACCTGCCCCAGAGAGAGAGAGAGAGAGAGAGAGAGAGAGATATATAATAGAAATCGGTGTACAGTCGAGTTGATTTACAGTAAAACCTCTATTTAACGAACTATATAGAGATGAAAGTCCATATAGAGAGAAAGATGTCCGTTATATGGAGGTTTCAACGTAGATCGCATGAGTGTTCGTTATTACATCAACACTATTGTCCTGTCGTGTTGTTGGTGTGTGTGTGTGAGAGGTCTGCCCACAAGTGAGGATAATTTTTTTTATATTAAATGGGTGAAAATATCCTGGGGTGTCTAATCTTCAGGTGATCTGGGTGTGTGGGAAGTAATGTAAACACAAGAGTAACTGCTGCTAGGTGTGGTTCAGTGGTGGTGGTTCAGTCTCATTTATTACTGAGTTACCTCCATCTAAATGTAAATTAGTGTAGTCCAGGTAACAGGTGGGTAGGTCAGTTGATGGGGCGGGTCGAGGGGAGAGGCCTCAGGTGTGCCATCATCCTGAGCTTGAGGGATCATAAGGTAATACAT